>JAKSZT010053779.1:1206871-1580861 GCA_026826555.1 Tolypeutes matacus | reverse complement strand
GTGTGTTTGGGTTTTGTTTTTTGGTTTTTGGGTTTTTTTTTGCTATTTTGTTTGATGATATTGCCATTTTATCATTTTTCAAATGTCTGAATCAAGTATTAATTTCTTCATGTAACTCAATAAATGCATGATGATTGCTCTGAAGCTAGACTAACAGAGTTCTATTATCAAAATATAACAAAGAAGCTTTCTTGTGATACAGATGATCTGATAAAATTGCCTCTAAAGTCCTAAATCAAGGCATGTTACACATAAAGTAACTAATATTTACAAGGGATTTCTTCCTTGTTTCATTTAATTTTTAAATTTGTCACTGCATTGTCAGTGCCTTGTAAGGCAATTTCACCTATCAAGATTACACGGAGGAGAAAGACTTGTTTTCAGATAAATGGTCTATGGATGGATTAGTTTAAGCCATGATATTTTATTAGCAGGTTGCTATTCACAGCTATTGACTGATATGTTTTTGCTCCCGACAGACTCAAAGCATCAGCCCATTTCGCCTTACTTCTTTCTTTAGCTTCTTTTCACATGTAAGTCTCTGGCACTTTGCATAGTACAAAGACCTGATATAGTGTTGTTTCAGTCCCTGGAAGGCTATACTTATCACAGGTCTTTGTTGCTCAGTGAATGGAAGATGTGTCACTCCAAAACATTTATAAATTGTTTTAACAATTTATCTGGAGTACAAAAAGGCCAAGCAGACCATCAGCATTAAAATTCCAAAGAACAGTGAATTTTACTATCAAGGAGTGGATAAAGTCCAACATCTCATAGGGATAAAGAGCAGATTGGAATAAATGGCTTCTAATATCCTTCACTGAACTCTGTGACTTCTCTTTTATAAAGACAGAAGATCTGGTGTGTTTCCCATGATAACCATATTTCTTTTTCATCAACTGAATGCATGTCATTTAGCATTCAAAATTAGCAGCTTTTCTTCAACCTTTCTACCATTACCAGTAAAAAAAGGAAGCAAAACAAAGTGGGTGAGCAAAAAATAGCATGACATAATTGCATCTGAAAAGAAGCAAAAATTTTTTTTTCAAAATGTATAATTAAATTAATTTAAATCATGTGGCCCTGATGAACTATGATAGGGATTTGTGTGCCACATCTTAGGCCAGAATTTTTACTTCGGCATTCATCTTCCTTTCTCTACATCCTCCAAACACCATATTTGGCTCAATGTCCTGTCTCCCATTCTATTTTCCCATCTCTTCAGATATAACAACTTGCTGCTGTGCAGACTCAATATATTATCTGATAAGACTCAAACAATCAAAGAGGCACATCATTAAAAAGGTTCTACCCAGTATCTTCAAAGTGGGGTGCAGGTACCCCAGGTGTGGCGTAAAGATGATCCACGTTGGGTGTGAGGAAAATATGATGACTTCTCTCTATATTTATGTGAATACTGATATTTACTACATGACTGGTACTCTGCCTCACTCAGTTTACATGCCAGGTATACATGTAGCATGTATATATTCTCATATCTTCTGGGAAGAGTGAATGAGTGGACAATAGGACTCTAACATGTCTGCATGAGCATGGTTAGGTGGATTTATCCATCATATTATCTAGCTTTAACCAAACTAACCTTTCCAAAATGAACAAGTGACTCAAAATTTTTCAGGCAAATAAAGAACAGATTGAACATGATAAGAATAATGCAAGTCCAAGAGAATACAAGAAAATAGTAAGGCTGACATTTCTTCTGCCCTTTGTATGAGCAGAAAACTGCAATAAGGGCATAATCACATCTAAAAAACAAGGAGACCAAAAAATGTACAATTATGAAGAATTTTATTTGAAATGTGAATTTACATCTACTACAATTAACAATTAATCTGACCATAGAGTGTGCCTTGAGATTTTATTTTATAATAGTGTGAAGTCCATCACAATGAGCAAGATATCTTAAAAATAAACCCTCAGAACATGAAGACACAAACAACTCAATATTTTTCAGACATGTTTTTTAAAAACCACTTTAGTTTTACAAAACTTATTAAACTTCATGATAGATATAAAATCCCCTTTTGAGGTTTCTCATTATGAGAAAATTTTCCAAAAGCCATACACTCTCTAGGAAACTCTTGTTCTTCTTTTCCTTGGTAAAAATAGCTGAAAACACACACACATGCAAAATATATAGGCAAAATAATATGTCTTACTTTATGAATAAATCATTTCAAAACAAGTATAGAATGCATAGTTGAAGGTTAGATGAAATAAGAACTGGAACAATCTATATAGTAGAATATTTTCTATATAGATGGATGAAAGAACAGATATTTTAAATGACAGAATACAGTAATTGCTTGATTTCGTTGCAAAGTAAAATACACCAGAACAAACTTTCTATGCACTACCAAATGAAAAATGTACCATAAAAGCTAAATTATGCACAGAAGTGAATCCTTTAATTTTTAAAAAAAGGTATTTTTTTCACAAAATATACAATAAAACATTATTGAAGCAAGTATTTTGACAGTAATAAAGAAAGAATTATGAGGAAAAATTACAGAGATAGGCCCATACTTGTTATCCATTCACTTCCTCATTCATAGGCAAGCTATTGCAGCAAAATCAAAGTTAGAAGTGTACAAAGTGCTGCAGGGTGCCATTGATGTAATTCACTTTTAAAAAGACTTTTAAAATACAGTAAGGGAAGCAGATGTGGCTCAAGCAATTGGGTTCCCATCTACCATATGGGAGGACCAGGTTTCAATTCCTGGGGCCTCCTGATGAAGGCAAGCTGGCCACGCAGCCAGCTGGCCTGAGCAGAGAGCTGGCCCATGCAGAGTGCTGGCCCGTGCAGAAAGCTGGCACAGCAAGATGATGCAACAAAAAGAGACACAGAGACAATAAGAGACACAGCAGACCAGGGAGCTGAGGTGGTGCAAGAGATTGAGCAGCCTCTCTCCCACTCCAGAAGGTCCCAGGATTGGTTCCCAGTGCCGCCTAAAGAGAAGACAAACAGAGAAAGAACACACAGCAAATGGACAGAGAGAGCAGACAACAGGGGGGGATAAATAAATAAATCTTAATAAAATAAATAAATAAAATACACTACAGCCCTTATAATACTTTAACAATGACACAGGCAGTGAGCCAGAAAATCTGATGCCCAGGTCAGAGATGTATTTGTTATCTTTCATCAAAGTTTTAAAACAGTTGTATTTTTCTTTTACAAGAAGATATATATTCCAAATTTGGTGACTTGTTCCATGGCAGTAAGTACCAAAAATTTTTTTTAAATAATGATAATCATCAGTAATCTTCCCACTCAGTGTAAAGGTGATGTTTTAATAATAAGCAATAAAGAAACTACTTTTGGAAAGAGATAAGAAGAGAGCTGTTTAAAATGATAGTTTTTAATTGTTACCATATTTATATGAGTTTGTTACAGAAAGCTATATCATATGATTTGCCATCTATAAAAAATGTTCAAATCTGCATACTTAGAAACTTGGAAACATTCTATAAAATACCTGACTAAGATGCCTCTAAACTGTAAGGTCATCAAAAACAAGTAAAGTATGATAAACTGTCAGTCTAGAGAACCTGAGTCATGATGACTAAATGTAATGTCCTGTGATAGAACAAAAAAGAGACATAAGGTAAAAACTAAGGAAATCTAAATAAGTACGGACTGTAATAAATAATAGTGAATCAACACTGGTTCATTAGTTCTGACAAATGTACCATACGAGAGTAAGCTGTTAAAATAGGGGAAACTGGGTGAGCTATATGGGAACTCTCTGTATTACCCATGCAATGTTTCTGTAAATTGGAAACTATTCTAAAATTAAAAGCTTATTTTTAAAAAAGCTCCTGTAAACAGAATTTTCTCACCTGTTTATAAATAATCCATGCAAGGGATTACAGTGGGTTTTGGAATTGCATGTTAAAGATATTAAAAGACAGCATCTCCCAAGTAATTCGAAAGAAAACTTAATAATTAATATTAGACAAATAGATATTAACTAGCCAAACTTTAACAAAATCATTTGCATGATTAGTATATGAGATGAAAATGAGCATCATGATTTAGTAAGTACAACCAATATTGCATTCCTTTCATTTGGATATGGTTATCTTTGTGAGGTCTCTCTTTTATCTATGACAGAAACTTGAAACAAGTATCAAAATTAAATGAATCAGATCTTCAAATCCATACAGAAAAAAAACAATAATGCCATAGTTTAAAAATAATAGAACATTCAACCACATTACTCACACTAAAATGTTTTTATATTAGTGAGAGTAAAAGAGCACTCTATAACTATTCCATGAATAAGTAACAAACAAAAATGTAGTTTAAAAATCATTATACTTGATTTTTATCACATCCATTTTCATTTTTATCTGTACGTTTTAAAATACATATATATTACTTGAATAAATTGGCAGCTTATGCTCAAACTTTACACTTATGGGGATGGAATCATGCCAAGTTTGGAGATCTCAGATTTAGTTTATTTCATGACTTAAGGCAGGTAAAACACATAGACAGATAGCTGGCCTAGCAAACATTCAGTAAATATGCTCTAGCTAGCTGAGCATAGAACTCCACTCCCAATCTAGGCATATTGAATATATTGAGTATATTGAGTACAACAGCCTCATAATATTTTGAGCACTCCAGAGGCATTGCACTCTATACAGAATTGATGTGTTTGCAGGTCTATCTCTTCCAAGAGTGTCAGAAATCCTGCAGGGCTGAAACCATTTGTGACTTGTTACCTCTTGTATCTTAAAAGCATCCCAATACAATAAGTGCATTTGAATGAATAGACCTACAATTTTAATTTTTAAAAATCTTAGTGAATGTCTTATGAAAAACAGCAAAATAACCTCTGATTAGTCTATAAATTCTTTGAGGAGCTTATAGATATGTCTTATTTTGGGCCTTCATGATACATGTAGCTTGAAAATTCCTCAATATATACTTGTTGATATGAAATAACAGAAGTGGACCTCATTAAGTCCCTTATTCCAATACTTATTGAGCATTCTAGGCATAACAGATACAATAAAACAGAAAACAATAATCTCTTTCTTCACAGACTTTATATTCTATAGGAGAAACAGACAATGAACAAGATAGACAAGTAAGAAATGGGTGATCAGAAGTAAATAAGGTAGAGAAAAAGATAAGAGGCAGTTTATGTAGGACTTTATTGCTAAGGTGACTATCCAATTTTCCTCAGAAAAGTTCAAGTTCATGCCTGCTATTTCAGCATAATTATTATTAGTTACCTTTTCACTCTCAAAAGCTTCCACATTTGGAAAATAAATGTTATTTAAATATTACTACAATGACTTAAACTTTTACTCTGAAGTGGGAAGACAGTTTTGTTACTCTATTGAAAATAGATGAAAGGGGTAAGTTCAGACACAGGAAGATCAGGTAGGAGGTTATTGCAATAATCCATAAGAGAGACAATGATGACTTCAATTTTGTTTATAACAGTCGATTGGGGATTAAATCGTGTCACCCATACAGACTTGTTCAAGTCTTAATCTGTGTTCCCATGGGTGTGAACCCACTTGTAAAAAGGGCCTTTGAAGATGTTATTAAATAGTGTTGACTATTTGGGAAAAGAATCTCCAAAGATCCTATTTAGCAGAGGTCATACTGAATCAGGGTGGGCCTTAATCCATACGACTGGAGTCCGTAGAAGGCAGAGGAATTTCACATGTGGTCAGTAGAAGCCAGTAGTCAGAAGAAGCCAGAAGTCAGCAAAAATTATAGAAATCCACAAGAGGAGACCAAGGAGAGAGATCACCATGTGACAGACGCATTGGTGCAAGCCAAGGAACCCCAAGGTTCCCCAAGCCAACACCATAACACTACAGACTATGGGTTACAGCATGGCCTATTGAGACCTTAATTTAGGGCTTTTAGCCTCCAAAACTGTTAGACAGTAAATTCCTGTTCTGTAAGCCAACCCATTGTGTGGTATTTGTCATAGCAGCCCTGACACACCAAGACAAAATGGAAATGGTGAAATGTGAACTGTTAAAGGTAGAGCTACTACAATTTGCTGATGAATCAGATTCTATATTCAGTGAGAAGAAATAGAAGACAAAGGATGGCTACCAGGATTCTGGCTGGCCCACATGAAGAATTGTCACTTACTGATATGGGGGAAATGATTAAAGGAGCAGGTTTGGAGGAGGTTTGAGATTAATTTGGGGCATTATACTAGAGATGCCTATCAGATATCCCAATTGATGACATAAAATAAGCAACTGGATCGCAGATGTGTAGTTCATAGGAGAAGTTCAAAAGTAAGTTATAAATTTGAGAGACAGCAGCAAGTAGAATATACTTAAAATCATAAGATCAGAGGCCCTTACCAAGCGAGAAAGTGTAGACAGAGAAAAGGAGACATATTATTGCTTCCTTCAAGGTTTAGGAGTCATAAAGATGAGGAGAAAACCACAAAGAAGACTTGAGAGAGTTAGTCAGAGAAATAGCAGGAGAACCAGGCAAGTGCCAGTGTTTTGAATGGGAAGTGGAGAAATTATTTCAATGCTGCTGATAGATCCAGGAAGATGAGGGTTAAGAATTGACTATTGACTTTAACCAAACAGAGGTCATTGAGGTTGTGATGAAGACAGTGGGTTCAGGACAGAATAGGAGGAGAGAACTTATTAATACGTCGCTTAAACAGCTATTTCAAAAATGAAGAAATAGGGAGACAGTGAGGGAGAATGAGGTCAGGAAAGTTTTTTGTTTTTTTTAAAATGATAGCATATTTGCATACTGAAGGGAATGATGTCATACAATGTAGAAACTGATGATGCCAAAGTGAGAAAAATTGGGCAATGACTTTGAGGAGGCAATATGATATAGTAGACAAGTAAAGGGGTCATTCTTGGTAGGACTAGGGAAAGTTCATTCATGTAATTGAAGAGAAGGTAGAATATGTGGCCATAAATGCATCTAAGTGGGTAAGTGGGAGCTTATGGACTTTCTTCTATTTTGATTTGTTTCAGTGAACTAGGAAGCAAAGTCATCAAGAGGGAGTACAGATAAGAGAAGTATTGTATGTTTGAGAGAGTGTGGAAAGTATGAAATACTCATTTGTGAGAAAAGAAGAGTGATTACATTAGAAACCATAGTATTGGACAGTGTGATAAATAACATTGATGTCAAAAAATTTACAGCCCCACTCTACTAGCTCCTACCTCCTATGCTGCCCCTGCAGGAGGGGTGCACGTCCCACACCACTGATATTAGGTTTAGTCATGTGACATTCTTTGGCAAATGAAATATAAGTGGAAGTGACATGTACCACTTCAGAGTAAAAGCTTTAATAAACATCATATGGTTCTACCATCTCTTCTTTCCCTCAGCCACGAAAACAGCAACACCCCAAGAAGATGCTGTTCTACTAGCCTGGGTATTAAATTGAAGAGTCAAAGCTGACCCTAAGTGTACATTTAATGTGAATAAGAAAGAACCCTTTGTTGCAATAGCTACTGAGACTTTGGAGTTGTTTGATATCACAGAATAACTAGACTAAAATGATTTCTATAGGCAGAATTAAGTGCTCACTTGAAGGTACCATCATGCCTATAAAGTATGACCTATCAGCATGGTTGTGTGGGTTTTTTTCCAGCCCATTCATCTTCATGATAGAAGGAAAAACTCAGGTGTAGTGTTGGCTTTAAACAGGATTGTAAGTCATTCAAGTAAGTTTAAAGACCCAAGAAATGGGTAAGAGATTTTAGAATGTTTATAAAGATGTGATTATAATAATTGACCGTGAAATTTAAACCAGGAAAGGGAAAAATGAGAACTTGAGGTCTTTGAGGAAAACTGAAGAAGTGGTATGGGAAACGGATCAAACGTCTTGGTGAAGTGCCACCTAGCGATGCATTTGGAAAAAGACCTTCACCAAAAGGGGGAAATATTAAATAAAAATGAGTTTTTATGGCTAAGAGACTGCAAAGTGAGTTGGGGGGTCATTTATGCACATCTCAGGAGGATCTCACTAACTGCCGCAACAAAATTGCCTCAATCAGGGGCTGCACCTGAGGGCTCTAGAAGCATATGGAGACTATAGGTAGGGCAGACAACCCCAGGAATTTGGCACACTGTCAGTAGGCCTTACCTTGGATTATTTGATAACCTAACCCCCCAATATATCAGAGTTGGATTCATTTATAATTTCCTACACATGGCTCTTCTGCCCCTTTTACATGAACCTATTATTAGCACAATACTTGTTAAATATATGTCCCAGAGACTTAAATCTTCAGGCTATTTATATGCCAATTGGGCCCTGAATCTCAGCAGAGTTGCAACACCTACTCACCAGTTCATTGGATTCACCCAGGACAACTAACAAAAGGATGATGATGGACAACGCCCATCCCAGCAATCAGAGAGTGTCTGCAACTGCAAGCAATACTCTTCCATCCATCTGCCCCACGGGATCTAGGCCCTCTTTCAGCTGGAGACAGGATGGGCATCACCATCCCAAAATCCTCAAGATTAAGGATTTAACAAACATTTGAGTGGAAAGCAAGTATGGACTCAAGTAGACTTATGATTATTCTAGCAATCACATATAATCAATTGTATTATTGATATAAAGGCAGTGGCTACCAGAGTTTCTGGGGGAGGGAGAAGGAAGAATAGGTGCAACATGGGGCATTTTGGGGACATTTGAATTGTCCTGCATGACACTGCAATGACAGATACAGGCCATCATACATTTTGTCAAAACCTGTAAAATTGGGCGAGGCAAAATGTAGACTATAATATAAACTATAGTCCTTGGCTAGTACAATGCTTCAATATGTGTTCGTCAATTTTAACAGATGTACCACACTAATGAAAGATGTTGTTAATGGGGGAAAGTGTGGGAGGGAGAGGAGGTAGGGTATACAGGAATCTCCTATATTTTTGATGTAACATTTATGTAATCTAAAGCTTCTTTAAAAATAAAAAATATATTAAAAAATAATTTTTAAAAATGAAAAAAATAACAATGCTACTATGAATATTAATGTACACATTTTTGTGTACAGGGTTGTCATTTTAAATAAATTGGGTTAGGGAAGTCTTAGCTTAGAAGGTAAGACTGATTAAAGACCTGAAGAAGGTGAGGAACGGAGTTGTCTAGATATGGGGATGAGGATTCCAGACAGAGGGAATACGCAGGGCAAAGGTTCTGAGATAAGAGTGCTGACATGCGCAAGGAACCAGATTGAGGATTAAGATTGGAATATTAAAAAAAAAAAAAAAAAGTCTTGGTGGGAATCGAAGGAGTTTTGGAATTGTGGTGGTTTGGTGATGCATGTACCCCAGAAAAATATGTTCTTAAACTTATTCCTTTCCAGTGGGTGTGGACCCATTGGAAGTAGGACCTTTTTGTTGTTGTTGTTGTCTTGCTTGTTATGTTTTTTTGTTTTTTAAGTCATTTTATTGAAATATAGTCACATACCACACAATCAATCCAAAGTGTATAAAGAATGGCTATCAGTATAATCAGAGTTGTACAGTCTTCACCACAATTTTAGAACAAATTCATTACTCCAAAATGAAAAACCCCATACCCCTTAAATCCCCCCTATTATTGACACTTAGCATTGGAGCGGTACCTTCGTTACAACTGATGAAATAATATTAAGATATTACTTTCTCAGTTAAGGTGTGGCCCACCTCAATCAAGTTGGGTCTTAATCCTATAGTTGGAGTTTCTTTATAAGCAGAATGAGATTTAGACAGCTAGAAATAAAGCCATGGGAAGCAGGAAGCTGAAGTTCAACAGAATCTGAAGAGAAGGGAGAGACCAGGTGTATTAGTCAGCTAAAGGAATGCTGATGCAAAGTACCAGAAATCTATTGGTTTTTCTAAGGGTATTTATTTGAGGTAGAAGCTTACGGTTACAAAGCCCTAAAGAGTCCTGCTCATGGTACCATAAGAGGTACTTTCTCACACAAAGTCTGTTGCTACATGTTGATGCAAGATGGCAGTGACATCTGTGAGGGTTCAACCTTCCTCTTCCCTCTTAAGGCTCCGTGGGTCCGGTTTCTTCCGATCTCAGCTGTAGGCTGGCATAGGGCTTGTCTCTCTTCCCAGGCCTCAGTTCTTTCCAGGCTCAGTTGCTCTGTTCTCTTCACAAGGTCAGCTATAAACTATCAGGTGAATGGCTCAACTCTCTTCAGAGCCCCAGGATCAAGTTCTCTCCTCTGTGTCTACTTCTGTCTCCTTGACTGAGCATCCATTTATATGGCCCACCAAGGGGACAGGGACTCAACCTTGCATGTCCTAATGATGTGGTCAAATCAAAGCCCTAATCTTAACATAATCAAGTTTGAATTTAATACAGTCAAAGGGTATCACACCCAGAGAAACAGACCAGTTTACAAACGTAATCAATATCTCTTTTTAGAGTTCATAAATAATATCAAACTGCCACACCAGGAGAGGTCACCATGTGCTTTGCATTGTGACAGAGGAGCCCAAGACCAAGAATCACCAGAAACCAGCCCCAGAACACCAGTCTTTGGGAAGAAAGCACTGCCTTGATGATGGCCTTATTTGGACTTTCTCTTAGCCTCAAAACCATGATCTCATAAATTCTCATTGTTTAACCTGGCCCATTTCATGGTATTTGCTTAAGCAGCCAAGGAAACTAAAACACCATCCTATAGACTGACTGCCATATAAGGCACCCCAGTATGTGCATAGTGATTACTCTGCTACTTCTGGAACAGGTCCAGGGACCTGCAATAGGAGTGCATGGTATGTGCTTGAGCAGCCGAAAAAAAAAAGAATAAAACAGGAGTTGAGTGAACTGAAAAGCTAGTTGGTTGTGGTCAGAGCACAGGATGTTGTTCTATGGAAGAGTGGCCATTATTGGTAATGACAAGGTCTAGGGCAGTGCTACTTAAAAGCAAGATCATGGAGCAGAGCCAATCTGTGACCATCATTACCAGTCCATGATGAGATAAGTACAGAAATTGAGAGTGAACAATTAGAAGCTTTACAGCAATGACACCTAAGCATTTGATCAGTGGGCTTGAAAATTTTTGTTTTTGTTTTGAGGTACCAGG
This sequence comes from Tolypeutes matacus, assembly GCA_026826555.1. Taxonomy (NCBI): domain Eukaryota; kingdom Metazoa; phylum Chordata; class Mammalia; order Cingulata; family Chlamyphoridae; genus Tolypeutes; species Tolypeutes matacus. The sequence goes on along the minus strand of JAKSZT010053779.1, from coordinate 1,569,770 downwards.
GCTGGGGATCCAACCTGGAACCTCCATATGTGGAAAGCTGGTGCTCAACCACTGAGCCACATCGTCTCCCCTGAGTTGGTTTATTTTGTTTGTTTGTTTACTTGTTGTTTATTTTTTTGTTTGTTTTTTAGAGGTGCCAGGAACCAAACCTGGAACCTCCCATGGGGAAGCAGGTGCTCAACTACTTGAACCACATCCGCTCCCTGGGCTTGAATTTTTATGTCCACTTTTTTTTTTTTTTTTTTTTAAGATTTTTTTAAATATGGTAAACGGGAGCCCTACTGATTGAGCCACAGCCGCTTCCCTTTATGTCCACTTTTTAAAGCAATTTATTTCTATTTAATTTTCCAAAGGCATTAGTCCATAATGGATTAGAAATTACAAAACAAGAAAACAACAACAATAAAAGTCGGCTTTTTAAATAGCTCGAGAAATTTGGTCAATGGTAGCAGTTGTTAACATGTTGGTCTCTGGACACTTTCACTATTAAAAATTATAACATTCTATCTATCATGTTAACATAAATTACATATTTCATGAAAAATAACTATGTTTCCCAAAGCAAAAAATTAAGAATATGAGTGGAACTGTTCTACATTTTTGCACATCTCTTTAACGTTTGGCTGGGTTCTCATAGGTGCTTCTGCATTCAAACTGTTGTATGCTTACATATCATGTATCCTCTGGGAAATGGTGCACACTGATGAGAAAATGAGAGGACAACGGAAAATAACATCTTAGTAATACTATGAAAATAGTTTTTACCCCCTCACACCCCCTGAATATATCTAAGGGACCTCCATGATACAGTGGACAACCCTTTGAGAACTGCTGGCCTAGGGTATAGGCAATGGAGTGAGTGCCTAGAGCAGGATGGAGGACAAAATCAGTGGAGGAGAAAAGTTCAAGAAACTGATGGGCCAGAGTATTGGAAATCATCAATGTGACAGAAATTATATTGGAGAGAATGGCAGTTTGCCCAGAGCTAAAAATCTTCAAGGCATGAGGAACAATAAAGGGGAAGAAGGGGAAGCCATGGATAATAGCACAAGGGAGTAGTGAGGGGTAGAGTCTTCCTTTTTGGAAGTCACAAAATTTGAACAAACCATAAGAGGAAGTATTCAGCTTAATAAAAACCAGGAAAACTAGTTGATCAACAGTTTACAGATCATTAAAAATAATGCCAAAAGAGTTGAAGAGATTAAATTGTTTTTTAATCTCTTCTTGGTGTTATTTCTGTTCATTTATATTTAATTGATAGTAATTAATTACCATGGCTCATTACTAGCAGATTTGAATGATGCTAGCTAGCCATAGTTTTATTTTTTTACATGCTTTGAATCCCTTTACCTTCCCTATGGTACACAAACAAATAAAATAGGCATTACAGTCCTTCAAGAAACAATCAATAGTTTATAAATATCTAGGCAGTGATTGACATATCTGGTTTTATCTCTTTCAGCTATTAGCAGCAAAGGTCAAAAAAGAACTATAAATCAAATGAAACCTCAAATGGGCTTACATCTCTCTTTTTCAGACAAATGAGACCCTATTCTCCCAGGAATGTGCAGATTGGAAATCAAAGTGACATCTTTGGCTGAACTACAATGATAGAGAATTGGGGAATTTCAAGTAGACTTAAATGCCACACTAACTAGGAAGGTTTTAAAATAAATCACCTCTACATCCCAGATCCAAATTAAAAGACAATTACTCACGCTCAGTTTTGGCATTTGAAAAAATATCATAGCACATAAAAAGGAGGAGGGCACGAAGACAACAACAAAACAGAGTCCAGGGATCTTCTGGTTTCACCAACAAAAACATTATTTACAGAAGAGAACTGATGTGTCAAGGCGACATTCATATTCTTAGAGTAATTAATTTTCATTCCCACCATTGAGCATGAAGAATTAGAAAGTACATGAAGCAGAGAATTATAAATGTCCCTGGGTGAAAAATAAAAAGCACTTGAGAGTCTTGGTATTATTTAGCACTCACTGAGCACCAGAAATGGGTAGGGCATTGTCCAGAACAATACAGTAATATGTCATAACGTCTGTGAACTGCTGTGGTAAATCGATGCCCTTATGTTTCATCAGTAATGCTATCTGTCAATCTGGATTAAATAGCAATTTAAATTCTGGTGATTGTTTGGGAATGCTTTATTACACTATTTCAGCAACTACACTACCGTCATAAAGCAAACTCAGCAATTGCTTGATTGATTATATGCCTATTAAGGATTCTTCACTCTGAATCATGATACATGCATTCTGTGTACTGGAATAAGAGCTCACAATTTACAAATTTACAAGCCAGTGTACCAACCCCCTCCCCAAACTGCAGTATTTTAAAGGAGGGTGAGAATGCTTTTTCTCTTATTAAAAGAGGTGAGAGAAAAGAAAGCATGTACATAAAATTTGTGGATAAAATCAAAGACTGTTTACCTTTATTAAATTCTCATTCCTTACATACTCATCTGTATCCCAGATATGCCATGCAATGTTGGATCTTCTTTCCCTGGCAAAGTAAAGAACAGCATTATAAGGTTTAAGGTTTGTTGTGCCCTTTATTTCTATGCAACAGCCTCATAAAATGTATGAAATGTAAAGCACAATTTAGAGAACTTAGCAAAGAGAAGATCACATGATGGAACATTAAAATCTTAAAGTAAATAATGTACTTAAACATAAATATGGCTAGTGTGCACAATCTTAACCAAGGAAAAATAGAGTGATGGTATATGCTTAAGAGTACTTCTTAGAATTCCAGTGATAGGCAGAGGAATCCAGATGTGCCATTTCCATGTGATCATGGAGTTATCTACTAATTCATAAATTAGTCCCAGTTTCAATTAAATATTTGCAGAGATGTAGATACTATGCTATGTCAACACTTACCAAAAAAAAATTTGTAACAAAGTAAAAAATAGAGTTTAAGAAGAATGGAGTTGATGTAGCTCAAGTGGTTGAATGCCTGCTTCCCATGTATGAGATCCTGGGTTCAATCCCCAGTACCTCCTAAAAACAAAACAAACAAACAAAAAAGCAACTCTCAGTGGGAAGTGGATGTATCTCAGTGGATGAGTGTCTGCTTCCCATGTACGAGGTCCTGGGTTCCCCAGCACCTCTCCCCTCCAAGAAAAGAAGAGATGACATGAACATCCAGGGAAGATGGTAGAGTAATGAGCTCCAGGACTAAGTCCTTCCACCAAAAAAAATATTAAATGGGCCGGAACTGTCTGAAACAACTATTTTGAAACTTCAGAGGCCAGAAGAACACTGTACAGCTTCCAAGGAAGAGGTTGATAGACTACAGTGAAGAGCTGTAAATTGCTCTCTGTGGTGACATTTGGTACCCATCTCCCACTCTTACTTCTAGCTGTGATAGGGTCCAGTCCCTGGTGAGCTGTTGGTGACAGAATGGGATGAAAAATCCTCTCCTGCAAGAACAGGGGTGGGCATGGCCAATCACTGATCATGGCTTTTGATTAGCGAATTCAGATTGCTAGGGGGCCTGGCTCTGAGGGCAATTATTTTTTCTACTTGTCCCAGACTAAGGGGGTGGCAGCCATTGTTTCAATAATCCCTAGACAGGGGTGGAGACAGTGGCAGTTTAAAGATTCTGGACTTCTTCATGGCTGCAGGGGATAGTTAGCTGAAGGGCTGCAATTCTGGGCAGGCCAGGACTGTTCAGCTTTCTGGAGATGTCAGAGAAACTTTTGGTGCCTTTCCTGATCCACCATCCAAGGCATCTAGGAGCCAGTCTGTGCCCCCTTCGTGGTCCCTGGTTCTGTTTCATCTGGGACAGACTGCCTTGGGAAATTCCTCTCCAGAATATCCTCCTCACAGAATTTGCACTCCAGGCAAAAGCAGCATGAGACAAAGGAGTGTACAAAACTATAGAGGCAGACAGTCTGCTGGCATCAAATGCCCAGGGGAGGGAGTTCTGTCACCTGGGGAACAGAAAGGACAACCAACCTCCTGTAAACAGGGGAACTCCAAAGCAACTAACAATCCAAAGCCCAGAACAAAGCAGAAGCCAAGAAAGACAGGGAAAACCCTGAACACTACATTCACCTTGAGCAGACCTTCCTGATAGAAAATCTCTTTCTTATCACCAGCTGGTTACAAACCAAGAAACAGAAATCCAAGGAAGTAAATTCCAGAGTTAACATTTTAAAATATTAAAATGTATTGTGTGCAATAAAAGACTACAAGAAAAACAAAGAAAATGGAAATGATGGCCCATCCAAAGGAAGAGGATTAAAATACAGAAAACACCATCAAGAAGATGAGAATGTGGACATACCTAATAAAGCCTTTTTAAAAAGTAACTTAAAAATACTCAAAGACATAAAGGAAAATGTAGAGAAAGAACAAAAGGATATCAGGAAAACAAAGAATGAACAATATGAGAGTCTACATAAAGACATAGAAATTTTTAAAAGGAAGCAACCAGAACTACTGGAGTTGAAGACCACAAAAACGGAAATGATATATGCCCAGGAGGATTTCAAGAGCAGATTGGAGCTAGCAGAAGAAAGAATCAGTGAAATTGAACACAAGACACTTGAAATGAGCCAGGCTGAGGAATAGACGGAAAAAAGAAATATGAAAAGCAAAAGGGTATTTCTTTCCTTTGTTGAGTAGCATGTTGCTTTACAATGCCTGAGCCAGTGAAGTCTGCTCCTGCTCCCAAAATGAGCCCAAAGAAAGCTGTGACCAAAGCTCAGAATAAGGACGACAAGAAGTGCAAGCATAGCCACAAGGAGAGCTACTCCATCTACATGTACAAAGTGCTGAAGCAGGTCCACCCTTACACAGGCATCTTGTCCAAGACTATGGGCATCATGAGCTCCTTCGTCAATGACATCTTCGAGCATATCACTGGGAGGCATCCCTCCTGGTGCATTACAACAAGTGCTCAACCAACACATCCCAAGAGAACCAGATGGCTACCCAGCAAGCTGGCCAAGCACGCAGTATCTGAGGGCACCAAGATGATCACCAAGTATACCAGCTCCACGTGAGTCCCTGCTGGGACATGGCACTCACAGGAGTCACAGGTCTTTCACTTCAAAGGCTCTTTTCAGAGTCACCCACCTAGTCACAAGAAAAAAGCTTTGTCCACTTACTTTCTCTCAGATCTGTCTCACCAAGTATGTTTAAGGAAATCAGCATATACAGCCTTTAAAACCTTTATCACATGAGATTCCCGGTCCATGACTGGTTTTGCTTCTGAATCTAGAACCCACCTTTATCCCTTACTGTGTGTATTAGTCAGCCAAAGGGGTGTTGATGCAAAATACCAGAAATTTGTTGGCTTTTATAAAGGGTATTTATTTTGGGTAGAATCCCACAATTATAAAGCATAAGTTACTTCCCTCACCAAAGTCTATTGCCACGTGTTGGAGCAAGATGGCTGCCGATGTCTTCAAGGGTTCAGGCTTCCTGGCTTCCTCTCTTCCCAGGGCTTGCTTGTTTCTGGGCTCAGATCCTCTGCTATCTCCACAAGGACAGCTGTAGACTATCAGGCAAATGGCTCTGTCTCCCTGGAGCTTCTGCCATGTCTAAGAGCCATCTCTACTCCTCTGTTTTCTTCTCCTGAGTGTTTACTTCCTGTGCTCCAGCTCAAAACTCAGCATCAGAACTCAAACTCTGTCTTTTTCCATGTCTTTTATCTGTGAGTCCCCACCCACCAAAGGGCAGAGACTCAATGCCCTACTGATATGGCCCAATCAGAGCCCTAATCGTAATTAAATCACACCCAGAGGAATAGACCGGTTTACAAGCATAATCCAATATCTATTTTTGGAATTCATAAATAATGCCAAACTGCTACACTCTACCCTCTGAATTCCAAAAATATATTGCAATATTCAAAAAACCTTAAATCAGTAGCAATGCAAGTATAAAATCATATCATAATCAGTTTAAAGAAATACAGTTTGTCTTGGAGCAAAGTTCCATCTGCTGTAGACCTCTGAAACTTAAAAAACCATTTATCTGCCTCCAATTCACAAATGGACATACAAAGGATAAACATTTTCATTACCATAAAGAGGAATTGGGAGGGAAACATGAGTCATGGATCCTCTACAGTTCAGTAAACCTGCAGGGCATCCTCCATTCGTTTTCAAAGTCTAAGATTCATTCTTAAGGTGACGGTTTCTTCTCCCTGGGGCCACATGGGGACCTACCCTTTCCACAGGCTTGCCCAATGGCCATTTTCTTGGTTCCACCCTCTTCAAGCATCTGGGTGTCGACCAAACTCCAGACCTCACCCTCCAAGATCATTGGGGTGATTGCCACACTTTACCCAATCTTTAGGTTAGAGTCCTAACCCCTCTAGTACAGTGAAGGGAAGACAACATTCCCCTTAACCTTTGGCATAAAGACTCAACTCTCTCAGAGCAACGAGTTGACCACCTGGCCTTCCCAAATCCACGGGGGACAAGCACACCCCTCTCAGAGCTATGGGGTGCTGACCTTAACTGTCCTAATTCTTGAGGAATGTGCTCCACCCTCTCTGTGCCCTGGGGCAGCAAAACTCTCCCCAAACATTGGGTGAGAACATTGACCCTCTTCAACTGCTGGGGCAAACTCACCCTCTCTGTATACATGGGTGGGTTCATCTCTTGGCCCAAGGTGATGTCTTAATTCCATATCTCAGCTTCCATGGTTTTCCCCTTAAAGCTGTTTCTCCTTCAATCTCTCCTTTCCATGTCCCTTTTATTCCAGGCTGACAGCAATGTTGTTCATACAGTGCTCTCAAAAAGTTTGTTTGTTTAGCATGCAGGAAGCAGGGTTCCATGCCATAGACAGCAAGACTTTCCATAAGTCTTTCCAAGATAACTGCACCTTCAATCTTGACTTACAAGTTCCAAGTTTAGTTAAGTCCTCAAATGGGGCACTCTCATCTGGGAGCTTGATTTCTGGAGGCTTGGAATTTCCGGAATCAGTTTCTGTTTCCTTTGTGCCCAGCAGTTCAGTACTCAGCATATTTCCCTCGTCTAGCATTTTGCTATAAGCTGCAAGGAGAAGCCAAGCCATATTCTCTGGGTTTACTTTGGCAAGTTCTTCAGCTAAATGCCCAGGCTCACCATTTTCAAATTCTTCCTTCCATAAAATATCAGGAGTTAATCATGCTAAGTTCTTTGCAACTTTAAAACACGGATCACCTTTCCTCCAGTTTCCAACAATAGTTTCATCATTTACCTTTAAGGCCTCATAAAAAGTCTCTTTAGCATCCATCTCACAATTATTTCCTTCTAAGGCCTTATCAAAAAAAGTTTAGGCTCCATATTGCTACCAACATTCTCTGCAAAGCAATCTAGGACTTTTCCATCAAGCATCTCACAATTCCTCCAAAAAATACCCCTTACCCATTTAAAAAACCATTCCAGCATTTTGGTAGTTACAAAAGTACTTCCCTACTCCTCGGTACCAAATTCTGTATTAGTCAGCCAAAGCGGTACTGATGCAAAATACCAGAAATCTGTTGGCTTTTATAAAGGGTATTTATCTGGGGTAGAAGCCCACAATTACCAGGCCATAAAGCATAAGTTATTTCCCTTACCAAAGTCTATTGCCATGTGTTGGAGAAGATGGCTGCCAACTTCTGCAAGGGTTCAGGCTTCCTGGATTCCTCTCTTCCTAGGGTGTGCTTGTTTCTGGGCTCAGTTCCTCTGCTATCTCCACAAGGACAGCTGTAAACTATCAGACAAATGGCTCTGTCTCCCTGGGGCTTCTGCTGTGTCTAAGAGCCATCTCTATGCCTCTGTGTTTTTCTCCTGTGTGTTCACTTCCCAGGTTCCTGCTCAAAACTCAGCATCAGAACTCAAACTCTGTCTTTTGCCATGTTTTTTATCTGTGAAACCCCACCCACCAAGGGGTAAGGACTCAATGCTCTATTGACATAGCCCAATCAAAGCCCTAATCATAATTTAATCATGCCCAGAGGAACAGACCAGTTTACAATCATAATCCAATATCTATTTTTGAAATTCATAAATAATGCCAAACTGCTACACTGTGCTTAATCCTTTTAGGAGAAAGATCTATTAAGATGCTGGGGATTTGCACTCTTCTCCCCACTCCTATTTTCAAGCTATCAAGTCTAGGCAGCACTCTTTTGGGGATATGCTTTATCGGTGCACCTATACAAAGTGAATGCTTTTGGCTGACCCTATAAAAAAGGACCCCAGGGCACAACTAGAGCCCAGGTATCACAAACACAGTGCACAACAGCTCTGTACACTATGGCTTGCATGTGGGGTCACCAGGGGCCGCCTTTGAATACCAGCAGTTCTGTGCACCTCCCACAAAGCTCACACGGCCATGTCCCAGCAGTCCTGACTGGATGGCATGGATATTCAGAATCCTACACCACCCCCTAATTCGTAGACTGTGATTTCCTTTGCTCACTCTAAGGTTTCAAATCCCTCCTTTTTCTCCAGTTCTGTGGATCATTTTGCATTTAATGCTCTGCTTGTAATGCTCAGTCCTTAGGTCACTGCAAGCCTGGCACTGGTCATTCAGGCCTGGACTCAAAAGTCACCTTGCAGAGACCTCCTCAGATCATCCATTCAGGATTTCACACGTCTTGTCCCTGTCTGTCCATTCATTCTTTTAAACTTCCTCATAAGCAGTTGTTGGGAAATGTTCAGTTCATTTGTTTTCATATTTATGGTCTTCCCTTCAGTTTGCAAGCCCTTGAGCAACAATCAGTGCCAGGCATAGTGGGCACTTGCTGAATGAATATTTGTTGAATTCATTTCTCCACCCCACGTAGTCATTTCATTTCTTTTCCATTAAATGCATCTGAAGCATTTATGGACATGTTTTTGGAGCTCCTTCCCCAGGACAGTCCCTCATTGTCTCTCTGCAACAGATGGAAGTCATCACTTCTGTGCAACAGCTGGTTCTTTTTGTTTTAGAGGGTATGTAACAAGGATCTTTTTGTGCCAGAGTAGATGTGGCAATGGTAGGACCTCCCTTTACTTCCCAGTTTAGTGGCCTCTTATGGATTTTTAAGTTCAAAGCATTGGTCACTGGAAAGTGAAAGTAGCCTTTCCCACTTTCTCCTTCTTTGCCCCTTATCCTGATTCTCTGTCCCTCACTGAGATGAGCTTTTAATTTATACTCACTATCTTATCTGCTTTTTGGGAGACTCTCTCTGTGATAGGCAGGCCCATAGGGTTAATATTTATTTTATGAATGAGATTGAAAGAAATTGATTGGTCCAGGATCATGCAACTAACATTGTCGACATTTGTATCCTCAGATGTGAAGACAATTGCATTTTAGCTTTATTTTGTGGGATTATAGAATGTTGAATCTTTGTCCAAGTATTGATTTTACTGATGAAGACAGTAATGGTCTGAGCAGTTATTCAACTTTATTTTCAGCTAAGGGTCTGGAGTTGATTGCAGAGGTTTCATGAATCCAGATGAGCCCAGACAATAAATCTTGTATCTTATTCATGTGTGTTTTCAAATGTGTATAGATGCAGTTTTTATAAATAAAGTTACCAATTAATTTTTTTTAAAAAAGCAAAATAGCCTGAGACAGGTATGGGCTATCATCAAGTGCACCAATATTTGCATGATCAGAGTCCCAGAAGGAGAAGAGAAAAAGGGGGCAGAAGGAATAGGCAAAGAAATAAGGGCAGAGAACTTCCCAAACTCAGACAAAGATATAAATATGCAATCAAAGGTCATAGAACACTAAACAGGAAAAACATGAAGAAAAATGCACCCCATAAAATATTGAAAACACTATCAAATGCAAAGGAGAGAGTTTGAAAGCTGCAAGAGAAAAGCAACATGAATGTACAAGGGAGTCCCAATTAGATTGAGTGCAAATTTCTCGTCAGAAACCATGAAGGCAAGAAGGCAGTGCATTGAGATAAAGAGCTAAAGAAAAACATCTGCAATCCAAGAATTTTATATCCAGAAAGACTTGCTTACAAAAATAAAGGAAAAATTAAAACATTCTCAGATAATCCAAAGCTGAGGGAGATCATCAGCACTAGACTTGCCATACAAGTAATGCTAAAGTCAGAGTCAATTGAAAGGCACTAGACAGTGATTCAAAGCAGCATAAAGAAATAAAGTCTTGTGGTAAAGATAACCATTTGGGTATTGTTTGATATGCAATTCCATGTCTTATTTCTTACAAGGGCTAAAAGGCAAATACATAAAAAGTAATGAGAAACCTAGGTTTTTGGATATACAATGTACAAAGATATAAGTGGAAACAAGTACAAAAAACATGGTGGGAGCACAGAGAGATATAGGAAAATTATATTTAACTGCTATTAATGTTAAGCTGGTTTCAAACCAAATAAAATTCTTATATATTTAGGATGTTAAATTTTAATCCCTTGGAAACCAGATGAAAAATATATGCAGATAGAAATGAGAAGGCACTCAAAATGGTACAACACAAGAAATCAAATAAAAATAAAGTAGAATTTAACCAAAGTGAGGCACAAAAAAGGTATAAGACTTAAAATAGCTAAATAGCAAAATGGGAGAAATAAGTCCTGTTGTGACTTTAAATGTAAATGGATAAAACTCTCAGTCAAAAGGCAAAGATTGGGAGAATGTACAAAAAATCATAACCCAACTGTATACTGTCTGTAAGAGATTCACTTCAAAGTCAAAGATACAAGTAGGCTGAAGGTGAAAGGATGGAAAAAATATACCATACAAGTAGTAACCAAAAGAGAGCTGGGTGACTATACTAATATTGGATAAAATAGACTTTAAGTCAAAAACAATTAAGAGGGGGATGGATGTGGCTTAAACAGTTGGGCATCTGTCTCCCATATGGAGGGACCTGGGTTCGATCCCTGGGACCTCTCGGTAAAAAAAAAAAAAAAAAAAAAAATTAAGAGGGACAAAGATGGTCATTATATACTTATAAATGGGAAAATTCTTCAGGAAAATGTAACAATTACAAATATATATGGCCCAAACAGCAGATACCCAAAATATAAGAAATAGATAGTTCTATATTAATAATAGGAGACTTTAACACACCACTCTAAATAATGGATACAATATGTAATCAGAAGATCAATAAGGAAGTACAGGATTTGGACAGGAAATATGCTAAACCAACTAGAACTAACAGACATATATACTATCTGTACCCAATGAAAACAGAATATATATTCTTCTCAGGTTCACACAGATCATTCTCCAGGATAGGCCATATGTTAGATCACAAAAGAAGTTGCAATAAGTTCAAAAATTTTGAAAGGGGTGCTGATGCAAATTACCAGAAATCTGTTGGCATTTATAAAAGGGTATTTATTTGGGGTAGAAGCTTACAGTTACCAGGCCATAAAGCATAAGTTACTTCCCTCACCAAAGTTTGTTGCCACGTGTTGGAGCACAATGGCTGCCGAAATCTGCCAAGAGTTCAGGCTTCCTGGGTTCCTCTCTTCCCGGGGCTTGTTTCTCCCGGGTTCAGGCTTGCTCCTCTCCACAAGGCCAGTTGTAAACTATCGGGCGAATGGCTTGCCTCTTTTACCAGGGCCTTCTCTCCTTCCTTACAACCAAGCTCCTCTGTGTGCTCACTTCCCCAGGTCCAGCATTAAAATTCCAGCATCAAAACTTCAACTCTGCCCTTTGCTATGTCTTTTATCTGTGAGTACCCACCCACCAAGGGCCGGTGACTCAATGTCCTACTGACGTGGCCCAGTCAAAGCCCTAATCATAATTTAATCAAGTAAAAGTAAAACCTCTGAATCCAATACACTCTAATATGCCCAGAGGAAAAGACCAGTTTACAAACATAATCCAATATTTCTTTTTGGAATTCATCAATAATATCAAATTGTAATACAATGTATATTCTTCAACAACAATAGAATGAAGCTATAAATCAAAAACAGAGGATAAAAGGGAAAATTCACAAATATGTATAAACTAAACGACATACTCTTGAACATCCAATGGGTTAAGGAGAAAATCAGAAGTGAAATTAGGAAATATCTTGAGGCAAATGAAAATGAAAATACAGCATACCAAAACTTTTAGGATGTATGTGAAGGCAGTACTGAGAAGGGATTTTTAGCTCCAAATGCTTATATTCAAAAAGAAGAAAAACTTCAAATCAGAGAGCTAATCTCAAAACTGAAGAACTAGGGAAAAAAAGAGCAAACTAAACCCGAAGTGAGCAGAAGGAAGGAAATAACAAAGATTAGAGTGGTGATAAATGAAATAGAAAACACAAAAACAATAGAGAGAAGCAACAAAACTAAAAGTTGGCTTTTTGAAAAAAATCAATAAAATCAATAAATCTTTAGCTAAACTGATAGAGAATAAAAGAGAAAGGACACAAATAACTAAAATTAGATATGAAATGGGGACATTACTACCAATCCTGCTGAAACAGAGGACTGTAAGAGGATGCTATGAACAACTGCATGCCAATAAATTAGATAAACTAGATGAAATGAAAAAATTCTTAGAAAAACACAAACTACCTACATTGAATCATGAAGAAATAGACCTTCTTAACAAACCAATTCCTAGTAAAGAAAATGAGTCAGTAATCAAAAACCTCCCAACAAAGAAAAGCTGAGGACCAAATGGCTTCACAGGGTAATTCTACCAAACATTCCAAGAAGATTTAACTCCAATTATGCTCAGATTCTTTAGAAAAAAAAATTTGAAGGAGAAGGCCAATATCACCCTCATATCAAAGCCAGATAAAGATACCACAAGAAAAGAAAACTTATACCAATGTCTCTTATGACAATAGATGCAAAAATCTTCAACAAAGTTCTAGCAAAGTGAATCCAACAACATATTAAAAGAATTATATATCATAATCAAATGGTGTTTATCCCTGGTATGCTAGGTTGGTTCAACATAAGAATATCAATTCATGTAATATACCACTTTAACAGAATGCAAGAAAAAAATCCACATGATCATCTCAATTGATGCAGAAAAGGCATGTGACAAAATCCAGCACACTTTCTTAATAAAAACACTTAGAACACTAGGAATAGAAGGAAACTTCCTCAACCTGATAAAGAGCGTGTATGAAAAGCTGACAGCTAACATTCTATTTAATGGTGAAAGACTGAAAGCTTTCCCTCTAAGATCAGGAACAAGGCAAGGATGCCCACTGTCACTACTGTACTGGGATTTCTTGTCAGAGCAATTAGGCAAGATAAAGAAATAAAAGTCATCCAAATTGGAAAGGAAGAAATAGAACTATCCCTATTTGCAGATGATATGATTCAATACACAGAAAATCCTGAAAAGTTTGCAACAAAGCTTTTTGAGCTAATAAATGAATTCAGCAAAGTGGCAGGGTACAAGATCAACACCCAAAAAGCAGTAGTGTTTCTATACAAAGGCAATGAAAAATCGCAAGAAGAAATCAAGGAAAAAGTCCATTCACAATAGAAGCTACAAGAATTGAATATCTAGGGCTAAAGCTAACCAAAGATGTAAAGGACTTGTACACAGAAAACTACAAAACATTGCTAAACGAAATTAAAGAACATCTCAAGAAATGGAAGGATATTCAGTGTTCAGTGATTGCAAGGTTAAATATCCTTAAGATATCAATACTACCTACACCAATTTATAGATTCAGTGCAATCCCAATAAAATACCTATAACCTTCTTTTCAGAAATGGAAAAGCCAATATTCAGATTTATGTTGAAGGAGAAGTGGCCCTGAATACCTAAAGCCATCTTGAAAAAGATGAATGAAGTAGGAGGACTCACTTCCCAATCTTAAAACTTGTAGCAAAGCCATAGTAATCAAAACAGCATGGTACTGGCACAAGGAGAGACAAACAGACCAATGAAATAGAATTGAGAGGTCAGAAATCAACCCTCCACTTATGGCCAACTGAGTTTTGACAAGTGGCAAAAACCATTCAACTGGGAAAGAATAGTCTTCAACAAATTGTGCTGGGAAAACTGGATCTCCATTTACAAAAAGCAAAAAGAGGACCCCTACCTCATACCACATACAAAAAATAAATTCACAATGGATCAAAGACCTTATTATAAGAGCTAGAATTATCAAACTCCCAGAATAAAACATCTTGAGGACCCTGTGTTAGGCAATGACTTCTTAGACTTTACACCCAAAGCACAAGAAACGAAAGAAAAAATAGATAAATAGTACCTCATCAAAATTAATAACTTTTGTTCCTCAAAGGACTTTATCCTGGAAGTGAAATGACAACCTACAAGGGGGAAAATATTTGGAAATCACATACCCAATAAAGGATTAATATACAGAATATATAAATAAATCTTTCAAATTAACAGCAAAAAGACAAACAACCTAACTTAAAAATGGGCAAAAGACTTGAATAAATATCTCTGCAAAGAAGATAAATGGCCAGAAAGCACATGAAAAGATGCTCAACATCATTAGCCATCAGGGAAATGCAAACCCAAACTACATTGAGTCATCATTTCATAACCATCAGAATGGCTGCTATTTAAAAAAAAAAAAAAAAAAAAAAAGCAGAAAAGAGTAATGTTTGGAGAGGATGCAGAGAAATAGTTATACTCATTCATTGCTGGCAGAAATATAAAATGGTGCAGCTGCTGTAGAAGATGGTTTGGCGATTCCACAGAAAGCTAAGTATAGAACTACCATATGACCTGACAATCCCACTACTTTGGGGTATATACCCAAAAGAATTGAAAGCAGGAGCTCAAACAGTTATTTGTACACCAATGTTCATAGTGGCATTATTAACAATTGCCAAAGATGGAAGCAACTCAAGTGTCAATGAACTGATTAATTGATAAATAAAAGGTGGTATATGCACACAATGGAATATAAAATTAAAGAAGTTCTGATACATGCAACAACATGGATGAACCTTGAAGATAGCATGTAGAGTGAAATTAGCCAGACACTAAAGGATCTCACTGTTTTGAAACAATTAGTGTAAGCAAACTCAAAGAGTTAGAATCTAGAATATAGGTTTCCATGAGACTGGGTAGGGATAGGAAATGGGAAGTTAAGGTTTAAAATGTATAAGGTTCCACTTCTAATATTTAAAATGGATGTATTAAGTTATTAACATTAATTGGGAGAATTTTAGCTGTTACCTATATATTCACTAAAATTTGATGCTAATGTGTGTAGAATTGCATGCCTTTTGACTGCTAAACCAAAAATGGAGTTTTTAGAGTACCTTTAAACTAGGTACTATACTACTGATTGGCACAGTTTGAATAAGTGCTCCATTATTCCTGTGGCATTCCCAATGGGGAATGAATTGATAGAGTGAAGAAAAATGTTAAGATAACATTGTCTTCACTTGCTAAGGGATTTAAAAGGAAGTTTGTCAAATCATACCTGAGGGATCCCAATAAGGATAATTTTATTTTGCATTTATGTTTTTATTAAATGTTTTAAATGTACAAAAAAGCATGGAGAAAAACTGTCAAGTATGCACATAACCAAATATGTGCATTTTGCCAAATATGTTCTAGATCATTCTTTCAAAAAGAGGCAAAATAATACAGATATGATTAAAACCTTTAATTTCACCTAGAAGTAATCACCATCTTGAGTGCATTGCCCTATCATTTCTGTGTGTGTTCGATAAACTTTTACTACATTTATGTGTATCCATAAACAATATTTAGTATCATTGTGTATGTATTTGAACTTTGTAATAATAGTGTTATACTTTAATTCTCTTCTATTTGATTAAAATGGTTTGAATTTTTTAAAAAATTAAAAATAAAAAGATAAAACTTATAGGGTGCCTATTTGGAATGATGGAAATGTTTCGGTAATGGACCATGTTAATGGTAGCACATAGCACAACATTGTGAACGCAATTAACAGCACTGAAATCTCTCTCTCATGATTAAAAGGGGAAATGTTAGATTGTACATATGGTAACAGAATAAAACATTTTTAAAAATCCATGAAATTATACTACAAAAACAGTGAACCCAGAATTAAACCATGGACTTTAATTAATACAGCAATTATTAAAATATACTATCATCAATTGAAACAAATGTTCCACACCAATGCAAGGTGTTGGTCGTAGGGTGGTATATGGGAATCCTTTATTGTTTGCACAATTTTTCTGTAAACCACTTCTTAATAATGAAAAAACTATATAAAAATTAAGAAAATAAGTTCAATTGCCAGCTGAAAAAAATACATGAATAATAAAGACAATCACTTCAAGCAAATTCTCTCATCTAGATAACTTATACTATGTCTAAACAATTGGTTTATTTCTAAAACGGATTGCTTGAAGTTATAGTTAAGCAAGAGGGTAAAGTTGGAGTAATTCAGCTATAGGCAGCCAAAATGCTTTTGCATCTAGGAAGTCTTCAATGTGACAGAAATAATTTTTTGGCTTTTGAAAATTTTTCAAAGTATATTCATATCTATTATCCATTTAACCCTCATGACCTCCTTATAAAGTGCAACAGATACTTTCATCTTGTTTGACAGAAGAAATTGAGGCACAGATTTGTCCAGAGACACAGCTAATGAAAATTCAGTGATGAAAATACAGCTTTTCTGGTTCCATGATGTGAGATATTGGGATAAAGTAATTTCCTGACTCCTAGGAAGGTGAGGAAAAATCTATTTAACATTCCAGGACAGAGTTTCTCAACCTCGGCACCATTGACATTTGTCATAGAGGTATTGTCTCCTTCACTGTAGGATATATAGCAGCATCCCTGGCCTCTATTCACTAGATGCCAGTAGCACCCCCTCCCTATCTCCAAGTTATGACAACCAAAAATGTTTCCAAACTCTACCAAATGTTCCCTGGGGACCAAAATTGTTCCCTGTGAGGAACCATTGCTCTAGAGACAACTTCAAAGAAGCCATATGACTCCTCTGCTCTCAGTAGCCAGAGATGCCAACTGCTTTGGGGACCTATACTATCTAGAGCTATAAGAAAGGATCTGCAGAAGATTGCCTTTTGCCATAACGTAGAGTTTTTGGAGCAGCAATCTTTCCTTCATCCTTTCCTCATCTTGTCAGAAGCAAGGAGTTTAACATCCTTTACTATAAAATTGTTGCTACCTGTATTAGCCAAAGGGGTATTGATGCAAAGTACCAGAAATCTTTTGGCTTTTATAAAGGGTATTTATTTGGGGTAGAAGCTTACAGTAACCAGGCCATAAACAGTAAGTTACTTCCCTCACCAGTCTGTTACCATGTGTTGGAGCAAGATGGTTGTCGACATCGGCAAGGTTCCTCTTAAGGCTCCATGGTCCCAGCTTCTTCCAATATCAGCTGTAGGCTGGGATAAGTCTCATTCCCAGGGTTCATTTCTCTCTGGGCTCAGCTGCTTGCTCGCTCTACAAGGCCAGCTGTATACTATCAGATGAACAGCTTGTCTCTCTTCCAGGGGCCTCTGCCATATCTATTTTTTTTTTTTTTTAAAGATTTTATTTATTTATTCATTTATCCCCCCCTTGCTGCTTGTGCTCGCTGGGTCAGCTAACCACTCCGTGCGGGCGGGCTTGCCTTCACCAGGAGGCCCCGGGAATCGAACCCCGGGGCCTCCCATATGGTAAACGGGAGCCCTACTGATTGAGCCACAGCCGCTTCCCTCTGCCATATCTAATAGAGCCTTCTCTCTTTCCTTGTGTATCTGCTTCTCTGTGTATTTACTTTCCGGGGCTCCAGCATTAAAACCCCAATCTCCCTTCTCTGCGATGGTGCAGTTTCTCTGTGAGTCCCCACCCCCCGAGTCCCCACCCACAAGGGGGTGGGGACTCAATGTCATACTGAGGTGGCCCAATCAAAGCCTTAATCATTATTTAATCAAGTAAAAGTGAGACCTCTGAATCCAACATAATCTAAGGGTATCACTAGCCCAGAGGAGCAGACCAGTTTACAAACATAATCAGCATTTCTTTTTGGAATTCATAAACAATATCAAACTGCCACACTACCGAAATAATCCTAACCCATTGCGATCCTGTTGGTGAGATGAATCATTTTATATCTGAGAGTGTTGAGCCACTGGTCTAAGTGACTGAACACCAATATTCAGGGCTGCAATGTGTGATTGTACAGGCTGTGCCCTGCACTAGAGCACCTAGCTGAAGTTGCAGACAAGGATTGAAATACAACCCATGCTCCAATGTCAATCAATGAGACTTGGATAGTGCTGCATCCTTCAAGAAACCAAATCTTCTTTCCAACTCCCTTAAAGGCACCATTGGGGCTACTGCTGATGGAATGTTGTCAAAGGATCAGGAAAAAGATAGAGGGAGGGAGAAATGGAAATTCCAAGGGCATGTCAGCACAACTTCCATTTGGTATGGATAACACCATGGTCTCCCTAGTGAAGTCAACTTCAAGTACCACCACCCCACATGGAAGCCATCTGCTAAATATTTGGACTCCTGTAGTAATAGGCTCTATAATGAACTGGCTGGGGAAAATGGGGATTGGATGAAAGGGGTATAGTGTAAATTGGCGAGAATTATGAGCAACACCCCCACACACACATACTATTGAACTATCTAAAAAACTAAAATGTTAGACAGGGATGCATTAATAACAGACAAAAATAGGAAAGCAACCTCACCATCACTGACAGTCAACTCACCAAACACAGTCCTCTAAGAAAATATGTTCCTCTTCTATCTCCTCCCTGCCCCCAAACTAAAGATTACATTTACAGGGAAAAAAAGAGAGGGTGTGAGAAGGCCCCCTCCCCCACTCCAAGGTACTAAAACCACAAGTTCACTTGGACCAGATAGGATTTTTAACTAAATATAAGATAGAAATTTTTAAATAAAGAGTACTCCCTTTCAAAATTAGGAATCTGAGCTAAAGAGGCCAAATATTTTGCCCAAACACACAAACCAATATTTACTTAATACCTAATCCTCTATTGTCTCCACTAATAAAAAACAAATGAACAGACAAAACTAGGATGACTCTTTAAACTGTTAAAATTAACTAAAACTGGTAGTTAGATTAAGATGCCATTGGGAAGCCTGCCACCCAGAAAAACAGGAACATTGTTCTTAATCATTTTGGAGAAAATAAAATGAGTTCATATTTATATATTATGAGTTGAGTCACTGAAATCAACCAGTTATACAGATAAACTAATTCTTTAGCACATTTGCTGCATTTATTTCTTCCTAAGACATTACCCTTTCAGTTCACACTTTATCCTCAAGGACAATTAGTCAGAATCACCTAATTAGGCATGGGCCTTTTAATTGTCAATGAAAAGCTGTGTGTTCCCCATACCGAATTTGACATGGTCAGTATTTATTATTATTTCAGAATTTTGGAAGTATGTAAAACACTTCACTATTAGGGTAAAGTAACCAACTTTTGAAAAATTAATGATTATTAAAATTAAAATTATACTCAAGCTTAATCAAGGGATAATGACAATTACATGTCCCTTAAAATCACCATGTTTTAGATCTTTATGTTTCACTGAATGCTGTAAGTAGAAACTCAGATATTTTTATACATGGCCAATCAAACCAGATTTTAAAATTTCTATTACTAAGTCCCTTCAATAGTCAACACACAGGAAAATATGAGCTGCCATAAAATACATACTTCCTATTGTTTAACAAGGCAAGGCCTTAGCAACCACCAACAGATAAACTCATTCCTTAAGCTCCTCCAGCTGCTCTCTGATTGCCTGTACTACAGCCATATAAAGTAACCCCTAACAACTGGCATTGTAACGCTCAACCTGCCTCTCCCTTCTAGCCCCACCACCAATGGCAGGTGTTTGCCACACAGGCGTGTACATTTATTCTAATTTCAACAAAGCTCTAGACATGGTCCAAAAATTTTAAAGGAAGATAGTAATTAAGAAGCCTTACATTTCTTTGGCCTCTCTCAGCCTATTTACTCATTTGTAAATGACCACAGACAAAGGTATTTACTAAACTGAATGAGAAGAAAACAGTTGCTTAGGGGTTCAATCAAAGTCTTTGGGGCTATTAACAAAACATTAGTCTCTGTCTCAGCCCCCAGACTGACAAAATAAATATCCAAATTTCTCCCTTTTTTTCCATGACTCCCAAATGGCTGTCAGTTTTCAGTTCCTTCACTCAGACATTCACCAAAGAATCTATTTATCTATTCATTTACTCTTATTTGAGTGAAGCAGATTCTGCTAATTGCCTATCCACAAGTTATTTTTCACTTATTCCTTAGAAAGGGAATCCCAATTTTATTTGGTGTAGCGAAAAAAAATTACATTTCCAGGCTCCCTTGCATTCAGCTCTGATCATGTGACTAGATCCTGGCTAATGAGATATAATCTAAAGTTGTTGTGTAGGACTTTCAGAAAAGCTCTATAAGAAAGAGCAGGGAGCTGCTTCCTCCTTCCTGCTTCTTGTAGATCCAATGGAATTGTTCTGCATGATATTGCAATGACAGATACAGGCCATTATACATTTTGTCAAAACCTATAATTGTATGCACAAAGCATAACCCATGATATAAACGATAGACCATGGTTAGTGGCAATGTTTTGATATTTGTTTGTCAATTGTAACAAATGTAACACACTAAAATAAGATGTTTAGTGAACAATAAATGATTTACATTTCTGACTTCCATAATGGGATGTAAGCCATTTAAAGGCAATGATTTTGTATTGCTAATATTTAGTACAGTGTGTGGCACATAAATACTCAATAAATATTATAACATGATGAAAGGATGGAAGGAACGGGGAAGGAAAAGAGGAAGGGAGGAAATCAGACATTGTGAAGGCCACTGAAAATATGCTCAGAAGACAGATCCAGGGTGCCCCTTTTCATAAGCCTGTCTCAAACACATCCCCTGCTTCTTGATTTGCTGTCAATCCTCCTATTCATACATGCTATTCCTGTCACATCGCCATTGCTGTAGTCATTTTCTCCTTTGCTATGTCCCAAAGAACAATGTGCTGAAGCATGTGTATGTAGAAGAAATATATAAAAAATGTAAAACCTAGAAGCCATAAATTTTCTGTTTTTAACATGCCTGTAGTTATACAACATTTTCTTTTATTCTTTTAGTTTGCCTCACCCTAGCTTTCTTTAGGTATCTGGTACTGGTTCCCTCATGCTGAACTAGGAGTTAATTTGAGTGTCACTTCATTTTAACACCTAAAATGATCTCTCCTCATTGATCCTCAAACAGAATATCCCCAAAACCTTGCGTAATTTAAGTCTCTCTTCTATCAATGTAGTCCTGACCCAACTAGAGATATTAAGGGGTAGTTCTTGTTACCTGATCTTAGCAGTCTTAATATAGGGTTGGTAAAGGCAAAAACTGTCAACCTCCAGTGTTTCCAGACTTTTTCTTTCACACAACTTCTGGATCCCACATTCAAATAGAATTCAAAATACCTAGGTCATCAGCACTCCCAAAAAGCCAGATCACGCTTGTTTTTAAGCTCAGACCCTTGTTCTTATGCCCCGATTCTATAAGGAACTTGGAAAGAGGTTGAGATGGCAAGGACTTTTATAAAATTCTCCTTGGTAAGGAGGTGCTTGAAATTCTCTTATCAGAATAAAAGGTAAAGATTTAAAACCTTCAGATCCCCATGGCTGCAACTTTCTGAGAATGTAGGAGTTCATTGTTAGCTTATTTAGATGAAGGAGACACACAATCCAATTCATTTGGACTAAAATTCAGTTGGCAGGCATTTTGCATTTCCTTTTAGGAAAAAAAACCATTATTAATAGAAACAATATAGGCTAGTGACAAGATAATTAGTTTGGTGGTTGTTCAATTAATAGTTGTCTTGCTGTAGAAAAGTTAACTTTAATCATAAGTTAAACTTCCTTTTGTTACGCTATTAATCATAACTCTATATTACTTCAAAGATGAACTTAAGATGATGGTAGACATTCAAGTGAAGATGTCCTGTAAATAATTGGAATGAAAAACTAGAACAGAGTTAAGAGGCCATGACCAGAGAAATGGATTTAGAAGTCATTCATAGAAGTGATAATGGAGCAAAACAGTTGATTACAGAGAACAAGAAGGACAGGGCCTTGAGGAAGATTGCTGTTAACATGCTAAAGAAGAATGAAACAGCCAGGAAAAGAAAAACCCATCATGAAGAACATTGCTGGAGAACAAGGCAGTAAGTACTCTTACATTGAGGCTAAAAATGTATCTGTCTTATTTTCCATGTATCCTCAGTTTCTGGAACAGTTTCTGACATATAGTAAGTTTCTTGTAAATATTTGATGAATGAATAAATAGAAGGATGTTAAATCAGACATTTCAGCTAAAGCACATTCCAAATTTAGATGCTATCTGAAGGCAAAAAATTAAGTTCAAAAGTTGAGAACCGTTTGGTTGTCTCTCTTGGCCCTTGCCCGTATCCAGGGGAAAAATAAAGAGTTGAGAATTAGAGATTAGAAAAGGATAAATAAATATTTCTTTAGAGAGAGCTCTGATATGGGTCCTACCTCTGGAAGGGATAGAGCTGTGGGTGCTTCGTCAAAACCCAATTTAAGAGGTATATGTTACATACAAAAGATGCTCAATAAATATTTTTGAATGAATGAATGAATATTTTCATGTAACACACACTTTAGAGAATTCACCACAGAAAAGTCACTAAAGAACCAGGTAGAAGAAAATGACTCAGCCATTTCATATCAGCTAGTCTCTGTTATGGGCTATCACAAGTGCTGACACAATGGCATAACATAGTAGCTATCGTGGTAGGGTTGTGGGCTATGCATGGACCCATCAGCACTCACCGAGGCTTATTTAGATACTGCAGCTGCTGGATGTTCAAATTTCCAGTAGCAGAGACCAATGCTAAGTCCTAAAAGTGGCACCATCCCTCAGTGGGACTAATCAGGCACTGGGTGGCTAGTTGACTCCTTCTGCCCTGGAGGGGGCAGTGATTTATTTTGACAGAAATCCACAAATATTTTTTTTTGCCTTTCCTGGGTACATGGCCTCAGCCAACACTACTATCTGAAGGCTTACACTGTTTGATCCACTGGCATGAAATCCAATATAGCTTCACATCAAACCAAGAGACTCACTTTTCAGAAAAGAAGGTCCAAGAGTAGACAAATGAGATGGGATCTACTGTTTATATCTCATACCATACAACCCAGAAACTGCTGGTCTGATAAAGTAATAAAATTGCCTTTTGCAGGCACAACTGAAATGCCAGTTCAGAGATGACACATTGCTTGGATGGAGTGCTATCCTCAAGAACACAGTGTACAATTTAATCAATGAGGCATCTATGTTGTTGTGTCAACAGTAGGCAGAATCCATGGGTCTGAAAACCAAAGGGTGGATGGAAGTAGGCCTTAATTACCACCATTCTCACTGGATATTTGTTCTTCCCATCTCTGCAGTTCTGAATTCTGCAAGTTTAGAGGCTTTAGTTTTCAAAGGAGAAATGCTTCATCCAGGGGACAGAGCAAGAGTCCCATTGAGCTATAAACTATGAATGCCTCCTAGTCACCACAGGTACCTTGTGTCCAGAGGCCAGTAGGCAAGAAGTGGAGTTACATATCTTGGGAGTAGTATTTGACCCTGATTCTCAGGAGTAGATAAGAGCTTCTATAACATGATTTGGACAGAGAGGAATATGTTTGGCCCTCGAGTGGTACAGTTGAGCACATCTTGGTATTCCCTTTTCTATTTTGATAGTAAATGACAAGTACAGAACCATGGTTTAAGAAGGGCATGGTGACCAGGTACTCACAGGAATGAGAGTCTGGGTCATACCACTCGGTAAGCCACCCAAGACCAGCAGAGCAGAGTCTAGAATGGATAACAGAGAAGGTTCATAATAAGCATGAGTTGTGGCCTTGAAAGTAGCTGCAGTGAAAAGAATGGGAGTTTATCTCATTCTAACCTTTTCCAAGTTTCCCCAGGAAGAGAGTCCCACCTAGAGGAGCTGCTCTCAGAACTAACATGAAAAAGTGAATCTGAATGGTGCAACACATGGACTGTGATGGGCACAGTGATATCCCTTCAGGATTAAAGGGCTTGTTCGCTAAGCTTCTGGGAATGCTGCCTGGAGATAACCTTTATCTTCCAGGTCCCTACAGAGCTACCTTAGGCCTGGGATCCACACCGCAACTCAGGGCAACTCTGAAGGGTCTCAGAGGACTCAGACCTCACAGGAATGAGTGTGTGTGTGTGTGTGTGTATAACATTTTTCAGGGATGGTTTTCTAGAGAAAGAAATATCCAAACCTAAAATATGATGTGAAAGACATGAGATATTTTTATCAATAAGCATTGTGAAATTGGAATGAATCAATACTAGAAAGATTGTAGCTCCTTTAGAACAGCACTGTCCAATAGAACTTTTCATGAAGATAGAAATGTTCACTATCTACACTGTACAATACCCTAGCCATATGTTCTTGACTACATGATATGTGGCTAGTAAGACAGGAACTGAATTTTTCATTTAATTTAATTTTAATTAAAACCTTTGTCATTTGTGTGGTTAGTGGCTTCTTGGACAGCATAGCTTTTGAAATCTTTAAAAACAGGATTTGTAATTGTGTAAGCATCATTTTGCCTGAAGGCAAAGTAATAAACTGAATTCCCCAGGTGCTTTCAAAAGTTATATTCTATGGTTACTAATTTTTAAAGGTTTTATTTTTGTATTTTATTTTCTTTTATGCTATTTTCTTTTGCATTGAAAAAGAAAATGATGGGGCTTTTTTGCCATTAAATCATGACAAGTGGTTAAAGGTTAAATTAGGTGTGGAATTTGGAAATAGATGGTGCCAAGTAATTAAAACATTTCCAGGGAAACACAATTTTTGAATTCTTTATTTTATAAGTTTACCCTAAGTCCCATACATTTATTATAATTCTTTTAAATGATTAATTAGAGTTTGTTGTTTAAATGTTTCTACTTATCATTTACTTCCCAAAAGGATTTCTAAAACCTGTGCAATAGAGATATGTTTATGTGAAGGTATCTTCATTCACCATTAACTGATAAAATATTTTTTGAGCATCTACTATGTGCCAAGCCCTGCTAGGTACTAAAGAAACCATGATAATCAAGGCAAATATAATTCCAATTTTAATGGAACTTTAGGTCTAGATGATGAGTGAGGCAAGTAATAGAAAAATAAATAAAACCAAGTAACAGGAAATTAAATAAAACAATGGTAAGCTGTACAAAATGAATAAAACAAACATGCAGCTAGGGTTGAAAATAACAGAAGGCCTACTTTCAATAGAGTGGTTGTAACCGTTAGGGAATTTGATGTAATTATGAATTCCAAAAATATAATTGAATCATGCTTGTAAACTGATCTGTTAATCTGGGCATGATTAGGTTAGGATTAGGGCGTTAAGCCCCACCCCTTGGTGGGTGGGGAATTGAATATAAAAGGCAAGGCAAAGGACAGTTGAAGCAGTCTTTTGAGAAGCAGTTTTGATATTGGAAAGAAGGCCCCAGGAGAAGAGAAGCAAGCCGTTTGCCTGATTGTCTACAGCTGACCTTGTGGAGGAAACAGGAGCCAGCTGACCTTGTGGAGGAAACAGGAGCTAAGCCCGGAGAAAAACGCAGCCCCGGGAAGAGAGGAACCCCAGAAGCCTGAACCCTGGTAAACGCCGGCAACTGTCTTGCCCTAACACGTTGCAATGGACTGTGGTGAGAGAAGAAACCTAACGCTTTATGGCCTGGTATCTGTGGACTTCTACCCCGAATAAATACCCTTTATAAAGACCAACCCATTTTTGGCATTTCACATTAGCACCCCTTTGGCTGACTAATACAGTGGTCAAGAAAGATCTCTCTGGGAAGATGACATTTAAGCTAAAACCAAGGGATAAGAAGGTGTTTCCCATGTGAAAAGCAGGGAAATGAGGAAGAAACAAGTACAAGAGCTTGAGGCAGAAAGGGCCTCTGTAGGAACTAAATAAAAGGCCTCTGTGCTGGATTGTAGGGAAAAAGGAAAAAGGCATGAGATGGTATTGGGAAAGCAGGCAGATGCCATGTCATGTAGAAAATACCTTTGATTTCATTATAAGTCCAATGTGGAAACATTAGAGAGTTTTAAGCAAGAGAGTGACATCATTTCATTTATGTTTCAAAGAGATAACTCCAAATGCTGAATGGAACGATAATTGTAGGGAAGCAAGAGTAGAAGGAGAGAGCTCAGCTAAATGATTAGTGGTCTTCCAGGTCAAAGATAATGTTGATTTGGACTATGGTGATAGCATGAAATTGGAGAATCATTGATGAATTCCAGATAATTTTTTTTCAGTAGATGAATTTGATGATGGATTAGATGTTAGAGTAAGAAAGAGAAGAATCAATGATAAGTTTTTTATTTCTGGTTTGATTTAACTAGGAGGATGGTTGTACCATTTACCAAGATGGGGAAAATGGTTTGGATAATCTCATAATGATTCCATTTCTTGAATACCAAGTACAAGCAATAATGGTACAGAAAGACAGAGACAGAAAGAGAGAGAGAGATTTCTTCCCCAAGGAAATGCCACTGTTTTTTCTTAAATGCTTTATATTGTTTATATGTTCTCTCTTGTTGACTTTTGAACTAGACAAGATTCACAAAATCTTGACAATAAGAGAAGATCCTGATAGAAATTAAGGAAAAATAATTTTCTCCTAAACTGGGCATATATCCTGAATTCAGAATTTATTTCAATGATAAAAATAATGTATAGTGTACATATATAGTATAGAATATATAACAAGTATAGTATATATATATACAAAGTATAAGATCTATCTATGTATAAAGTATAGAATTTATCTATATATAGAATAGAGGAGATATATATATAAATAAGAAACACATACATACAGTATAATATATCATCAGCAGTTTCTGATGATAATAATAGTTTAGAAAATAAGATTGATGAGAAAAACATTTCATGGGGCAAAAGTTGTAAACAAAGAATTGGAGAATATTGCTTTGTAGTTCTGTTTTTTCTGAATTTAATAGCTTTCTATAACTAGTTGACATAGTGGAGGAAATCAAATCCATGTAACATGTAACTAGTCTTTGTCTATAATGTTAAGGCTTCATTTACATTCAAGTTTTGTGAGGGATTTTTGGCTCATTTTCATTTATTTGAAAAAAAGGAAGACTAGATTGAGGCAGGCTAGTTTAGGGAATGAAAAGACAAATATGGGACCTGGCAGAAAAGCACAGCTTTGAAACACATGGCCATGGAATTCCACCTGGAAATCCTCTGAAAGACCCCACCAGAAACGGGTTGGAAGAACCCACGAGAATTTTCCTTGATCATCCAGGATCAAGAAAAAGCTCCAGATATTTTCAAGGGGCCTTATCACTGGGCACCCCCAAGGGGAATTGATGGGTGGGGTAATCAATCAAAACAGCAAACAACTGGGACCTCTCCCCTGAACATTAACAAGGGGAGGAATAATTAATGATTTAAAAAATAAGCACAGAAGTTAAATCATCCCTTTTTCTCCTCTCTGCCTAGGCCAACCCGCAAGTATACCTGGGACCCATAATCTATTATTTTCTCCCATTTCTATTCTCTTCTTTCGTTTCCTTAATAAACTACTAGCCTAACTAAACTGGCATGTTCTTAAATTCTTTTACGTAACATAGCCAAAAACCTAGAGGAAATCCGGCAACAGATTCATTCAAATTCAACCATTTTGAATGCAATTTGTAACAAAATGATAAATATTTCAAAACAAATCCAATTAATTAAATAAAAATAAATACAGTATATTTTAAATTATTGTCTAAAATAGACTTCATTTCAATTTAACATTGAAAGCATAATTTTATAAGCAAAACAACCTATACACAATATATTTATGATACTAAGATAGCAAAGTTATATTCTTATAGTTAAAATGGCTTAGTTAACTATTGTGTATTTTATATTTTTATCTAAAAAGTGTTATTAAAAAAAACATTTTCCCTTAAAGTTACAAAAATTGTACATATTTAATGACTTCATGATTTTTTCCCAAAATTGTCTTTGTACTTATAAGACAGCTTTTTTAGATGTAGTAAATTTTAATATAGGTACTGACAGAAGGCTAAGTATTATTACTATTAGGGGAATAAGATACAGTTTTGAAACAACATTGGCAAGCAAGCCTAGACATGAGCTTGATTTTGTAATGCCTTTAGAAAAACAGTCATTCTTTTGATGGATAAACCCAATCGTCTTACCAAAGAAACTGAAGCAGTGAAATCCTAGGCCTGCTCAGATCAAGTTAGTTTGCCATTATAAAATTATTTGAAAATAATAGTAGTCAATGAATTTCATCAAGAGGTAAAAACAGAGTAATGAGATTTCTCAAAGTCTTTCAATGTATGCATTGACTCTACAAAGTGAGCAAACAATGTGGTTTTTAAAAATTTTTGTTTTATTTTTAAAGAAGTTTTAGATTACATAAATGTTACATCAAAAATATAGGGGATTCCCATATACTCCCATACTTTCCCATACTTTCCTCCATTAACAGCATCTTTCATTAGTGTGGTACATTTGTTAAAATTGATGAACACAGATTGAAGTATTGCTACTAACCATGGACTATAGTTTGCATTATAGTTTACACTTGCTCCACACAATTTTATAGGTTTTGACAAACTGTATAATGGCCTGTATTTGGCATTGCAATGTCATGCAGGACAATTCCAATGTCCCAAAATTGTCCCCATGTTGCACCTATTCTTCCCTCTCCCTCCCCTCAGAACCTCTGGTGGTCACTGTCTTCACATCAATGACACAAGCTGTTCCATTGCTAGAATAATAACTCTACTTTAGACCATAGCTGCATTCCTTCACTTATGTTTGTTCATTCCTCAATCTTGAGGATTTGGGGATGGTGATGCTCATTCTGCTTCCAGATGAGAGAGGGCTTAGATCCCATGGGGCAGATGGATGGAACTGTCTTGCTTGCAGTTGTAGATCCTCTCTCTTTTTTTGCATTTGGAAAAAGAACTTGACCAAAAGAGCAAAATATTAAATACAAATACATTTTTATGGCCAAAAGATTTCAAAGTGAGTCTGGTGGTCATTCCAGAGGTCAGGCTTATGTACGTCTCAGCAGGATCCCATTGACTGCCACAGTAAACAATGCTTCAAACTGTAGGGCCTCCTAAGGACTCTAGAGACATCTAGACACTATAGGCAAGGCAGACAAGCTCAGGAATTCAGCACCCTATCAGTCAGCCTTACTTTGGAATATATGCTTCCCAATGTAACAGACTCATTTATAATTTCCCTACACAGGGCTCTTCTGCCCCTTTTATTTCACCCTATAATTACACTAGTTAAAAATATGCCCAGAGACTTAAATCTTCTGTCTGTTCATATGCCAGTTAAGCCCTGCATTTGAGCAGAGTTGCAACATCTACTCTCCAGTTCATTGGACTTGACCAGGACAACTAACAAACAATGTGGTTTTAAGAAACTGATAAAAGTCCAGAGTGTGGAGAGTCAGATGGCTCATGAAGCAAGATGAGGTCAATGAAATTAGCCAGGGCTGGACATATATGTGCTTTTAAGCCATATTAAGGATTTAGTGTTATTCATAAAGTAAATGAGGAGACATTGAAGTGTTTTGGGGGAGGAAAGTGGGGTGACAGCATTGATAAAAATTAATAACTCTGTATTGTAAAGAATGGATTGGAGAGGACAAGAGTACCAATGTTTTAGAGTAGGTTATATGCTAGTTGCTGAATTAAACCCCAAAATATATCATGTTCAAACCCAATAGAAGTTTGCTTCACACTTATGTAGGATTCAAAATCTCTATTCCCACTCAGTTTTTCTCCTCCCATTATTAGTTCAGGAACTCAGACTCTCTATCTTATGGCTCTGCCTTCTTCAACATCTGGCTTCCAATTTGCTGGAAAATCTGGCTGTTCTCATCTGCATCAAGGTACCAAAATGGGAAAGTGACAGATTTCATTCCCCCTCACTTTCCATTGAAAATAATTAATTAATTAATTAATTAATTAATTAGTGACTGAAAGGACTTTCAGGCTCCTAGACCTGCCTAGATGCAAGAGTTTCTGGGAAATGAAGACCCTAATTGGGCATTTTCTCTGAAACAACTACAGTATAAGGGAAAGCATAATTTTTTTAAATATATATATATATTTTTAAAAGATATTTAGATTACATAAATATTACATAAAAAGGAAAGGGGATTCCCATATGCCCCACTCCCTACAACCCCCACATTTTCCCACATTAACCACATCCTTCATTAGTGTGGTACATTCATTACAATTGATGAACACATTTTGGAGCATTGCCACTAAGTGTGGATTATAGTTTATATTGTAGTTTACACTTTCAAGTGCACAATTTTGTAGGTTATGGCAAGATACATAATGGCCTGTAGCTGTTACTGCAATGCCATTCAGGACAATTCCCAAGTCCCAAAAAGGCCCCCGTATTACACCTCTTTTTCCCTCTCCCTCCCCTCAGATCCTCCAGTGGCCACTGCCTCCACATCAATGATATAAGTTCTTACATTGCTAGAATCACAATAAGTCTATAGTAGAATACCAGTAAGTCTATTTTGGTCCATAGTTCATTTTCCCAATCCTGAGGACTCTATCCTGAGGAATCATGGTGATGCCCACTCCACCTGTAATTGAGAGGGGGCTTCAATCCCATAGGGCCAATGGATGGGACTCTCTTTCTTGTAGTTGTAGACTCTCTCAGTTTCTTGTGATGGTCGTTGCCAATTATCATCTCCTTGTTAGTTGTCCTGGGTGAGTCCAATGAACTGGAGAGTAGGTGTTGAAACTCTGTTGAAATTCAGGGCCATACTTTTTTATTGGGTGATTAAACTACTCTGAAATGAGTTAGGCAGTGTCTTGTTAGTTTTTATAATAGTCCAGAATAGAAGAATTAGCTTGATTTAAAGTATTATCAGAAGAGATTAAAGAAGAAATGTTATAGATTCAAATGAAGACTTACTTAAATGAGAACTAGATTCTGGGACAAGCCATACAATTAAATGGCATAATATCTAACAATGCTTTAGTGTTACTGAATTAGTGGAGTAAAAAACTCTCAGGTTTTTTTTTCACTCTGATACTAATTAAAGGGAAATAAATTGTTCGTCTATAGAGTAAAATTAAGGCTTTCAGGTCATTGTGTCAATTAAACTGCTAAAATTGGTTATTCTCATACAATTGAGTGGGAATGTTTACTCTATATAAGAAACTAGGTAGTTATGGGCCTATAATTAAACATTTTGTTGTTCAGGGAGAATGAAGTTGTGGGAAATGGAGTATAATAATGGAAACCATAGTGAGCAAGTTTAAAAATATCTTCTATTAGTAAAGCAAAGCTTATTTGATGTTTTGAAATAATATTTGATTTTTTTCTGTTTGGAATAAATTGTGCTACACCATCAATCAGATATTACTGATCAATCTAAAAAATCAATAAATTCAATAACTACATATCAGGCCACTGTCCCAAAATCAAGGGAAAAAATTTTCCCTGGGCCATAGGCACTGTGTTCAATGAAGAAGACCTAAGGCAAAACAAAGATGGCTGGACTCCAAAGACCACTCTCCACCTAAATGCCACAGAGAAAGAAAGGCATTTTGATTTTTAAAATAATAAACAGAATGCTTTAAAAGAGGGGAACTGGTCTTTTTAAATCAGCTTTTAATGATGATTTAGAGGGATATACTATCTTTCATCCATGCCAAGTGTT
Source organism: Tolypeutes matacus (assembly GCA_026826555.1). Lineage (NCBI taxonomy): Eukaryota > Metazoa > Chordata > Mammalia > Cingulata > Chlamyphoridae > Tolypeutes > Tolypeutes matacus. Next base: position 1,538,046 of record JAKSZT010053779.1, on the reverse strand, counting down.
TTAGTTTCCTAGGCTATTTAAGCAAATGGCATGACATGATTCAGGTTAAATAATGGGAATTTATTTGCTTACAGTTTTGAGGCTAAAAGAAAGTCCAAATCAAGCCATCATCAAGGCAATGCTTTCTTGCTAAAGAGTGGTAAAGGTGACTAATGATTGAAGAGATCACTCTGGGGAGTTTTTCCTGCCTGGAATGCCACTTGGTCTAAAATAATACCATTACTAAAGTCACCCAATTCAGGAGACTTTGCTGAGCAATATATTGATGAATGATTTATCAATAGTGGATTGCATTATGTGGGATGGCCTTAAAACTAGGTACTAAGTAGTCATTGTCTAGACATGTGAGATAACCTAAAACAAATAAGCAAAAACAAGCTAAAGAACTTTCACATGGGAATTTGAAGTTCAGAATCACAGGCTTATGCCATGTCAAAACCATAGATTCTCTGATTATTAGTGATATCTTACAGGCGATCTCCTGTCTGTCACATAGAGGAAATAACAAGCAATAGCAATAGACAAGTTGATGTGTAATGTAGTAAGTGGATCAAAAGCAATATAGAAGCTGACAGAATTCTGAGTAGATGTTAGGCCCTCAATACATACTTGTCAATACATGATACATGATCCAATAATGTTAGAGATACTATGTGAGTCTACAAATTCATTACTGTTATAATACCCTCTCCAGTTTTCACCTCCTCTAGGCACACTTTCCAAACAATTTCTCAAAATAGAGCTACCTATGGCCTAAATCCTTATTTTTATATTAACAAAATCTAAACTATGATCTTAAATATGATTTATGTTATATCATATCTTCTAGCTGATGGCGACCAATGTTGCTGATCAATATTTGAAATCATAATACTTAAAGAATATCTTGTTTGCTTTGTCCTAAGAACAGATATAGTTGCTGATTCTAGAATCTGCCCTGGTTGTCTTTCTCAGCTACTGTAAGAAGTGCATTAAAATGTTGTTGGACCCTTTTTTCTTTGTACTCATTTGCCCAGTTTACTATAGGGCATTCATTTCCAGGCTTTGGGATTTCATGGTCCCCTAAAATTTCTCCCCCCAAATTTTGAAGACCAACATTTTTTTTCCATTTTACCTTAGACCAGTAGAAGGAACCTTTATTATTGGAAGGCACTGGTCTTCAGGCAAGTATTTGGGACCCACTGATCCAAGGATCAACACAAAAACTATAACGAGTCTTAGCATCTCCCAAACTTGAACATTGCTCTTACTGATATGCAAGAGCAAATATCCAAAACTTCATGTAGGGTCAGAGACCAAAAAGTTTGAATGTACCGTTCTGAGTCTTTGCTTGCAAAAGAGAGCTAACATTAAAAAGTTGTCAAAACTACAAATTCTTAGTAGAGTGGTTCCTATAACATTATACTATCTTCCCAGCAGCCCACCTTCACCCTTCTACTCCAGGAGGCCCCACACTTATAAATGAGAAAAATGGGATTCTAGTGAGTTTATAATAATAGTTTGGGGAGATAGGTATTCTGGGACATTTGTAAACACATGCAAAGATATTTTTCAGAGACACTCAGGCATTGATTCCATTTTCTAGTCCAGTTGGCATTGGTAGGTCTGAATTTGGTTCATGAAATAGGCAAACCTGATGTACTTCAATATTCCCTTAAACAGAAGCACACAGATTATCAGTGCTAATAATGAATGTAAGCCTAAGTAGAAAAGAGCAGTGAAGTAGAAAGAATTCAGCAACTTTCCCAAACCTAGCAAGATTCTAACTATCCAGGACTGTCACAAGCATAAAGAATTCATGGGGAAGAGAAAAGGCCTTATTAAAATTACTGCACTTGTTTTTGCTCTGTGTAGTTACCTCACTTGCACATCTTTGGCAGGGATCTGAAGGAAAGAGAAATATGTGTGTGTGCACGTGTATGTATTCTTTTCCTGTCAATCTATCAATCCTGTCAAACTGCTACATTGCAGGTAACACCTATTTATATATAAACTGACTTTTAACATTTGTTGGCAAGTTACCAAGCTCTGTGTCCATTCTGCAAAAACACATAGGAAATATGATTTTACCGTTTATGAACAATATGCAGGTGCTCAGAATGCAGGTGGCCTCATATGTCCAGCAAAAAAAAAAAAATCTTAGTGATGATGGGGAATTGCATTTCCCAATTAATTAGAATATTAACTCAACAGATTCATTAATTCCACATGTGTATATCGCCTCACCTCCACTTTAGACTGAGGGTTAGAAAGAAGTAAAACAAATACTGGAATAACTGAGCTCATGTTTTTTTTACCTGACAAGAGCCATGTGACTAATTACATGTGACTAAATTGCTGTGTCTGAATCTCTGATACACAATGCAGTTTGAAGTGAAAATAGCTAACAAAACAGAATAGCTGTATTTTAAGATGATACAAAAACACAATTCTCATAAAGTCTCTAGTACATGCATTGAACTACTATAAGCCATAAGAAATAGCTTATTGTATTTTAGGTTAAGGTAGAGCTTATAAATGTGTAAATGTTACTTCTATTTAAATCTGTGGCAATTTAACTAGGTACTCTTGATTTCATGATTCCTTTTAGAGGCATTAACTTTAAAATAACCCTTTCTGAATTTTAACATAACAGAATTTGGAAGATTGTCACATAAAATACTAATGGAAAGGGAAAATTCTATATGGAACAAATTTTCTGTGAGACATCTGATTCAAAGGACTTGAAAGGAAATGACAAACAGAAAGGAAGAAAAACTAAATAATATTGTTGAGCTATACTCTAGTCACTGAACTCAGTGCCTTCATACATTACTTCATTTAATCTTCAAAAATACTGTGATTTGGGCATTATCATTCATATTTTCATAGATGAGGAGATGGACTCAAGAGCTGAGGTTACTTTTCCAAGTTCACACAGCTAGTATGTGGTAAAGTGGGGTTCCAATACCAGATTTTCATATGGATTTTACCATGAAGTTTGATTTATTCTGGTGTACTTGGGAATTTTATGGCCATTCACCATATCAGTGAATTTCCTCCCTTATCTTCTCCATCTTTCCAAAACTAACCCTTTTTTCATGGTGCATCTCATGAACCACATCTTTGATGAACATTTCCTTGATGCTCTCAGGCCCTCTCTTCTCTTACTTCTGTAAAATCCTGTACCAATCATTTACTCTATCATTTGCACATCCTATATATATGCTGCCTGTTTTTCCAGCCAACTTCTGTACATGACTTTATCTTCTTGGTTAAATTGTACACTTGAGGACAAAAACCACATCTTAAAGATCTTGAGTTCCACATTGTATAGGGATGGCAAAATAAATTCGTTCTCCCATATCAACTTTGATAAATTAGTCGTTGCTGCCTAGAGTGCTATATTAAAAACAAAACTTGTAAGGCTTATTTTCTGTCTCAGTAAAAAGAAAATTTTTGACCTTTTAGTGATAGTGTCATGGGTGTGTTTGGGGGTGGGAAGAAGAACAGAAGACAGAGAAGTGGCAGAAAATGCTATCATTTTAGATTTACAATTTCAATGAAACTAATTCAGATGAATGAAGATAAGAGAGAAATGTGTCCAAAATTTGCATTAAAAATTACAAATTTTAAAATTATAAAATCATAAAATCATTATGGATTTTAAAACATGCAGAGGAAAGAAAGCTTTTTTTTTTTGTCCTAGCAAACTCCTGAGCAAAAATGATCCCTGTTTTGACCCTCTAGTGAGTGAGGGGCAAAAGTAATTATCTAGCAAAGTTTAAAGCTTAGTGTAACTTGTATAGAGCTCATTTTCTTTGGATAAACATGCTCAGTGTCACTAACATTGTCCTTCTCCTCTAACTTCCCTCTCTAAAGAATCTGCATGAATGGAGCAGGGAAGAGTTTACAGCATAGATGTCCTGTGGGCATTCCTGTCTTTCATGGCATTGGTAGAAACCGCTTGCTAATTCTCAGATATGTACTTCCTATTGTCCACTTTTCTAAAGGGCAATGAACTTTACTGACCTGGCTACTTTGAGCTCTGCTGATCTTGTTTGCTGCAGTTTAAAGCTGGTAAATTCATTTCAATCTTTTGACTATAGAAGCTCTCATAGGGAACATCAGTCATCTCACTGTAACCAACTCAGCCTGCTTTCAGCTCTTGCTGGCTGCAGAACCCTGAGCCTCTAACTCTTCCACCATATAGCCTATGACTGAGCCAACCACCCCAGAGTATGCTCTAAGGGTCACCTGACCCTGGCAGTCCTTTTTTTTAAATATGGAACGCTTCACGAATTTGCGTGTCATCCTTGCGCAGGGGCCATGCTAATCTCTGTATCGTTCCAATTTTTTAGTATATGTGCTGCCGAAGCGAGCACTGGCAGTGCCTTTTGATTCTCAATCCAGGAAATGCAAACTTCAAAGCATCCACTTGAGCAATGGTGTACTGCAAATAGACCCAAAAAAATCACAGGGTCAAGAGCCCCTAACTTTAGTAAGTCCCCTAAATTTAATGAGGCCCCTAGTTTAACTCTCAGCATGGCCCAAAAGGGAAACAGAAGACACACATCTGAATGCTTTAGTATCTTTTTTCTCCAGCTTTCTTCATACAACTCCTGGACTAGTCTTGGGTGCTTTCTTTTATTTCCTTTATGTTGTAGCCTTCTCTTAGAGAAGTCATGTCAAAGAAGGAAGGAGTGTCTTCTCTACTCTCCTGGAGAAAACTACAAACAGCGTCATTCAAACCTAGTCTTAATATGTTAAAAGAGGGGATAAAAGAATTTGGAAAACTTTCTTTCAAGGCTCTAGTAAGACCTGCAAGGCTAACATGTTGCATAATTCTATTTTGCAGTCAGAAGCTGAACATAACTAAGTCTTTCTTTTTGCATTCTAGAGCATCAGTTCCTAATCTATTACCTGACAATGCCTACCTCTGGAGAATTAGGGCAAAGGCCTTATACTCAAAAAGGCAAAGGAGAAAAGCACATTAAAAATTTTCAAACTATATTTCCTTTATACTTGAAATGTCAGGGACACAATGAATACCTAGTAATTGGTGTATTCCATTGATCAGAAGACAACGTCCATCATATGATTGCTTAAACTGAAGTTTGCTTCAGTAATATATGGTCACTCTGAACTCTAACTTCAGACATTCATTCTATAATTATCATTAGTCATGAAAGAGGACAGACAAAATAGTATGCATGAGTAGTAAAAATTCTCATCATAATATAAAATCATGATGGTGAAATATATGACACATGGTGTTGATCATTGGTGTCATCTTTACAATATTTAACAAGTTAGGCAGAGAAAAGAACTCCCTCAAGAGAAAAAGGGAATCAATGATCATATGGTGGAAGATTAAGTTATTTCTCCCTAATACAGGAAAGAAGGCAAGAATGTTTGCTTTTACCACAGCCATGCAACTGTACTGGAGTTGTTAGCCTGTGCAATAAGGCAAGAAAAATATTATAAATACACAGATTGGAGAAGAATAAATTAAAATGTCTTTATCCCCAAATAACATGATAGTGTCTATAGAAAATCTTTTAAAATCCACAAAAATATTCTATCAGAACTAGTGAGTTTAATAAGAATGCAATATTCAAAGCCTATAAACAAAAATTAATTGCATTAATATATATTAGCCATAACCAATTTATAAATAAAATTTAATTATACATTACCACTTATTATAGTATCAAAAATCATGAAATCCTTAGGAATACATTTTTTAAGTTTGTGAAAATCCTGTACACTGTATATAGCAAAATCTTGCTGAGAGAAAATAAAAAAGACCTTAATAAATGGAGAATGTATTATGTTCATGGATTGGCAAACTCAATAATGTTAAGATGTCAATTATCCCTACCTTGAACTATATATTCAAAACAATCCCTATCAAAATCCCATAAGGTTTCTTTTAGAAATTGATAATCTGAGTCTAAAATTTATATGGAAATGCAAATGGCCTAGAATAGCCAAAATAATTTTGATAAAGAAGATGAAAACTGGAGTATTTATATTACCTGATTTCAAGACTTACTACATAGCTGCAGTAAGCAAGTTGGTACTGCTGTTAGAATAGATATATACATCAATGGAATGGAATAAAAGAGTCTAGAAATAGACCACACATATTATGGTCTATTGATATTTTTTAAGTGCCAAAGTAATTAAATGAGGAAAGGATAAACTTTTCAGTAAACGGTGATCAAACAATTTAAAATCCATAAATGGAAAATACAAACCTCAAATTTTTCTTCATGTCATGCAAAAAAAATTAACTCAAAATTGATTATACACCTAAACATAAAAAGCTAACTGTAAAATTTCTAAAGAAAATAATAAAGAAACATCTTTTCCATCCTGGGTATGCAAAGATTTCTCAGGACACAAAAATCATGAACCACAAAAGAAAAAACAATTAATAAACTAGAATTTATAAAATTAAAATCTTGCTTTCTAAAGACATAGCTAAAACAATTAAAAGGTAAATCACAGATTGGAAGTGAATATTCACAATACATATATCTGACAAAGGACTTGTTTTACATACATCTACAAACTCAATAAGAAACAAACAACCCAGTTGAAAAGAGGGAAAAGTTTCAAACTGAGACATCACAGAAGAAGATATATGAATGGCCAATAAATACCTGAAAATATATTTAACATTATTAGCCACCAAAGAAATGCAAATTAAAGGCATGAGATATCACTACATATTATAATAAGTAATATTAAAAATATTGACAATTGCAAATATTGTCAAGGATTTGGAGCAACTGAATGCTCATACATTGCTGGAAGTGTAAAATAGTGCAGCTACTTTAGAAAACAATTTGGTGGTTTCTTACAAAAATTAAACACAGTGTATGATTAAACCAACTATATGATCCAGCAAATTCAGTACTAGGTATTCACCCATGAAAACTGAAACGATATGTCCACACAAAGAATTGTAGATGTAAGTTCATAGCAACTTTATTTGTAATTATTTTTAAAAAGCTTGAAATAATCCAAATATCCATCAATAGCTAAAGGCTATATATATTTTAGTGTATCCATAAAATGAAATGCTACCCAACAATACATAGCAACAAACTGCTGATTCACACAACATGGATATATCTCAAAAACATTGTGCTGAGTGAAAAAAGCTGACTCAAAAGAGTATACATTTTATTGTTCCATTTAAAGGACATTTTGGAAAAATGCAAATCTAATCTATTGTGATAGAGACGAGATCAGTGGTTGCCTAGAGCTGAAAGTAGTAGTGTGATTGAAAAAGAACATGAGAGAATGCTTTTGGGTGATAGAAGTATTCTTTACCTTGATTTTGGTAGTGGTTACAAGAGTGAATATATTTGTCAACTCATCCAACTATGAATTTAAAATGGAAGTATTTTACTGTGTATGTAAATTATACCCTTGAAAAAGTTGACCAAAGAATTTAGGAGGAAAAAGTAATGCCCTAATGACCTTCTCGTTTGCATTTTTCTGATACATATTTTGTACCCATACCACAAGATTCTTTTTCAACCTTGAATATAATATCCCGATAGTTTATAAATCACAGAAGTCTACACATGGCACTATTGTTCCAAAGAGTTCCTTTAATTGTTTGCTCTATAAGCTCTAGGTAGTCAGCTGATATTTCTGACAGGATCCTCAGTTTCTGAATTGCTTTGGAACTGCTTAAATTAAGGTAGAGAGATGTAGGAATATCAGAAAAGAACTGAGAACTATGAGAATGATGTGCTCTGTTGCACAGTTCTGGAAGCAACAGTAGTTAGGTTACAATAAAGTACAGTGATTTACCATAAGTAAAACTCAGATAAATGAAGGCAAAATGAAAAAAAAAAGAACTAACTCACTATCTACTTATTCTTGAAATGAATCAAAACCCCAATACTTATAACTTCATCTTGGCAAAGAACTTTGTGGGGTTTTTATTGACCATGGACTATTAGAGCCAAATGATGCAAGCAGAAACTCCAGTTTTTTAATATCCAGTCAATACGAAGGAGAAGAATCATCTCTTTCTTGTTTCACAGTTCTTAGAATTTTAGCAAAGGCAGACAAACAGTATTTTTTCTTCTTCTAGAGAAAAACAAATGTTTTAAAGTAAAAAGTAGAAAATTTCCTTTGACTGTATCTCAACTTGTGTAATAACATAACTTTTTAAATTAGAAAACTACCAAAATCATTTTTCTTAGTATTGAGCAGGAAATAATTGATATTTGCAAATGTATAAAATGATCTTAAATTATTCCACAAAAATACCTTATCACTTTCTTTTGCAGTTTAAATATTGAAAAATATCCTAAAATGTACATGTTTGCCTTAAATGTAATAGATTATGGGGGAAATTCTAGTTGATCCTTTACAATTACAATTTTCTTTCTGAAAAATAAATCTTTATTTATTTTTATGTGATACATTTTTGTGGACTTCATATTGCCTACAGGAGAAGTTCCAAGTTCATTTATTCTCTGACTCCATCCAATCTTACCAGACTCACCTTCCATTACCCTCCCAGCCCTAGACACTGAGACAATCCTCATTTCATTCATATCAAGTGTTCTTTATTGAAACTTTTATCTTGAATTTTTTCAAACATATGATTTTTACAAAAATAATGCAAAACTCCAACATATCCCCCACCAGATACTCAGATACACCAATGCTAACATTTCTCCACATTTGCTGAACTTCTATCCATCTATCCCTCTATCCATCCATCTATATGCCTACCTATTTGCCTGTCTATTGATCTATCTGTTCTTTAAATATTCGAGAGTAAGTTATATAAAGCATGCTAGACTATATCCATGGTGGCTGTACCATTTTACATTTCTACCAACAATGTACGAGTGTTCCTATTTCTCCAAATTTTTGCCAGCACTTACCTTTCATTTTTTTATAATAACCATTCTAGTGGGTGTGAAGTGGTATCTCATGATGGTAGTGATTTGTATTTCCTCAATGGCAAATGTATTAGTCAGAGTTCTCTAGGGTAACAGAACTGACAGGAGATATCTGTAAATATTATGAGAATTTTATAATAATTGTCTCACACAATTGTAGGAATGGGCAACTAAAAATTCCATAGGGCAGGCCACAAGCTAGGAACTCCAGTGAAGGTTTTCAATGAATTCCCCAGAAGAAATTGGATGGCTGAAGTAAAGAATGAAATTCTCTCTTCTAACTGCTAAAACCATCATTTCCCCCTTTAAGGCCTTCAATTGATTGGAGGAGACATTTCTCATTGTTGAAGGTAATCTCCCCAGTGGATTGTAGATGTAATCAGCCATAGAAGAAATCAATTTTCTGATGATTCAGTCCTTGAAATATTCTCACAATAACAAACAGGCCAGTGCTTGCTTGACCAAACAACTAGACACCATAAACTGGTCAAGCTGACACAGGAACTTAACCATCACAGCTAATGATGTTGAACATCTTTTCATGTACTTATTGGCCATTCATATATCTTCTTTGGAGAAATTTCTATTCAATTCTGTTCCCCGTTTTTAATTGGGTCTGTTTGTCTTTTTGTTGTTGAATCATAACAATTCTTTACATTTTCTGCATATTAAACTCTTATCAGATACATGGTTTCCAAAGACTTTCTCTCATTCTCTGGGTTGTCTTTTCACTTTCTTCATAATGCCCTTAGATGCACAAAAGTTTTGTTGTTGTTGTTGTTTTTTTAATTTTGATGAAATCCAGTTTGTTTTTCTTCTGTTACTTCTGCTTTAGTCTAAGAATCTATTGCCTAAATAACAAGATCCTGAAGATATCTTCCCTGTTGTTTTTCCTAAGAGTTTTACATTTTTAGTTCTTATATTTAGGTTGTTGGTCCATTTTGAGTTAATTCTGTGTATGGTATGAGGTAGGGATCCACTTTCACTCTTTTGTATGTGGATATCCAGTTATTCCAGCATCATTTGTTGCAGAGACTATTCCTTCCCCATTTTGTAGACTTCGCTCCCTTGTCAAAAATCAATTTGCCATAGATAAGTGGGTTTATTTCTGTGTTCTAAATTCTATCCCATTGTTCTATATGTCTGTCTTTGTGCCAGTACCACACTGTTTTGATAACTGTAGCTTTGTAATAAGTTTTGAAATCAGGAAGTGTGAGCCCTCTAACTTTGTTCTCTTTTTCAAGATCATTTTGACTGTTTGGTGTCCCTTGTCCTTCCATGTGAATTTTTTTTCCCTGACACTTTAAGTGTTTATTACACAATGGGGTTCAGGGAGATCTGCACTAAAAACTGAAAAATAGGTAGGCAGAATCAACCAGCAACAATAACATCTTAAATTTTTGTTTTACAATTAACTCTGTCTTATTGTTAAATGCATAGTACAAGCAATTCTTTTATTTTTAATTTTAATTTTTAATTTTTAATTTTTTAAAGATACTTAGATTATATAAATCTTACCTAAAAAATATAGGGTATTCCCATATGCCCCGCTCTCCACACCTCCCATATTTTCCCACATTACCAACATCCTCCATTAGTGTGGTACATTCATTGCAATTGATGAATACATTTTGGAGCATTGCCACTAAGCATGAATTAAAGTTTACATTGTAGTTTATACTCTCTCCCACACAATTCTGTAAGTTATGGCAAGATATACAATGGCCTGTATCTGTCATAGCAATGTCATTCAGGACTATTCCCAAGTCCTGAAAATGTCCCCATATTACACCTGTTTTTCCCTTTCCCTGACCTCAGAACCTCCAGTGGCCACTGCCTCCATATCAATGATATAATTTCTTCCACTGCTAGAATCACAATAAGTCTATAGTAGAATACCAATAAGTCTACTTTAGTCCATAGTTCATTATCCAATCCTGGGGATTCTGGGACGGTGATGTCCACTCCACCTCTAATTGAGAGGGGGCTGAGATCCCATAGGGCTGATATATGGGGCTCCTTCCATATGAATTTGATGATTAGCTTTTCCATTTCTGTGATGGTGGTTGCTTAATACCCTCCCCCACTCTGAGATGGCTCCCTTGTCTGTTTGCTCATTGTTTTTGCTCATTGTTTGTGCTTGTTGTCCGCTCATTTTTTTTGCTCATTATTTGCTTGTTGTTTTTTGCTCATTGTCTATTTGTTTTTTCTGTAGGAGGCCCCGGAACTGAACCCAGGAACTCTCATGTGAGAAGCAGGCACTCAACTGCTTGAGCCACATCCACTCCTCTGTAGCTGCTCAATTTTCATTGTGATTGTGTTAAATCTATAGATCAATTTGGGTAGGATTGACATTTTAACAATATTAAGTTTTCCAATCCCAACATGGAATATCTTTCCATTTATTTAAGTCTTTTTACATTTCTTTCTGTAATTATTTACAGTTTTCTACATACAAGTCATTTACAAACTTGGTTAAATTTATTCCTAGATATTTTATTCTTTTGATTGCAGTTATAAATGGAATTGTCTTCTTGATTTCTTATTCAAATTGTTCATTGATGGAATACAGAAACACCACTGATTTTTGTGTATATTAATCTTGTATCCAGCCACTTTACTGAATTCTTTAATTAGCTCTAGCAGCTTTTTTATAGAGCCTTCAGGATTTTCTATATATAGGATCATAGCATTTGTACGTAAGGATAGTTTTACTTCTTCCTTTATAATTTGAATGCTTTTTAATTTTCTTCCTTGCTCAATTACCCTGGCTAGCACTTCCAGTACAATGTAGCAATGGTAAAAGTAGCCATCCTTTTCTTATTCCTCATCTTAAAGGAAAAGCTTTAAGTCCTCCACAATTGAGTATCTTGTCTGCTGTGGGCTTTTCATATTTGACTTTTATTATGTTGAGGAAGTTCCCTTTTATTTCTAGTTTTCTGAATCTTTTTATCAGGACAGGGTGCTGGATTTTGTGAAATGTCCTTTCTGAGTCAATTGAGATGATCATGTGTTTTTTCCTTACACTCAAAGTAGGATATTACATTAATTGATTTTCTTATGTTGAACCACTCTTGCATAAATAAGCCAATGTTTCCTAAATGTATTTGAACATAAACCATTTTTGCCCCTAAGTACATGTATTAACACCTCTCAGAACTAAAGTTTCATGAATAACAGTTAGTTTGATAAACACTTGTTTAGTCACAACGTGCACACAAACATACACACAGATCTCTAAATAGTACCAATGAACAGCCCAATATATGGGAGTCTAATGACATTTTAGGGACATACATATCCTTCTCATAACAAATGCTAAATCATAGAGACAATTGGGAAAGTTGGAATAAATGCTGGGTCAAACCTGAATAATAAATATTTGCCAGAATGGCTTAAAATATTTATACTCTTTGAGCCAGTGAGAAATCTTCCCTAAGAAAAAAATACAAAATTTAGACAAATTTTTTGCCCCTAAATGTTTTACTGCAGTGTTATTTGAAACAGTAAACACACACACACACACGTTAGGTCAATATTTATATCCAACCATAGGGGAATCATTCACTAAATTACAATACATCCATTTTTTAGTATATTACTCAGAGACTAAAATTTGTGTTTTCTAAGAATATATATTGTGGAAAGATGTTTATGACATAATGTTTACTGAAAAAGCCAGCAGAATCCTAAATTGCACAGGCAATATAATCTCAACTGTGTAAAACATATCTACATAGAAAAAGCCTCGGTATACCAAAATGTTAAAGCATTTATTTCTAAATACTGAGCTAATGGATGATTGTTATTTGTTTCTTTATACATTCTAGTATTGTCCAAATTTTCCACAATCGACATATATTGCTTTTATCAACAGGGGAAAAAAAGTAAACATTTTTCCTTTGAGAGATGTCAGTAGCTGTTTGCTAGAGAAGCAGCTCTCCAGCCTTTTATCTCGCAGTATGTTGCTTCTCTAAAGATGATTTCCCAAAGTTTAATTGCTTATTATGAGTATGAGGGAAAAGAAAGTTAAACAGAGGAATTTAACACTGCCCCCCCACTCCCCCACCCCCAAAAAACCTTTCCTTTAAAGAGAATTTTGATTGTGATGACAACTCTGAGGTAACTTGACTCTTTAGGAAGAGAAACTTTCTCCCCAGAACAGTGAAAGCCAATTCTGGTCTCTGTTTCTTGGGATCTCTGGCTTCCCCTCACCTCCCTCGAAACGTCAATCAATGTCCCGATAAGTTTGGTAAAACTGAACCTAAAGCAGACCGTTATTAGTTTGTCTTGCTAGCTATGGGAATGTCAGTTTCTCTGGGAACTAAAAGCAGTGTGGTTTAATTTTAATTCTTAAAATAGAATGCATAATGTAATTCATTTATTTTTGCAAAATTAATTTTGGTCTCAGATGTATAACTTCATTCACCTTACACAAAAATAAAAATCAACACCTGGAAAGGAGAAAATATTTCTCCAAATCACAATCACATTTCAATCCCTTCAAAGGATTTTCCTAAGCTGAAAGGAGTTAAAAAAAAAAAAAAAAAAAAAAGGCCTGCATGTAGCAATTTGGATAAATATGCATTATAATACAGCAGTTAGGAAATATGTTGACCCAACTGTCTTTCTTTCACCAAGGCTTTCCATTAATTGTAATACAATTGTCCTGTGTCTGCTTGTGTATTTGAAATTAAGGGTTAAGAGCAAGATGTGTAAATGCTCATCTTTTTTACTTTACCAGGTCCAAAAACGACTTGAGGGTTTATCAAGTGGAAAATACTGCACACTAGGTGGAAACAAGGAAACAGAAAAGACATTTTTGAAATATGGTTCCCACTCACACAGTTGGAGAGATAGTAAAATTCCACTTTTAGTCAAAAGGGCAGTACATAGTGTCGTTTCTAAATGAACGTCTCTCTGGAATCACCTTTCTTCCTCCCATCCCCTCCTTTATTTATTAATTTTCAGCAAAAAAAAAAAATGGTCTCAAAAATGAGTAATAAACATAAATTAATTATTCCAGAGCTTGTGCATAAAGTCTTTAAAAGTGAATGAGAATAAAAAACACCAAGAAAAAAATGAATGAGAGAACATTTTAAAAAGAAAAAAATGAGAGTGAGATCAATGAAAACAGCCATGAAGAGATTGAGTTTAGACAAATCACTCACCATAACTTTTTTAAAAATTCAAACAGTATAATAAAACTTTTAAGAAGAAAAATTGAACTGAGATATAGAAAATAGAAAAACAAAGCCAGGGACAAAAACAAGCATAAAAATAATGCATAAAATAGTAATTATAAAGAAAAAAGATGATAAAGATGAGAGATAAAGTGATATGTATAATTGGTGTCCATGATGCAGAAAACAGAACAAAGTAGAATAGGAAAAAAATTTTTAAATATAGAAGAAAACGTTCCTAAAATGAAAATTGAACCTGAAGACTGAAATTGGTCACCATGTGCCAAAAACAAGTAGACAGTTATCAAAATTAATGTGAGTCCAAGGAAATTTGATATAGCAATATGATACAAAATGAAGTCCATTGGAAATTTTACATAGAAATGTGATACAAAATTAGTCTGTGGGAAATTTTATATAGAAATGTGATACACTGTGAACAGTACCAATATGTATTTAGGAAAAGCTACAAACTACAAGGATAAAATATCATAAGAGATTCAGGCAGCGAAAGCAAAATATATACAAGGGATGAACAAGGAAATAGGAAAAATTGAGAACCTGCTATTTAATTTCTTCATCTTTTAAGGTACTCTCTAAGTGGAAACATGTCAATAGAAGCAAACACAAATAAATGAGTGCTTGCTCTAATATCAATGGTTTTGGTTTTTTTTTTTTTTATTTCAAGAGGGACATTTAAAGACCCAATCTTTCTTATGGTAAAGAAACATTTATCTGAAGTCTTTTGCTTGAGATAATTCAGCAATTCCTTTGGATTTCAGAGGATTTTTACTTTAGTTAAATTTAATTAAAATTAATTTTAATCCTTAAAATAGAATGCATAATGTAATCAATTTATTTTTGTAAAATTACTTTTTAAAAAATCTCTCAGAAAATTTCTATTTTTCTCAAATAGAAAAATGTATGAAATGATTTCATGAAATTTTGGTTATTACTTCATTGTGAAATTTGAATGTCTTTCTTTTTTACTTCTTGATACTTTTCTGTAATGCTTGAATTTTTAAGTAGAATATTTAAGTAAAAATAGTAATTATGGATGAACAAATAAATGAATAAATATGGGCTTAGATGCTTTATCTCAATCCCTGGCTCCCATTTTAATGACTGAAACAGCGTTTGGCAATGCTTTCTCTCAGAGAAATAATTTGCATGTATTTAATATCTCCAGCATGCTGTCCCATTGATGTCTGCCAACAGCTGTTATAATTACAGACAGTAATTAAACTAAGGGTTCTAAACAAAGAACAACACCCTAAGAATCACATCACATGAGAAACAACACAAGCAATTCAAGTATCAGCTCTCTAAAACTGTCAAAGCAAGGATTACACATATTAGTACATTAAAGCTTATTATTATGAGACCCTTTTTAGGCACTCATTTATACAGTAATCTGAGGTACACTAGATAATTTTCCTTTTGTTACTGTTTCTACTAAAGGATTTGAAGCTGCCCTAGAAATAGTCATTCTTTGACATTAACCTATACTGTAGCAAAAGTCTCAGAGCATAGGTTTAAAAATCACAATGTATTGGGATTCCCATTATCTCCATTATCTGTAGATGCCAAGAGGGATGTCCTTTTAAAAATCTTTTAGCAACCACCTTAGTTGAGACTCTCACTATTCCAGATAAGATTGGGGGGAAATCCTCCTGGATGACCCTCCTGTTCTTAGTTTCTCTGCTCTCTTCCTCAAACCCATACCCCATTGATCCTCCAGTGTACACTCTGTTCTTAAAAATCCATCAACAAATGCCCACTGCCTTTCATATAAAATTCAAACCTGCTGTGTCATAGAAGGTCCATTATAATATGACCCCTCCCTCCCTTTATAAATATATTTTAGTGGTATGTAGGTACAGAAGTTCAATCAGCAACTGCAAAAACAGCAGTAACTCAATTCAGTTCTGACTCTAACTTGCTGGAGTTAGGCCAGACCCCAAGTGAAGGATAATCCTCTACAAGATTGCACTTTAGGTGCCAGTCACAATTTTGGGGGCCCAAGCCACCCTTACTTCTACCAACTGGCTATAAATTCAGATGTTCCCACTACCCCCTCAGGTGCAATAATTTGCTAGAATGACTACAGAACTCATTGAAAGTGCTATAATTATGATTATAATTTTATTATAGTAAAAAGATACAAACAAGAAGAAGCCAAAAGAAGAGACACAGAGGACAACATCTACAAAAGCTTCCCTGTCCTCTCCATGTGTAGTCAGAACATATCACTCTCCTGGCAGAGCAGTGATGTATTTCTTCAACTATGGTAACTCACTTGAGCTTCCGGTGTCCTAAGCGTGTATGGAGTGCCATTATGTAGACATGATTGGTGGAATCAGTGCCACATGGTTGAACTCTATCTGCAGCACCCCCTGATCTTCCAGAGGTGGGGGAGGTGGATTGACAGGACCTAGCTCAAAGTCCCAACCTCCTAATGGCAAGCCAGGCCTTTCTTGTGTGGCCAGCACTCACCCTAAGACTGCTGGCCTAGCTGGCTCCGCCCTGCTGTCTTCTTAGCAGATGATAGAACTATCTGGTATAATCTGAGGCTTACCCTGAATAACGAGTTACTTTGTAAATCCCAAAGATGTAGAAGCTACCTCCCAGGAACTGGAACAAAGATCAGTATTTCTCCAACCCAAGTTTTCATTAGGAGGGATTGTTCCTAAGCACACGCCTGGCTTCCATTCACTCTTCACTCAACCCACCCTTGGGGTGGTAGAGATCTGATTAGTAAACTTGGGGAGTACTAAGGGGAATATGCAAGAGTCAGCATCATCCTTCTTCCCCTTTGGAGTGAACTGCCCACAGAGAGCATCAGTTCTGCTAGTCCTTCAATTATCAGCCTGCCCTGGTCCTTTGCTTCTTTGATTGGGCCAGTAAATCGATCAGTTCTGGACTTCAGAATTATCAAGCTCATTTGGCTACCAAACTTAAAGCCAGATGCTTAATTTGGCCTTTATCTGTTAAAAAAAAAAAAAAATAGATAGTATGCCTCATTTTTATTTCTCAACTTTTTCAGAAGCCAAGTTGGAAGGAAGGGTGCTATTTACTGGACATCACTGCAAAGACCCTAATTCTTGTTGAGGGATTACACTTTGCCAAATAATTCATTGCTGAGTGCTGTAAATGTGGGTTATGCCATTTAGTCATCACAACCCTTCACCTATCCACAGCCTGAGCTATTCAACCCTTGCCTCCATGCCTCTTCTCAGTCCCCCTCATTACTCTATATCCTCAACATCTGGGTTGACTTGTCTGAACTGGGAAGGGAAGGAAAAATTCCATACTTTGCAGATTAAAATATGATGGAAATTTCTGGATAACCAACTAGTAAAAGTGTTTCACATATGCTGCATTTCCTATAAAACATAAAGTTCAAACAACATGTAGTTATTATATACACTCTTGAACTTTCTGCCCAAATATGGGAAATGTCAATGATTCCCATCATTCTGGGCCCTGAAGTTGGTATTTCTAGCTTGATGATTAAAGATTAGATAACAGAAAGGGGGTTCCTGCCTACAGCTGAGTTTAGTCTGGGGAATTTTTAATCCAGAGTTCCTGTGTGAGAACAGAACAGCATGTTGTATCATTTGTTATTTTCTCTGGTATATTATTTTAGGCCATTAGTAAAAATGAATCATCTACTCTACCATGGTAAGATCCCATTAGAACCTGAGCCGTATAAGATAATATTGCATGTTTCCTTGGATTATTTTTTGTTAACAAAGGACCTAATCTCTCCTTAAATAAATTATATATCAAAAGAGTAAGCCACTCACTAACAGCCACAGTAAACAAAGCCCCAAAAAGGGGTATTCCTGAGGGCTCTAGAGACATCTGGACAGTATAGGCAAGGCACACAACCCCATGAAATCAGCACCCCATCGGTGGGCTTTACTTGGAATATATTTAACCTATTTCCCCAAAGTAACAGAGTTAGACTCATTTATAATTTCCCTACACATGATTCTTTTACCTCCTTTATTAGCACTATACCCATTAAATATATGTCCCAGAGACTTAAATCTTCAGTCTGTTTATATGCAGTTGAGCCCTGAATCTCAGCAGAGCTGCAGCCAACACCTACTCTCCAGTTCATTGGACTTGTCCAGGACAAACAAAATGATGATGATGAACAATGCCCATCCAAAAAAAACAGAGAGTATCTACAACTGCAAGCAAAGCATCTGCACCATAAGATCTAAACCCTCTCTCAATCTGAGGCTGAGCAAGCATCACCATCCCAAAGTCATCAAGATTGAGGAATGAACTAACATAATCAGGGAATGCAACCATGGACTAAAGTAGATTTATTATTATTGTAGTAACAGAAGAACTTGTAACACTGATATAAAAGTAGTGGTCACCAGAGGTTCTAAGGGGTAGGAGAGGGAAGAACAGGTATAACACGAGGCATTTGGGGGGAATTACAATTGTTCTGCATTGTGTTGCAATGATGGATACAGGCCATTTTGTCAAAATCTATAAAATTACGCAGTGCAAAGTGTAAACCATAATGTAAACTATAGACCATGGTTATTAGCAATGCTTCAATATGTGTTCATCAATTGTAACAAATGTACCACACTAATGAAAGATGTTGTTAAAAGGGGGAAATGTGAGAAGGGGGAAGGGGTGGGGTGTGTGGGAGTCCCCTATATTTTCTATGTAACTTTTCTGTAATCTAAAACTTCTTTAAAAATAAAGTTAAAAAAAAAAAAAAAAAAAAGAGCAAGCCAGTGGGATTCCTAAAACAAGAACTTCATGAAAGGATTTACTTATTAATTGTAACCCCTCAATGTATGTTTGGAGACATAGTAGAGGAAAGGGAGGCTTGAAAAATAATTGTCCTGTTTTATTACTGTCATTTATTCTCATAAAAAGAAATGTCACTACATCATTACGTGGTCTATACCTAAAGGTTCAGTCCCATGTTTGAAGTTATCAGAAACTTTATTAACACTATATTGTGCTCTTTTCTGATTTTTTAACCCTATTTTTTTCTTGTTATGATCCTGATATAGGAATAGTGATAAAAATTAATTCTCCTACTCTCTCTGGGGAATAAATGACAATTAATATATTTGTAGAACAATAAAAATAGACACATAGATTCAAGTTAAGAATAAAATTAAAGAATTTAATTTTTTGTTGCATCTTTCACATTTTTGGAGCCATATTGAGTATTAGGATAAATGATAATGTAACAAATGATAAAAAAGAGGAATAAGGTGAAAACTGCATATGCATATTTTTTAAATTAAGACATTTAAAATTTTTATTATTATATTGTTTTTAAATTTTATTAGATAACTGTGGGAGTTTTTAATTTTATTTCTTACAATAGTAAAAGCCCCAAAGAAAAATCCTGTGTTTAATGACTCTATTAAAATGTATTACAAACTTGAAATCCTTTAACATTCTGATTTCATTTATTCTGCTTAAAACAATTAGAAAGGAAATTGGTAAGTGTGGTACCCAACCAAATAACTTCCAATTTATAATAAATGAAACAAGGAAATATAGTTTCAAAATCAATCACTATTCCATTTTAGTTAAATTTTTTCTATAAAAAATGAAATTACTAAAGATTGTCACTAAGCATGCCAATATTTCAACTTAATCTGTAAGTGCTATGTTCTGAAAGTAGAATGCCCAGCAAGAACAGCAGAATGGATTAGGAACTTTCTATTAACTATCAAATTATGGTTTGAAAAGATAATTTATTTTTTCCAGAAAAATGATCCTTCTCTAGCAAGAATACAATTTATTAAACACCACAGAATTTATGAGATAGATAATGCTAGGCCTTAGGCAAATTACCAAGAAGTAAAATATAAAACGTAGTGTTTAAACACATAAACACACCACTATTGCTTTTGCAGAAATGTGCTTCTCTGCCTGACAGAAATAATAGAACTAAAGCATGATCAAGCTCATTACCTAAGTCAACTCAGTGGTTGGTCAGCACTACAGCAGAAAAGACAGGCAATTACAGAGCGATCAGTCTCTCCTTGTGGCTGAATAAACAACAAATTGACCACATCCCAAACTAAGCAAATCCATAGCATTTAAATCAATGCTACACTCAATGGTTGTGCAAAAAGTGATGATGATTATGCCATCTTTGAACTTCTTTTGTATTAACTGTAATTTGCATAAAACAATGTCTGCTCTTGTGCTGAGAAAAACATATGGTACTTGGGGAATCTAAATGTCTGAGGTTGGACTGAAAAGTTTGAGGTTTCTTTACATTCCTGTTATTGATCTACTGTCAACATCCCTGAGTTTCAGTTTTATTTTCTGGCAATATGTTGCCACATATTAGGTAGGTTGGGAAGATGGTATTTTTCAAACATTAAGCTTTGTAGAAGAAAGAATCTATAAAAATCCCAAGTAACAGTATTACTATTCACAGTGTACAAAAACACAAGAGAAATCATTCACTGAAATTAAAAGGAGCCTGTCTAAATTTGATAACAGAAATGATAACAGTTTTCCATGGTGTGTCTAATAAATGCCTAAGTCTTTCTGATTGAGAATATCATAGCAAATATTTCACAAACAATATCAAGAGTTAAGAGATAATAATTTACTCTTACAAGTAACAATTTATTTTATTTCACATGGTTTTATAAGCTGGGATCTTATGGTCGGCTTTGTAGTCTCATGGGTTAGTAAGATAAAAAAAGCATCTGATTGCCTTTTGCTTAGCCTTTACTCCTTCGACCTCTATTTTATGGTTTGCATAAGAATCTGTGCCGCTTGAGTGTTTGATATAAGTATTTGTATTTTTATGATATGTTATTGATACATTTTAACTCATCAATTTATTCACTCACAAACAAATTATTTTTATTGAGCTTCTGTTCAGTGCCAGGCAGTGAGTGTCCAGCCATTGATAGACATAGGAACGATTTTATAAGATGTCATGTGCTCAGACCTGGCTACGTAACTTGCAGGATGTAATGCAAAATGAAAATGTGGGGTTCCCCATGCAAAAATTAAGAATTTCAAGAGCATTAAGCCAAGTGCAGGATGCTTCTGAACTCAGGGACAACAGTACATCCACGAAGCTGTCCCTGCGTGTGATTTTAGCAGTGAGCCTTCTTTACTCTTTCAGTGTGAAAAAAACTCATGATTAATGTGCATCCAGGATGTCTAGGAACTATGGAATAATAGGATAAGGCAACCAAGCCCTTCAGTGGCAGTATATACGTTTGTGTTTATGTATACATTTCTTTCCTTATTGAATTCAGAGGCACACATTTCCAGAAAGGGACAAAAATACATTTGCATAATGTTGCAAATAATTCATTTTTCTGCTGACGAAACTGAATACATCAGAGTTTAAGAAGCACAAGTGGTAGCCTCTGTGATTTGTTTGAGGGCCATTCTGCCCTTAGAATAACACCTTTCTCTGACATGGATATATTTCTAATTAAACAGCCTACCGACAAGGCCTGGGGTGTCAGTCCAGAGGTACTGTCAACTAAAAGCACAGCAGAGGAAGGCCTTTGCCTTTAGTAAACAAAACAGTGTCAGAATAAGATTAATAAAAAACGTGTTTCATTGACTCAAATACTTCACTCAGTGCCTCCAATGTATCAGGTACTCTTCTAGGTACTAGTGGTCATGACAGTTGAAAGTTCTGTCCCCATTGAGCTCACATTCTAATAATTAATAGTGCAAAAGATACTGTTATAATTTCCTAGCTGTTTGAACAAATACTATATAGTAGGTTGGCTTAAACAATGGGAATTTATTGGCTCATGGTTTTGAGACTAGGAGAAGTGTAAAATCAAGGCATCAGCAAGGCCATGTTTTCTCACTAAAGACTGTGGCATTCTAAGGCTGACTGCCAGCGATCCTTGGTCCTTGACTTTTCAGTCACATGGCAATCCACATGGTGGCATCTTCTCCTTTCTTTTCCAGGTTCCTTTGACTTCCAGCTTCGGCTACTCTTCACAGCTCCTTACTTTGTCCAATTTCCTTTGCTCATAAGGACTTCAGTCATATTGGATTAAGGCCCAGGCTCACTCAGTTTAGGCAGACTTTAACTAATAACTTCTTCAAAGATCCT
The DNA here is from genome assembly GCA_026826555.1 of Tolypeutes matacus. Taxonomy (NCBI): domain Eukaryota; kingdom Metazoa; phylum Chordata; class Mammalia; order Cingulata; family Chlamyphoridae; genus Tolypeutes; species Tolypeutes matacus. The sequence continues at coordinate 1,515,826 of JAKSZT010053779.1, read as the reverse complement.
ATTTCAAATGGGTTCACAATCACAGGACCAGAAATTTGGACTCGAATATGCCTTTTGTGGGGGATGTGATCCAATCCCCAAAAGATAACCAGAAAATTGTGTAATATTTCTTCACAACTTTTTTTTTTTTTTTTTTAAACCAGGAGGTCCCCGGGGATTGAACCCAGGTCCCTCCATACAAGAAACGGATGCCCAACCATTTGAGCCACATCCGCCCCCTGTCACACTTATTTTAAAATAACTTGCTATTAACATTAATAAGCAAAGTCCGTAGTCTCTATTTATTTATGCATGCAACAAAAATTTACTGAGTGTCTTTTGTGATTCAGGCACTGTGTTGAGCTTTAGGGCTTAATCTATAATTACACAATTGCAGTAATAAATTATATTGTTGTTATAAGGAAAGCAGCTTTGAATGCAACCTGGGCTTATCTCACAATTCTTTGTTATTTGAGCCTTAGGAAGGATCAATCGTCCTATGCAGGGATTTCAAATATGTGGCACCTATACCACCATTCTTCTCTTCTTTGCCCATGACAAAGATCACTAATGGATTTGGGCTTTTTTTTTTTTTTTTTTTTTCCATTAAGCTTAAAATTAGTCTCAAATTTCTGCTAACATAAATCCTTCAGCCATCTACTACCAATTCAATAGAGCCTGGACTTAGGAACCCACAGATGATTTCTGAATGTTAGGCATAATATCTTGAAAAAATGCCAGCTGTATTGCTCAAGTAAGCTGGCTACTACAAATGGAAATTCCAAAATCTCCTTGGCTTAACACCATAAAAATTTATTTTTTATTTATTTCACAGTCCCAAGCAGCTTACCAGAGATGACTGAGCCCATAAAAGTTTGTAATCCTAGACAATTATAGGTCACCTTCAGTTCTAAGGAGGCTGTATAGTCTCTAGGTCAAGTTGGGTCTCCACATTCAATTAGGACTGGAAGTCTGGTTTAATACTCTATTTCTGGGTTCAGTTAAGCTTGTCAAACAGATCTTAGAGATCCCAAAATATTGTTTCTCAATTTTCTCAAAAAAAAAAAAAAACACAGAATTTTTCAGAACCACCAAGATGGTACCCGATGGGAGTGAATTCCAGGGAAAGATGATTCCCACAGAGTTATTTCATAGGATTATGGAGGATACTAATGACCTAATCTAAATAAAAAACCAACAAACTCTGATTTTGACATTCCATGATGAAACATGACATTTTCAAGCTGGAAGGAATCCCAGAAACAATAAAATGTGGTTGATGCTCATTCTGGAATTGACAGATCACATTTGGCCCTTCTGATTGGTGTGGCTCACAGTCCAATATCAGGAGTCAAATTCCACTTATCCTTTTTAGGCCCTCTGAAACCACTTGTTCCTCAATCTTTGCTGTTCTCCTGTTTGGGTGTGGTTATTAGAGAAGAACAAGTTGTTCAAGATTGCCAGGCAAGCAATATGAGAACTGATTGGCATATTAGGTGTGAGGGGTACAGCAGATGGTAGTGCTTGGGGGACAGGCTCTTTTCTTAAAAAAAAAAAAAAAGTAAAATACTTCTATGGTCTCTGCCAAGAGGAGAAAAGTGGCTGAAGAAAATCATATGTTCCAAAGTAAAAGGCCTGAAGAATAATCTTTTTAGATTAAAAACATTGCTAATTTTCTTCTCATTTGTAAAGCAAAAATCTTGTTTTGAAGAATACAATATTGAGGCCCTATGTGACAACCACATTTTCAATTAAGTGGGTTTAGAAGGTTAGCAATGTTGAAGTATACAAGACAAATATACAAAAATCAATTATATTTCTCTATACAAGCAAAGAACATGTATTGAAATTTTAAAAAATACAATTTTCAATAGTATCAAAAAATCAGAAATACTTTGGGATATATCTAACACAAGATGTACAAGATATACCTGTATGCTAAAAACCAGAAAGCATTGCTGAAAGAAATTAATGACCTAAACAAATAGATTTGCTGTGTTCATGGATAGGAAGACTCAATAGTAATAGATGCCCATTCTTCTCAGTTAATCTATAGTTTAATGTACGCCCAATCAAAATCATAGCATGGCCTTTTGTAGAAATTGATAAACTGATTCTAAAAGTTCATGCACAAATGCAAAGGGCCTAGAACTTTGAAAAAGAACAAAGTTTGAGGAGTTACATTGTAATATTTCAATAATTATTATTAGGCAAAGTAATCAAGACAATGTGATACTGGAGCAAAACAATTAACTTTGATCAATATTACACCAATATACAAAAATCACTCAAAATATATCATAGATCTAAGTGTAAAACATATAGCTAGAAAACATAGGCAATAATCTGTGCCCTTAATTAGGCAAAGAATTCTTAGATATGACACAGATGCACAATCCATAAAAGAAAAAAATTGATAAAATGGACTTCATCAAAATTAAGAACATTTGGTCTTCAAAAGACACTATAAAGAGAAAATACAGCTACATACTGGGAGAAAATATTTGCAAGTCACTTATCTGATTAAGGACTTGCATCTGGAATATATGATTATATTATATTCTTATATATAATGCTCCTTTGTATACAACTCTATATGACTCTAAAGCCAAATAAGACAACAATCGATTAAAAACAAAAAAAGTAATAGTTTGAACAGACACTTCACCATAAAAGACATAAAAATGGCAAATAAGCACATGAAAAGATACTCAACATCATTATTCATTAGAGAAATGCAAATTTAAAACACAATATATCTGTACACATCTATTAAAAATGGTTAAAATTAAAAAGACTAATCATATCCAAAATTGGCAAGCTATGGTACATCTGGGACACTAACACACTGCTGGTGGGAAGTAAAATGGTACAACCACTTTGGAAAACAGCTTGGCAGTCTCTTAGAAAGTTAAAGGTACACCTATCATATGACTCAGCCATCCTGCTCCTTGCTATTTACCCAAGAGACGTGAAAGCATATGTCCATTCAAAGGCTTATACATGAATGTTCATACAAGCTTTCTTGTAGGAGCCAAAAACTGAAACCAATCCAAATGTTCCTAAACAAGCAAATGGATAAACAAATGCATGTATGCAATGGATTGCTACTCAGCAATAAAAAGAAATGGACTATTGATACACAAACAGCATGGATGAACCTCAAAATAATTATGCTGAGTCAAAGAAGCCAGAAAAAGAATACATACAGGGTGGTTCCTTTTATATAACATTCCAAAAGATGCCAATAAACGTATAGTGACTGAAAAAGATGAGTGATTGGGTGCAGAGAGGAAGGCAGTAGGCAGGAATTACAAAGGGGCACAAAACTTTGGGGATTATGATATGTTCATTATCTTGATTGCGGTGATGATTGTAAACTTATGTCAAAAAATTATTAAATTGTGCACTTTGAAGAATATCACATGTCAACTATACCTCAATAAAGCTGTTTTTTAAAAAAACTAAAATTCATAGCAAGCTAACATCATTCTTGTCAAATGATGTAGCACCATCATGATAGCGATAGAATGGCAGGGTAGAGACAGACTTCTGCTTTATAGGGAACCTAAATACAAGAATTCTTCCCTGTTTTCCAGACAGTTTTCCTCAATCATTCCACCTACATGGCAACTAGATAAGTAGACACACAATATACAAAGTTTTCTTTTTGAATCAAGTAGCTATTAGAAAGGTAATATAATGCTGGGATAAACACATTGAGCCCTTCATTAAGTACAAAGAACATTCTTTCTTTCTCAGGTTAGCTCACTGAAAATTAAACACATGCTATGGGATCTGGCCTGTCATTCATTCTGCTGCTATTATGGGAGCTCTTAGGCAGCTGGGGCCACAGAGGGCAGAGATGTCAGCACCTCACAGATCATATTAAGCACGTGATGACAGAATTGCCAGGCAACTTTAATTTTTCATTCCATATATATTCCAAAACTGCAGAACAGGAAAGGAAAGTGCATATAATACGTTCCAAGGGGAAATATACATTAGAGAGCACTCAGAAAATTCAACTGTTTAAAAATAACTACACAATCTGGAAGAGATTCAAAAAACTGTAATGGTTTTGCCTCTGGGAGTATAGGAGTAGGGGACAAGGGGTGAGGATGAGGAAAAAGGCTTACTTTGGGCGATGGCTTCTTATGCTCTTGGAAGTTTTTGTCATGTACACAAGTTACATTTTCAAGAGAAAACTACATAACAAAAATTTTTAAACACAACGCAACTCAGCCACTGGGATCGTTTGTCCATGGCTCAGTCCTGAGGAATGGATGTGGTACTAGCGCTCATTACTTTGGATCATAATAGTTCTTTTTTTTTTTTTTTTTCACTTACTACTGCTTCTACAAATTCTGTTTCACATAGTAAATTGGTCCATCACCTGCAGAGATAATTGGGGAATGGTGGCTGATGACTCTGTAATAACAAATGGGATAAGATATAAATTAATGATGCTAGTATGACCCCCCAAGCTTGCAGAGACATGAGTTGATTCAATATATTGTTCTTTCGTATATAACTTGAGGACCATGCCTATCCTTTTATACTGTTCTGGCTAATTTATATTCACTTGCCCACTTTTAAAATATTCATTATATACAGTTTTAAAGTTAACTGCTTTCTATAGAGAAACAAACCGTGCATTGTTATCCATCCTCAAAGGTGTCATTGAAAGATATTTTTCTTTGTCACTTAGTAACTTTGCATCCTATTAGCAAAGCTTCCAAAATGCTAACAGATCCATAATCAGATCAAATGCCTCTTATGTGAGTTATTCACATATATTAATTTTAAAAATAGTATAAATGTTCCTTGTGAATCTCCTAATAAATTCTACCAGAAAAGAGAAACTATATTCAAGTAAATCTAATTAGATCCTTTTGTTTATCCTTGTGTAAGCACCCAGAGGATAAAGAAATCTGTGCTTAATTCAATCATTTTCTTTAAATATATATATATGAAAATTATTCTTTACATGTCTACCTAATATAAGATTTATGATATAATCTCTTTTACAGTAACTGTGAACAATTTTTAATGATAATTTATTACATTTCTTTACAAGATCATTAAAGCATCCTTACTGCAGAAATAAAATGGTCAGTGGCTAAAGTCCCAAAAACAATCATTGTTTCAAGTCTACACACACGTTGAAAACTTCATGTCTATTACCAATTATCCTCAGACATACCTAGTTTCAAATGCAGACTCTACCTCTTACTAACTTTGCAACTTTGGACAAGTAATGTAACCTCTATGATGTTGAATTTTCTCATCTATAATGAGGACAGTAATCCCTGCATCATAAACTATAAGGTTTAAATGAGATGAAATACATAAGGCACCTGGATAGAGTAGGTATTCAACTAATGTTCTTCCCTCGCCCTTCACACCATAAGCAGCAGAACCCACCTCAGCCAGTATTTTTTAAAATGAAAGAAGTGATACTTCCTTTTCTGCTAATGTTTCAATCTTACCAAATAAATTTGGTTTAATGGGTTATTACTAGAACTGAAATACATATATATATATGTATAATTTTTGCATTCAATAATTTGGGTCTTATACATTCTATTATTGGCTGGGAACATAGTTTCAGAAGATCAACTTCATGAGTGTGTGTGTGTGTGTGTGTGTGTATAATTGCCTGAAGAGTTACTATTCTATACTAGTTACATAACAGATAATTTTAAAAGTTTAAAAACACAGCTTTTAAGTTATAAGTTATCATTTCAATACTATAAATTCTCTAAGACTCAGAAAACCATTCAAGATATTTGAGTCATTGAGACACTACAAGAATAATTTTACAAAGTTAGTGCTTAGAAATGGCATTCTGATCACTCTGAGATTTTAATATCTTCGTGAAAAAAGACCCAAAGTGATTATCTGTCAACCAGATAAAAACTTTTATAAAGGTTTTCTGCAAACCAGCTCTGCTGAAACATACCCCAAAATTAAAATCACAGTTTTTAGATATTGAGAAAAAAGTGTGAATGTTCCCAGCCTCCAATAAGTGTAATCATACCATTTTTCATTCAGTAAATTTTTACTAAGTACATATCAGGTAGCATGCTCTTGGAACCCTAGAGTAAAAGTACACCAAATGTAAAATAATGACTATAGTTAGTAATATCCTGAAGATGATTTTTCATCATTTGTAACAAATGTTCAACAATGCAAGATGCTGATGGTGGGGTGATGTATGGGAGCCCTGTATGTTATGCATGTTTGTTTTATAAGTTCACAACTTTTACTATATACTTACTGTTTATGTAGGTTCATGTATGAATTATATACTTCAATAAAATTTTTAAAATGAAAAAAAATCAGTGAAATATAAAAATGAACATGAAAGGCAGCCTTAAAAAAAAAAAAAAAAAGACCAACCATTGTACCCAAAGAATCATTTTCTAGTGGCTGAAGCTGTCAAGCATGAAAAGATAATTATGGTAAAGAGTAACATGCTGTGCTGAGAAAGACAGTAGAGAGAGGGGTATAGGAACATCTGGCCCAGAGCACAGGCAAGAGGGAGCCCTTAAGGATGAGATTGTGTCTGAGCGGAGTCCTTAAAGGATGAGGACAAGTTAACTAAACCAGGATGCAAGGAAAGAGCAGCCTGGGCAGACACTCCCTAGCATCCTACCTAAATAAAAAGCTGGCTTCTGAATGCTAATGAGCCATTTGAAAACTGCCTTGTTGTTACTAGCAAGAAGGCCTTAAAATGAACACAATTTCTTTGGAGTCTGACAGACTATTCCCTCACCATCTTAAAATTGTAAATATGAGCTGCTGTAATACTGACTGAAAATGTCACCACATGCAGTTCAATCTTTATTATTCTAAAATTGTCAGGTACCATATTTGAAGGAGCTGTATATGCAGCCACCAATAACCAATATAGGCAAGCAAAATTAGAAGATTTACTTCAGGAGCAGAAAGCTTAGAGTATGTTAACTAAAGAAAGAGCCTGCATCCAAATGAACTCATTAACAAGAACCTAGCTGCTGCTGGGTTAATACTAAGAAATGAAGGGCCTATTGGAATGAAAACCACAAGAGAAGAGAATTGGACAAGTGGCAAAAAGCACAGGAATGGTCCCTAAAAATATTCCAAAAATATATCAATTGGCATTGCTTAACATAAAAGAATATTACTCCTCCTTTAGAAAGAGTTAAGTATATGGTGGTACACGGGAAATTACAATTAATGTAACTTATAGGTTATAGTTAATAGTGATATTGTAATAATTTTTACAGCAATAGCAAAGAAGATATATCAATTCTAAGGACAACAATAGGGAGGTATAAGGGAGTTGGGGATTTTTCCTTTTGGAGTAATGAAAACGTGCTAAAATCGACTGAGGTGATGACAGCACAACTCTATGGTGAATATGAGAGCCACTTGCGTGTACACTTTGAATGGATTGTACAAAACATGGGGCTGTGTAACATAGGGAATCCTGTGGTGGAAGATGGACTATGGTTAAAAGAAAAAATATGAGAACATTCTTTCATAAACTATTAAAATAACAAGTATATAATACTAATGCAGGGTGTCATTAACCGGGTGGGTTGGAGGAAAAATACACCAAATGCAAGATCTTGGCTGTAGTTAATAGTAATGTTTTGACGACACTCTTTCATAGTTTGCAACAACTGTTTCACAACAATGCAACCTGTTGGTAGTGGGGTGATGTATGGGAGCCCTGAATGATGCTTTGCATGCTTGTTTTGTAAGTTCACAACTTATACTATACACTTATTGTTTATGGATGTTCATGTACAAATGATAAACTTCAATAAAAAAAGTTTTGAAAAAGACTATCACTTCCCTCAATATGGAAGTTACCAAACTAAAACAGAGACACATTTTTTTATTTATTTGTACTGAATTTGTCACATTTAGTAATTTGGGGTTTTATATATTTTATATACTGGATGCATTATAGATTCAGAGCATCAAAGCTCATAAATAACCAAATCAATCCAGGTGTTTTAACATCTCAAGGCAAAGACATTTTGTGTGTATTAATTAAAGAATCATGTTACTAAACAAAATCTGAGGGTTTTTTTCCCTATTTCTAAGATATCACCATAGGTATTTACTAACAAATAATTGTCTCAAAAATATATGCTGAGGTGCAATACTCTCTGGAAGATTCCTTTTCACTTTACAAATCACTCTTTAAAATGTCAATCTGCTTTTAGAAAACTAGATCAATGAGTAGATCCTGCAATCTCTTTATTCTATTATATAATGCATATTCTGAGCATGTTTTGCCACGTCAAATTTGTATATTAATCTTCAATACAAGAGTATTAATTATTTGGCAACTTACACAAAAATATTAGCCATAGAACCCAAAATTGCTCTAAATTTATCCCCCAAAACATGCTATCTTATTAAAAACCAAAGCATTATAAAGATTGTTTATGTTCACATTAGCCTGAGTTGAAGAATATATTACAGATGAAAAAAAATTATGGAAAGGTTAGGCAAATGGTGAAAAATTGGCCTTTGGATTAAATTGCTGTCTACAAGCTTAAAATATAAATATATGTATATTATACTTTAATTCTATTTATGTGACTCAGAATTCACCATCCAAAGATCTCTGCAAGTCGTGCTTTTGTCCCCTATTGTGTCTTGGAATAAAACTGTTCATGATATACTCCTTATGTAAGAAGGAAAATTATGTTTCTGATTATGATAGAACCAGATAAAATATTCCCATTCTTGCTATTTATTAGTAGTCACTTTGCTTCATTATATCTTCACAAGCACATGTCATGCCTCTGGAACAGCATGGTGAAACAGGCCATGGGTTCTCTTTTCTGATGCCCCACAGCATCTGGTGCAATGCTCTGCAATTAGGAAATGATCTATAGTCATTAGTCGTCTGTTGGTTAAATTTTTCTAATTTAAAAGTAAATCCCTAATCACTCTCATGAAGTATTGTGTCAAAAGCTTGGCAGGGACCCAATGTTCTCAGAGAAGCATTGTTGAGAAGGGTACCCTAGTCACACCCCTAGAACTTGATATTGATGTTCGTATCTCTGTTAAATAAATAGAATGAGGACATTTGTGGATTAACTGTCTCCCTCCAGGTCATTGGAGAATTACCCTGAAGGTCCATGATATTCTGATAGATAATTTTTCTAAAGTACAATTTTAAATTCTTTGAAATTGTTTCAGAGCTTCTGACTGCTGAGCTCTTTCTTGCAAGCTGCAGCTGTTTTTTGATTTCAACTAGTCATCCTTGAATATTCCTTTCAGGTGAAAATTACTTACTTTGGAAGTATTTGTAATTTGGGGTTACTTCACACATATCTCCTGCCTCATTTCTTGTTAACCTTTTCCAAACCTCATCCACAACTACTCCAACACATACATACAATTTATTCTTAGTCATGTATTATGAATTAGAAATCTTCAACCTTTCTTTGCCCTCTACCTTCCTTTATAATAGGAGTCATTTGAGAGATTTAAACAGAGAAATAGTATAAACAGATTTGTTTCATAAAAGTCACTTTGAAAGGTAGGTCACAGTTAGGTGGAATGAAGTATTTCTCATCTAGATGTTCATTGTTCTATGGTCATATTTGCTAAAGATTTCAGGGACAAAAAAATTCAGGTCCTCAAAACCCAGATCTTCCGCTCCAAACCTTGAGATCTTTTTACCATTCAACCACTTTACACAGAGTGACATCATTCTATTATACTCAATTACATGACAGACTTCTACTTTCAGGAAAGATGTAGGAACATGAGCTGGATTTACCACTCTTCTTGGGGAAAAAATGGACAAAATTTATTAAATGACAATTTTCAAGATATTGGAAACCAGGCAATGATTCCCAAGAGATGGGAGACAAAGAATGTAAGCCCAACTCCAGCTTAGTGCCTGGAGATGGTTTCCTAGGCTATGCAGGAAGGGAGAACCCAGGGCTGGTGGACTCAAAGGTGAGATGAAGCTAGAAGTCCAGGCAGGCCACAAACAGTAAACCAGAAAGAGATGGATTTCCAAGATCTGAAGAAAATCTCTTTCCCTCAAATTTTCAGCTCAGCGCTGATCAGAGCATGCGTGTAAGGAAACTACCCAGAGCTAGAAAAAGAAACTGCTAAAAAGATTAGAGGGGGAAAAATATTGAAAGATTTCACAGAGGACCACAGACAGTTCCTGGTCCCATCAGCCAAGACAGAAGCCTCATAATTTTTAAGACATGAAGGACAGGACTCAGAAGGGTTTTTCCTAAATAAGGGGAGGGGGAAATTAACCCTAGAATAAATGCTGTTCAAGTTCTGCCTAACAAAGCTTAAGAACAAGATTCAAAAGAATCAAACTGTTTCCAAGTAAATTAACTGTTTCCCAGAACAAAACTCAACAGTAATTTTAGGAATACAAAATTATCCAACTCCCAACAAGGTAAAACTGGTATTAAACCGCATCTATTTAAAAATTATCAGGCATGCAAAGAAGCAAGAAAATTTTACCCAGAGAGGAAATATCAATCAGTTGAAATTGACCTAGAAATAACATAGGTAATAGAATTAGTGGACAAAGTATCAGTGTGTTGTGGGACAATTTCAAGAAGCTTAATATACATGTACTTAAAGTCCCTGAAAAGGAGAGAGGTGACAAAAATTATTTGAAGAAATGGCTGGAAATTTTCCAAATGTAATGAATATTTTAAACTCACAGATTAACAAACTCAACTAACCCCAAGCAAAAGAAATGTGAAGAAAACTACAACAAGGCATATAGTAATCAAATTGCTTAAAAAAATGTTGAAGAGAAAAATCTTAAAAGCAGCTGGAGAAGAAAAAAAAACTTACAGGAAAACAAAGATAAAGATGGCAGCATAATTTTCAACAGAAGAAAAGAGAAAAACAAAACAAAATAAAACAAGGCAGAGGCACAGCATCTATGTAGTACTGAAAGAAAAAAAAAAAATCAAATTAGAATTCTATACCCAGTAAAATATATTTTATGACATTCAAAAGTTGAAAGCATTTATGACCAGCAGACCTTCATTACAAGAACTATTAAAGAAAGTCCTTCAGGCAGAAGGAACATAATACCAGATGATAATTTTAAACTACACAAAGGAATGAAGATTACTGAAAATGATTACTGAAAATGGCAACTTAATGGATAAGTACAAAATAAATTGTTTTTAAAATAATCATACAAAGGCAGAAAAAGAGGAAAAAGGAAACACTGAAGAGGCAGGACAAATAGAAAGCAAATAATATAATGGTAAACTGAAACTCACCCATATCAATAATCACTAACTATAAATGATTTAAACATTTCAATTAATAGTCAGAGACCCATATATAGGCTGCCTACAAGAAACCATTGTTAATATAAAGACACAAATAGATTATAAGTAAAAGGACCAATAATCTCAGAAGTTGACATGTATCATTTTCATAACTTTTTGCCTTGAGCAAGGAGTAATTTCTTACAAAGTGGGTAACTCCTCAAAATTTCACAAAGTAGTAGGATTTTACTTCGCTACTTCCCATTTTTTTAAGTGTTTCAATAGCAATGAAACAATAATGGCAAATTCATTACCTCATAATCCTAGTTTTCTGTTATTTGTGGTAGTTCAGCAAATTAGGCATCTGTTAGAATCCCATGAAAACTTTCAACAAGAGAATTCAGTGGAACAAGGAAAGCTAATATCTAGTCAAACATATCTAGTGTAACATTTTGGCAGATGCTTTGCAAACTGAATGTACACAAGTGAGTCAAACTGCCTTTATTCATAAACATTGTGTGAAACCAGACATTTCACTGTCTAGTAATCTTGATTTGCAATTTCTGTGCAAAGTATATTGATTTACATAATCCTAACTACTCAATTACAACTTATCAAGCAGGAAAAGATTAAATATCATTGTAAAGAAAAACATAATTAACATTAATCTCTCCAAGCAGAAATATTCACACTTACAATCAAGATGGTATAAGAAACAAGTACCCTGTTTTATTAAATATTATTTTACTCATATCTGTGAGGACAGATGGACACAGCACTATAATATAGAAGTATGAACATGATTACATACAATGTCTCGACTATTTCTAAAATTGTTTCTGTAGAAGGTTTTTAGCTCTAAACAAAATCCTTTTCAAAAGGACTTGAATAATGTTTTATCAGGATAATCACCATAATTTTGAAGTGATTTGGTACTTTCTAAAACAGAGGATCCAATGTACCAATAGACTAATCACTTTGCCCAAGGCCCCATGAAGAGTAAATTAATTCATTTGTTCATTCATTAATTCAAACACTTATTAAAACATACTGCATTCAAGGCACTCAACTTAAGAACTAGAAAAACACAAGAGAATAAAACACAGTCCTTCCCTTCATGGAGTTCACATTCCAGTGGTTAACTCTGAGACAAGCAAAAATTAAATCTCATGGACTTTTATATTTTAATCTTTTGTTTATCATTTCATCCTACTTTAAAATTTTCAAAACCTCATAATTTTATTAGTTTCCATTAATAATCATAGTCAACTCTTACTGATTGTAAGATCATAGAATATACTCTAATTGGAAATATTTATAATAATAAATATATAAATTATAAATATTATCAGTATTATTATAATAACTATATAGTTAGAATAGGCTAACTGCTATTCAAAAAAGGCCACAAATATATAATGCAAAACACAATAGAAATGTATTTCTTGATCATGAATTAGTATTGGGTGGAAGAAAAATAAAGTAGGACAACCTTCTTCTACATTCATTAAAGAACTCATGGTGACAGGGGTTCTGCCATCATTAACATGTGGCTACCAAGGTCACCCTGGACACCATCTCTATTTTGGTAGCTGAAGGAAAAAAGAGATGGAGGAGCCTGGTAGGAGGATTTTAGAGGCCAGGCTAATGCACATTTTTTCTCACAACCCACTGGCTAGAACTCAAGCACATGGTCACTCCTCACCACAAAGGAGGCTAAAAAGTGTAGTTTAGCTGTGCACTCAGGAAAAAAGAGGATAATATGTATTTTGGTGGGTAGCTGGGAGCCTCTGCCACGAATAACAAGGAGATTAATTCACTCCAACTAAAAATCAAACAGTGAATTAGAATTGCCTTGAGTAAAGTCAATTTCATTAATAAACCACTCTTCCCTCACTTCTGAAAATAAATGAGAATATTTCATAATAATTATTCCATATACAAACACAGGATTCCTAATGACATGCTGTTACTTTATTGTTTCTAGATATATTACAATAATATAGTTTAATTTCATAGTTCATCATAAATTTCCTAAACATCTTCCTCTAATTTCTCTCTTTTTCCTATGAAATTATAGAGGGATTGAGTTAAGAACATAGACTTTAAAATTCATCTTTTTTACTTCTTTGCACTGTCTTTGAGCAAAATATTTAACTTTTAGGGCCTTTATTTATTTGATTTTTCATGACTAAACACTTAACTGATGGAGCTGTTGGATTGCATAAATGATTTAATATATGTAAAGTAGTCAGTCCAGAGACATTTGTAATAAATGTTCTAGAAATAGTGGTTCTTATTTTTAGATCCCTCGTAATTTCATTCTTTTCAAATACAACTTTATTTAGTCATTCCTACTATATGTAGATTAACCAAAAGGTACGCTCTAAATGAAATGTTTATGGTAAACAAGAACTACTGTTTTGCTTCTGATGCTCTTGTCAGAATTTGGTAGCTATTAAATACATCATATCATTCTTCTACAAGAGAGCCATTTGCTATTACTAGATTAAACTCTTATTAATAAAGTTTGCAATTTTATAATTAGCACTTAAATCCAATTATAAAATCACCGCAGAGCAGTATGCCTAAAAAATATAAACAACCTACAGCCTAAGAAATATAAATAATCTACAACAGCTAATTATCTTTCTTTCTCTTCATTCTATTGCCTATAGAAGCTTTCTGATTTACTCTCAAAGGCTTAAAATTAGCTTCTGCTAGCGGGGTCCCTCTGCTTATTTTGTTGTCAGTTGTTTCACCCACTGGCATTGTAATTTGAGCTTTATTTTAACTAAATAGTGAGTGTTTTCTAAATTAATTCAACTCAAAAGTTGGAGATTGTTACCTAGTCTGACAAAAAATATTTGTACTGACCATGGCTTTAGAAATCATATCATCCAATCCCTTCATGATCTGGATGTGAACACTAGATAGGCAGAGTCAAAGTTACTCAGCTAGGTAGTTTAAAAACTGTAATACAACCAAGCCCCTTTACTCATAGCCTAAGGCACTTTTTATTCTTTCATATTCTCTCAGTTTCTCTGACAAAAAAACTAATTTGAACTGTATGGCATGGTCATTCCCAGGGGTGATACTAAAAATATTTAACAACCAGTAAGGCTAAAGCAGGGCCCTGGAGGAGTATCCCATTGCTTCAGCATTTAATCCTTCGGATGCTGATCCATAGAGGGCAGAGATGTCTTCACAGGAGGGGAGGAGACAGCAAGAAAGGGGATAGCCCTGCTCATCTAAATAAGGGCAGTGGCTACTTACCAAGCAGTATGGAAGTGTTCAAATATTTTAATAGCAGAACTAGGGCAAACTGGTTTAAAGTAAGATCAGGTCATTTCATTACTTTCTCTTTGTCTTCCTGGGGCTTCCAGGATAATTTTTCATGCTCTAGTTTATGTTGGGCTAAGTCCAAGGTTTACTGAATTACTGTAAGGTGATTTACCTAGCAATCCCTTCTCCTGGTGGGCAAACTTGTTGCTAGGCAACCACTAATTTCTTCTAACAACAACAAAAATGAAAGGGTCATATTTTTCCCAACCAAAAAAATAAAGCCTTAGGTCTACTGAGAATTGACCAAAACTAGTTCTGAGGGCTCTCATTGATATGTCTAATGAAGATTGCTCATAATTAGATAACTAAGACTTTCAGTCTTATTCAAGGATACAGATGGCAAACTGCAGGAGAGCTTACCACATCATAAATGAAGAGAGAAACATTATTCAGACAAAACTACAAGGGGTGGACATTTAAAATCACCTTCTTTCCCAATACTTTGCATTTCAATAGCTATACGTTAGAAATGCTGTACTTTTCAAAGTGGTATGCAGAGTAGTATTGCAGGAGTTATGTTTCCACAAGATAAATAAAGCACATCTTCCTTGGGCATCAAGTGTATTTGGTGGTAGGGAAAATTCTTAAATTTATTTTTATATCAAATTAAACATAGATGCATTTTTCTAGTCAGCCACAGAGGTGCTGATGCAAAGTACCAGAAATCCGTTGGTTTTTATAAAGGATATTTATTAGGGGTAGAAGCTTACAGTTACAAGGCCTTAAAGAGTCCAACTCAAGGTTACTTCCTTACCAAATTCAGCTGTCATGTGTTGAAGCAAGATGGCAGGTGATATCTGCAAGGGTTCAGCCTTCCTCTTCCTCTTAAGGCTCCGTGGGTCCAGCTTCTTCCAATCTCAGCTGTAGGCTGGCATAAGGTTCATCTCTCAGGGCTTCTTAGCTGCTCTGGTCTCTTCACAAGATCAGCTGTAAACTGTCAGAAGAATGGCTCATCTCTCCCTGGGGCTTCAAGATCAAAGCTCTCTCCCCTGCCACATGTATGGCACACTCTTTATCCCTCTGTGTGTATCTACTTCCATGTGAGAGTCTGTTTTATCAGCACACCAAGGGGGCTGAGACTCAACGCTGAGTTGAACTCTAATGACATGGTTGAATCAAAGCCCTAATCTTAACATTAGTTAATCAAATGTCTCGGCTGAATCTAATACAATCAAAGGGTTATCACGCCCAGAGGAAGAGACAAGTTTACAAACATAATCTCTTTTTGGAACTCATGAATAATATCAAACTGCCACATGCATCATTGCACAGAATCCAAAAATCACAAAAGTTTAAGGAAATGTAAGACAATGGAATTGTACAATTATGGAATGGCAGTTTGGATTATATCTCAATGTCAGACTCCCTGAAGGTGGGGCCATACTCCTTGACTATTCTCTAGAGTTGGGATTGTTTCAGTTTTCTGTTGCTATATAAAAACCACCTCAATACTCAGCCATTTAAAGCAACAATGATTTATTACTTCTCACAATTCTGAGCAGTTCTAGTCAATCTGAGCAGTTCTTATTGTTCTAGTCTCACTTGAGCTCACTAGCAGGTCTAGTTTCACTTGGGATCACGCATGTAGCTGTAGTCATCAGAAGGCTCAACTGAGGCTGGAGGAACTAATGTGGTCTCACTCACAGGTCTGCTTATTGGTGCTGGCTGTCTTCAGGGGAGCTTGGGTTCTCCTCCATTTGACTTCCCATCCTCCAGTAGGCTAGACTGGTTTTTTCACAGGATGGAGAACTTGCACAATGTCACTTCTGCCATATTCTGCCATATTCTGTTGGTCAGAGCAAGTCACAAGACCAGCTCAGATTCACAAGAAATAGATTTCCTTCCTCTTGATTAGAGGAGCAGAAACTTCAAAATGCAATGGTGCATGGATGCAAAATGTTGTGATCCATTTGGGCATTATTTTAACAAGCTACCAGAGGTATTTCAGTGAGTTAAGTAGACCCTAGTGAACTGAGTGTCCCCACTTTACAAGATCTCAAGAAAGCAAATCATTCACTTAAAAAAAAAAAAAAAAACATTTAGCCTGGAACATACCCTAAATCCTGATTGTATTTTCATTTGGGAAGATGAGTCCAATACAGGATAGGTTTGTTTTGGCAAAGACAATACCTTCAATAAAGGCAAGATCAGAAGAAATGCAAGTGGTTGTTAAACTGCTCCCTGAGGAAAATATAAGTAGAAGGCAAAAGCTGCAAGGATAACGGATACTAAATCAGAAACAAACAAACAAACAAACAAAAAATACCACCATGACTGATAGAATTTTCAAAGAATATGGAACATGTAAAAGTTGGAACATGTAAAAGTTCCAAGTTCCAATATATGCTATTTTTGTATCTTTTGTCTGTTTCTCCAAATTGTTAAAAAAAATTTAAAAACAATCTTTGGGGCATATGTAGGGGAAGAGAGAAAAAGGCATCTATAATAAAATAGATCATCAGACTAAGAGGGCAAAAGAATAGTAAGAGAGTGGACCAGAGCAGTTGGTGACAGGAGACAAGAGAGGAGGATGATAGTTGGTCTGCGCCTTAGAAGGCAACTTGGGGAGTAATCTTCAGTAGAAAGCCTGGGTCAACAAAAACTAACCAACACTAGTTTTCATGAATTTTCTCAGCAACCCTTCTTTCCTGGCCCCATTTCCCTCAGTTGTAGCTGCATCTCTAATATTAACCTTGATCTTAAGCATTCTGAGGACTAGTTAGGTAACTTTTAGAACTTTATTACTGGTTGGCTGAATCAAAATTATTTTGGCTTTAAAAACATAATAAGCTTTGCAGATTGAAAAGGAGAGGGGAGAAAATTTTAAACAGGAAATGCATGAAGCAAGAAGATAAATTTAGCAATATGAGGGTCAGTGAGGACCATTAATGCAAGAATGACATATTTCCCTAACCTTAAGGCCTCCCAAGGCATCATCCCATATACAGTTTATGGCTTTTCACAATACAGTATTGGAATTTGCAAATCAAAAACCAGTAGAAGCCCATTTCCTCTCACTATTACTCAAAGCAGTTTGGAGTATTATTGTGCTAATGTGACTACTTCTTAACTTTTGGGAACCTGCTTTTTCCTATTATTCTTTCAATGTAATATGATAAAAGGAAATGGAGCAAGAAAAGCTGATAAATCATATTGGAGTCTTCTCTTTTGACATTGTGTTTTCTTTTATTAATATTTAAATAACTTGCATAAATATGTTATTGTAATGGCCATCAAAATGATATGTGAGAATTAATTGACTAATTTATACATTGATCATGAAATCTTTGTGATTAGAGTCAGCTATATAGAATAGAGTATTCTCCCCTCAAATGTATTGTAAACCTTTATGGGAAAATGTAAGCCTAGAAAATATATCTTATGAAGGATATACATGAAAAGAAATAAACATATTACAGAATTTCTTGGCATCAAGGTGAAATTGTTAGAAAGAAACAGGGTGGGAAGCTTTGATACTTCTTAAATAACACTGGATGATAAATTGCAAAATGGGAAACCACTTAAAGTTGGAACTACCTATGTACATATAGAAAACTAAAGCTAAGAAATTCTTGATAACCCTAAATAGCAGCCAAACTCAAATTAGTCCCTTGCTTCCACATCCATTCTCCTCTTCCCAGTCTTGATCATGGATTCCTTCCCCTTTCTACAATCAATTCTATCCTCATTGTCTAAATTCAATTCAAATCTGAGTCATAGTTTGGAACTGAGCATCAAATCACTCTTGATGAAATATACTGGAATGGCATAAGACCGTGACTTGTAGACCTCTTACAAATGGAAAGTACCAAAAATCCTAGCTGTTGTGCTCTGAAATCCATTGTCAAATTAGCACCAAGGCTTGTTTCTCACAGAGTACTGCAGTCATGCTGGGGCAGGCCCCCTCTTGTAAGAAATGTGGTACCTCTGATGATTGACACTGGCTTGAAATTCCCCAATGGTCTTGTGGAAACTTCATGGGTTACATGACAGACTGACACTTCCAAACAATATAATAATGTTGCCCTCTCCTCTTCTGAGCTCCCTCTCATTTTCTCTCATACAGTCATTCTTCTATAAAATTGCTGCACTTTTAATCCTTCCTTGATGTCTGCTTCTTGGAGGTCTTGAACTAGCATGTGCTCCAAATATATGAAAAAATGAATTCCCATCTTCTTCACAATACCTGATTTACTCTCATTTGTAGATCCATGAATCTCAGTTCCTTTATCTGAGTTTCTTCTACCCTAGTCCTTTTTTTGTGTGAGTTCCCAGCTGATAGTCTACTAATCAATGTCCCAACAATAACTGGGACATTTATGTCCAGGTATAAACTTTCCAAACACAATGATCAACCAGAATCATCTTCTATCTAAACTTAGCTCCCTTTTCACAAAATTTCTTGTTATTGAACTGTATCCTCTTGTAAGAATAATACACTGCTTCATATAATGCCCCCATAGCCAATTGGATGTGACCAGAGATTCTTGTAATTTTTGGACATTCTGCCTGCTCACCAGATGACCTTTCTAACTTCTTCAGTTCTTCAACGATTGCCCAACTTCAGTGAGTCGATCTAGTAGTTCTAAATCCTGTTCTATCCACATCCACCAAATTCGAAGATATGACAGAGGATATTCAGTTAAAAATTCTTAAACAGGATATTTTTTTACCAAATATGACAGCTTTATCTAAGAATGAGCATGGAATATCCCTCCCAAATAGCAAATTTGTACAATAAGGAAATCAAGGTTATTGGACATGTACACTTATTAAATTGAAAGCAAAATGGTTTAAGGGCTTTGAAATATACTGTAACTGAAAATATAATTTCGTAGGTTTCTTTTAAAAATTTGTTGTACAAATGTAAAGTTTAGATTTACCTATGGGTTAGTTAATTTCATGTGTCAACTTCACTAGGTTATGATGTCCAGTTGCTTGGTCAAGCAAACACTGACCTGATCTTCACTCTGAGGGTATTTTGTAGATTTAAATCATTACATAGTTGATTGCATCTATGGCTGATTACACTTACAGTCAACAAAGAAGTTTGCTTTCAGCAATGGGAGAGGTCTCATCCAGTCAATTGAAGGCCTTAAAGGGAGACTTGGTGATTTCAAGAGTCAGAAGGAAGAATTCCTGTTTGTACTTTAGCCAGCCAACTTCTCCAAGGTAATTAAGTGAAACCTTTATCAGAGTTCCCAAATTGTGACATACCCGGTGGAATTCAGGCTTGCTAATTTCAGTGGCCACATGAGCCAATTCCTGTAATAAATCTCTCAATATTTATATTTACTTACTTACTTACCTATCTTGCTGGTTCTGTTTCTCTGGAGAATCTTGACTAATACATTATCACAGAATATTTATGAAGGTAAATGAAATACAAATTTATTTTTTGTATAATATGTGGCAGTGTTACTCTTTTGTTTCTCAATTGAATTGAGTCTCGTTGGATCACTTGTAAACAAAAGATGACCTATTGACTGATACAGAATCAAGACTTTATCTTATCCAGACCTTGGTCACATTAAAGAAATAAATGGTGCCTTTGCCTGGGGAAAAGATCACATTATTATCAGCATGTGTTTCTTAATCAATGACTGGTTTTCATGTTAATAATAATGTTGCTCATATGCCACTCGGTAGGGTAGAGAAGGGACCTAGCTGCTTATTGTTCAATTTCATGAAAAGTCCTACATCTTTGGAAACTATAGTTTAAGAAATTATGGTGCTGATAGTCTTAAACACTATGCAATCTTCAAAGATTTATTAAAGAAATTCTCATGAAAGAAGGAGAGCCCACTGGCTCAAGCTAACTATCTGGACTATAAGGTATAGGTCATTATGACTACTCAACACTGAAAAATGAATTTTAGCAATTTCTGGCAAACATATGAACTTCTAACTAAGGGAAAAAAGCAAAAGAGGTTGTAAAAGAAAATTCTGTACTGAAGTATAATATGCCAAATATAAGACAAGACAAAAAGGAGTCTATAGACTATAAAGCCTATAAGTTTCAATAGAAGCTATTCATAAAAACACCAAGTTCTATGTGATGAATATTGTCACATGCTCCTTTTCTTTTCTTTCTTTCTTTCTTTCTCTCTTTCTTTTTTTTTTTTTTTTTTTCTGTTTGTTTGTTTGTTTGTTTGTGTACCAGGGCTGGGGATTGAACCTGGGAAGCCAGCACTCAACCACTCGTATGTGGGAAGCCAGCACTCAACCACTGAGCCACATTGGGTCCCCTGAGTTGGTTTTTTCATTTGTTTGCTTGTTGTTTTTGTTTTGTTTTGTTTTGTTTTTAGGAGGCACGAGGAATTAAACCGAGAACCTCCCAGGTGGGAAGCAGGCGCTCAATCAATTGAGCCATATCTGCTCCCATCACATGCTACTTTAAGGTTATATTAACTGGAGTCAGGAAGTGTCTGGGCAGATCTCTAGAAGATTTTAAACTTACTAACACAAACCCTTGATTGGAATGGGAAATAATCTCCATACCCAAATTCTTGCTGACAGCTTTCTACAATAATTTTTTGTCATTGTCTTCCCAAGTTGAACTTAACAATTGTCTTTATTTTTTCAAGAAGACAGCATTTTTCTCTATGAATAGAATTTTTCAGTCCAAAACTTAAAACAGAAGACAGTCTCCCACTCTAAGAAAACTTAAGGAAAAAAATTAAACATTTTTGGGAAAAAACAGGATAATTTAGAATGAAATAATAATACCCCAAAAATAAAAACATTTAACTAAGTGAGTACAAGGGAATATGGAAAGATTTTAAAATCAAAAACAAAGGAAAAAATCTGCTTTGAGTATTTGATAAATAAAAAGCATATAATATAAGTAAATATTGTATGTGATAAATTTCATTGGAGATTCTTCAAGTTCTTAGTTTTAACCATCACTTCTTATAGCATCCCCCTTAGCTAGTTAATTGGTGTTGGTGACTGATTTATATTTAATAAGAAATGTCTTGGGATATCTTAGGGAATACTCAAATTAACTCAGTGATAGAACTCAAATCACTTATATTCTAGCATTTTATATTTGCTTTGGATCATCTACTAAGTTGCTTTTATTTGCACATGAAATTTTCTATCTGAAATCATTGACATCTAAAATTTGGACTATCATCTAGAGAATACTGCAGAATCTTAAATATCTAACTGGCTATTTTACCTTTTAAGTTACCATTATTTTCAGTTACTTTAATAAATGAGGTTCATTTAAGTACTCTTACAAATTGTCAAGGTCATGAAAAATAAGAAAAGACTAAGAAACTGTCACATACCAGAAGAGAAAAGGAAACATTACAACTAAATGTGGTGTCCTTGAATGAATCCTAGAAAAAAATAAAGACATTGGAGGAAAACTGGTGAAATCCAAATAAACACAGGAGTTCAGTTATTAGTATTGAACCAATGTTAATCTCTTAGTCTTTACAAATGTACCATAACTATGTAAAATTTAACATTAGGGAAAACTGGACTACCAATATTTTTATTTTGACACAAGAGACAGATGGCACGGAAAATTTAGGTTTCATGCTGTATTACTGATGAGCATGTGCTTGGAAATTACAATTCTGTTATTTTAAGGCTGATTTTTTGTTTCCATTATTGCTTTATTTTAAAACAGTATTTCCTAATTTTTAAACTAGGATTAGAGTTAAATTTAGTTAGGGCTGCCACTATTTCAAAGAGCACCAATGAAAGAAGGAGAAGGGTATAAAAAGAGGTTCACCATTGGCATTCTTACCACAGTGATTTACAATATAAAGAAAGATGATGTTTCCAAAATGTTTTAAATTAATAGGCTATCCCTCTATATTAATGAAAAAGGAGGCACAATAGGGGTGTTTTAATGATAGCATAAGATTATATAAAGATGTGAAAAGTTCATTGAACAGAAGGAATTCTTTCATATTTTCATTTCTCAGTTCCTGTTCTGAAATAAGAGTGGCAGTAGAACATTCCATCCATAACTGTGTGGCTCTCAACAAGTTACACTGGTTTTCTTCGATCAGTGTTCCAAAGAGCTGTGATTATGTTTTCTCTGAAGAAGGCATCTATGAAAGAACAGCTTTTCTTCAACATAGTAAGTAACTTATCATTATGCTTTTTCCTTATATCCATCTACATTTTTGAAACGGAGTGACCAAGGTGATTTTGAAAACACTTTTAGGAAAGCCATTTGCCCATGAGCATCTGAGTAAAGGATACTTAGGGGAAACCCAGTGCCCTTGGAACAACCCATACCCAAAAGAACCATTCCTGTCTCTGGAAGCTAAAGACAAATAGGAGTTCTATAGAGTATTAGTTTTCAGTAGGCGTAGGCCTCAGATTACTCACATTTAATCAACACTTCAATAGACGCCTACTACTACAAGGTAATCATAAATTCTGGAAACATAAGGCAAATGTAAGATGTCACCAAGGATATCTCAAATCTGTAAAAAAGTATATGTTATGTATATTTTCAAACTTTATGGATATCCTAAGTATGTAAAACCAATAAATGTGGAGTTGTTTGGTTGAAATAGGGAAGAGAGATCCCACAGACTTGTGTTCAGTATCTTCCACTTCAGTCTCCACAGAACTAAATCAGAAATCAGATTTCTACTGATATTTTAACCACATTTTACCTCTTACTATTCCCTTCCCATTAAACCCCATGTTTTAAAAGATAGTGTGTACCAAAACAAATTGTACTAATAACTGATACATTTTAATTATGCAAAGATATAATCAATTAAATATACAAGATTATATTCCCAAAATTTATATGATTGGAGCTTCTGATCTCATATGAGATCATTTGTGTTACCACAAAATATTAATGCATATCTAGCCAAAACCAAATTACATTTTAGTTAGCCTATACAGTCTTTTAACAGGAAATTGTGCTATTTCAGATAAGCATTTTAAATTATAATTAACTATGTAATGTACATTGCTACTCTTAGGAATACCTGTAAAACTATGAGTCAAGTTTGGGAATCAGGGCTTTAGAGGCAGATACTATTAAGTTGCCAATATTTACTGAATTATTACAAATTGTTAACTCACTGATGTCAACCATTTGTTTTTGGTTTCAAGTCTGGGTACCCCTATCATGAACGAAGTCTTCAGGAAAACAAAAAGGAAGGAAAAAGATGAGGAAAGAGAATGAAAAGGAGTAGTGGAGTAAGAGAGAAATGCAGAATATATCAAAGAAGTAGGGCTTCTACAGCAGGATGGCAGCCATAGATTTCGTATGTCTAGTCTAGATGGCATGGTTAATGGAAGGAGTAGGGAGACACTGTAGAACCTTTGAAGTACCAAATTTAAAAAAAAAAAAAAAAACCCTTTGGCTGCTAATATAAGATTCATTAGGCAAAATTTCACATTAACATATTCCATAATTCTTTAAATATTCATTTTTTTCAAAATGTGAAAGCAATAGGGAAATGAAATAGTGATATTTGTAAAGCACTATTTCCTTTACAATAGTTTTTGAACTCTCAAAGGACCCTGCATACAAGATAAATTTTAATTAGATTATATGATAATTCTACCTAGAACAGACAGGTCACCATGAAGTAAAATCAATGTTACTGGGCTTGCCTATTCAAACAGCTTTTTTTTCATATCCATTTTCACCTTTTCCTTTAAAAATAAGAAGAGGCATAAAAATCTAGTTAGGAGAGTGGAAAGCGTTGTCAGAAGAAATTTTGAGTAAAGTGACTGACATCTTGAGGAATGAACACCATGAAGAGGAATAGATCACATATCTAACTGTTGACTATATTCAGGAAGGCTACTCAATGTTATACTTTTTAAGTTAAATATTAACTTTTATTATTTATATTTATAATTATACTTTCAACCAACATGTCAATCCTTCTGTTGTAAGGGATTCAATAGCATCCTGGAGAATGGGTTAAGCACAGCTGAGGTTTTCTGACACCTGACTCTCTGGGATCAAGGCCAATGGAATGGTGTCAGGTTGCAAGAAAACCAGACTATGTCAACTGTGTCCCAAAATGATCATTTGTATAAGGGCTAGAAGAGGAAACATTGCTGGCACAGGGCAGGAAGAGTCAGAGGTACAAGATAAGGTCATGATAAATCCCTTTCATGCACAGCATGGCATGTTCTTGATCAGCAAGTCCTGGGGCCTAAAGTGGAACATTCCTGCCAGATATCCCCTTCCTTGACACCAACTGTCACAACTTCTTACAGCCCCATATAACCATTGCTTTATAGCACTTGCACACAATGTGGTTTAATAATAGAAGAAATTTGTTCTAAGGCTGTCTCTAGCTGTACAATAATCAATTTACTTTGGAAGAATTAATAATGAACTCCTTCAGAGAAGTTTACTTGCTCAGGTTTGTTCAGAGGATTTGATCATGTATATGCTCTATAAATTAGAGTTCCTAGGGCTGGAATGGCCCTGGGCTGTCCCTCAGGATTCCCCTCCCCGCCCCTCCCCCCCAGTTGTCATTGTTTATCTTTACTAAAATCCATTATGTGGTTCATGGGAACCAAAAGTAGATGAGAGGTCCCCAGATGACTTTCATACCCATGTTTGTCCTCTAGATATTTCAGTTGACTCAGTTGGTACCAGAAATCTGTCATTCAGATAGATTTTCACAATGGAGTCCATTTTCCCAGTTTTTCCTTGACTGCTGGCAGGTGAGACGCAATCATTCTGGACTTGACAATAGAATCACCACATCAAAAAGGTACTTATCAATGACCCACTTCTCATTTTTACAGCTTTTCTATTTCCACTGATGCACCCTAATCTAATGCTTGTTTTATATGTTGCTAACCCATGTTACCTCTGATAATTTTATTCTGACCTTTTTGGTCAAATCTACCATATATCTATGATAAATATGATGCATAGCATTTCATGATACAGCAAAACTCCCTGAATCCAGTGCTCCCTAGGGCTCAACTCTCTTTCTTACCACACTTCAGCCTCATATACCCATTGCTTTATAGACTTGGATACAATGTGGTTTGATAAGAGAAGCAACTTGTTCAGAAGAAGTCTCTACCTGAAGGTAGTCAATTTACTTAGGAGAAATGAACAATTGACATGTTCAGAAACTGTTTACTTGCCTAGGCTTCTTAGAGGATCTAATTATGCATGTGCCTTATAAATGAAGTTCTGTTCTTTGAAATTTTTATAAAAACTTTGAGAAGAAATATTTCAAAAATGTTAGAAACCAAATTCATAATTTCAAAAGATATATTTCATTAGGCTGAGCATTTTAACAAAAGTAATGAATGAATATGATAAAGAAAAATTACAATGGCACACAAATCTAGTCTACCCACACCAATCCCTTTTGCTGAGTACCACTCTTCAGAGGTTCCTTTTGTAGTTTTTAGTTCTTCTGATGATATCACCATAATATTACCATATGTTGATCCATCTACTTCTTGGTTTATCAACTTTAACCATTTAATTTCTCAATTTATTGATTTTAGATGGTACAAATTAACTCTGCTCTGAAAGAAAAAGGATTAGTTCCCTTACATAATCCCCATTTTCCTTCATCTCCTTCCCCACTACCTAAGTGTATGGGTAACTTTTCATTTTTTAGCTCTTCCATTGATTAACCCTGTAAAGTTACATTTCAATTTAGTTCTTCCTCTTTCAAATTCACTGGCATTTTTTTAACATACTCCTATGTACTACTCTATATTGCTCCTCCCTCTACACCTCCTGACATCTGTCAGCTTAGTCATCACTTTTATGTTGAGGAAGTTTACATTTACATCCCATTCCGTCATTATAATTAAATTTTCAGTTCTTCATTTGTAAATTTGAAACCAAGAAATAGCAATTACAAATTATTGTGAAATTATTTTTTTAAAGATTTATTTTATTTATTTATTTCTCCCTCCCCCCTCATTGTTTGCCCTCACTGTCTGCTCGTCTTCTTTTTAGGAGGCACTGGGAACCAAACCCGGGACCTCCCATGTGGGAGGGAGGTGCCATCACTTGAGCCACATCACTCACTGCTTGTTGTGTCTCTCATTGCGTTTCCTCGTTGTGTCTTCTCATTGCATCATCTCGTTGCATCATCTTGCTGACCCATTGTGTCATCTCACTGTCTTGCTTGGCTTCTTTAGGAGGCACCAGGAACCGAACTCAGGATCTCCCATGTGTTAGACAGGCACCCAACTGCTTGAGCCATATCCTTTTCCAATTATTATTAATTATAAAACTAATTAATTGAATGGACCCATAGCAAAGGGAATATGCACTAATACTCTGCTGCTTTTAGAATGGTGTCCACATCAGGATCAAGTGGATTGGCTTTCCTTTCACTCCTCCAAGTGCTCAAAATGCCACAGTTTTTATTTGCTCACATTTGGGCCATGACTCTATCATACTTTTGCTTATTTTGCTTTGAAAATTAAATTTGCTTTTCTTCTCTTGTTGCAAAAAGTATTTCTAGGCACTATATTACTAAGACCTTCCTGCTTTTTAATCATATTTTCCATTGAGCAGATGGTATCCTATTCTTCTTGCAGACATTTTTTAAGGAGCCATCTGACTTCCTGTTCTAATTTGGGCCTATTGCTTTCTAGAACTGCCTGTGTATATATCATCCTAGGATTTATTTGCATTATAGTATTGAGTAGTTTTTTGTTTCCTGGAACATAGTCTTCCTTTTCCTTATAATTCTATTTTTGTCATCTTTGTTGTTTTGTTTTGTTTGTGTTGTTGCTGCTGCTAGGATAATACTCAAATAGTTCCACTGTTCCTGGGAAAGGTTTGTGTCAGAAAGCATTTCTGACATTGGAAAACACCTTTACTATTCCCTTATCTATGATTGATAGTTTGGCTTGGTATAGAATTCTAGATGGAAAATCATATTCTATCAGAATTCTCAGCATCCTATGCTATCAATGAGAAATAAATCTGATGCTAATATGATTGTTATTCATTTGTACATTGTGACAGTTTGAATATGGTGAATCCCAAAAAGAAATTATATTTTTGAACTAATCCATTCCTGTGAGTGTGAGACCTTTTGATTGTATTAGATTCTGTTAAGGGATCTTGATTAGATCACTTGATCAGACCACTTTTGATGGGGTTACATCAATGAAACATGACTCAGGTTGGGTCTCTGTCCTTTTGCTGGGTCTGATATAAGCAGAGACACAAAGAGAGAGACACAGAGAAAGGAAGCTGCCATTTTGATCCTGCCATGTGAGAGGGAGGACTAAAGGATGATAGATAAGCCCCAAGAGGTTGAGTGAGAGAGATCCCGGAATCTGAAATCAGCAGAGAACAGAGGCATGGAAAGAGGACCCCAATGGACTAGGTCCACAAAGCATCTCAAGGCTGAAGAGATGAGCCATATGCCTGATCGCCCATAGCTGAGCTCTGGGGAAGGGAGGGACCATCTTTCTTTGCCATGTGGCAGGATGCCAGGATTACCAGTAGCTGACTTTGGTGAGAAAGCATTTCTACTGATACTTTGATTCAGACATCTCATTGCCTTGGAGCTGTAAGCTTTTCCCCTAATAAAATTCCCATTATAGAAGTCAACCCATTTTTGGTACTTTGCATCAGCAGCTCTGTGACAAACTAAGACATATGCATTTTTTTTTTAATTTCTGGAAATCTTAAGGATTTTTATATATCACTGTTAATTTCACAGAAATATTTTGTGTGTGTTTTTAATACATTAAATCTGAGTGACCATCAGTAGATACTTTCAATCTGAAGATATGTGTGTTTATTCAAATCTAAGAAATATTCTGACATTTCTTCTCTTCTCATTTCTGCGTTCTTTTAAATGCTTATTAGCCTTTCTGGATTGAGACTCCTTGTCTCTTAATTCTTACATCTTAGTTTCTATCTTTTATTTACCTTCTGAAAAGTTAATTGAATTTATTTTCCAAATTTCTACTGATTTTTTTTTATTTTGATAATCATACTTTTTAATTTCCAAGACACTTTTGGTAATCTCTGATTGACCCTTTTTCATAAAAGCTGAGTTTTTTTCTTTATTGATGCATTGTCTCCACAAATTTCTCTGAGGATATGAATTATAATTCATGAAGTATTTTTTGTTGGCTTTTCAGTACCCTGTGTTAGCTCTGTTTTTTTCTGCATTCCTTCTGTTTTCTTTCCATCTTGGTCCTTCTTCTCATTCATGTTGTTAGCATATTTTCAACATCTAATAATACATATCTATTCATATTTTAAAATGAAAGACAAAGTCGATTAATAAAGGTTGTAAGTTTCTTCCTCCCAACCTCACATTATGCTAAGCTAAAGCATATGATATAAAGTACTTAAATGGCATTTAAAAATCTATTCATTTTAAGTGTTTATGTTATGATTCCAAATATGTCTTTCTTTCACCTTTTTTTTTTTTTTTTACTTTTAAAGGTTTCCCTTTCCTTGGGCATACAAACAAAACATACGAATCCTAAATGGTACTGCAAATACAAGTACAGAAAAGGCTTTAATGGTAAATTCAAAGGAACTTGATCTAGTTTTTCACTAAATTACATCTGCCAAGAATGCAGTTACTAACTTGTATTTTAAGCAACTATTCAAAAGAATCCCAAGCCCTAAATCCTCAAAATTCCTTAACAAGGTAAGCAATAAATACATACAAACACACACACAAAATGAAGTAAAGGGGCTTGAGAAAGAAATAATACAAAACCAAATTACAAAGAAAAATATGCAATCTAGTCCATCATTTTGCCATAGAGCAGAAAACAATAACAAATTATCTCTTTATGGATGTGAAAATAATCAATAAGTTGTCATTGGTCACCTTATTATTTTTCATTATTATCATTATCACAATTTTGGCTATAATCTTCCTTCCTTTCCACTTACTTTTCCTGTCATTATAGATATCACTGTTTAGCTAGAAAGCTGGTTAAAATCATCATGACTTTCAAGCATTTATTATGAAACCTGACAAACTGACAATGTCAGTCTCCAAAGAGAAAAGCTCAGTGTTACTAAAATAAGCATGTACTGCTTTGTTGGAGTGGTAAGAACGAGGACTATCTGCACTATACATGGCCTGTGGTAGGATGCCTTTGAAGACAGCTTTATAAGTCACCCACTATTCTCATCATGCCATTGTCTTGTAGCCCCCAGTGAGCTTTCCTAGGCAGCCTGCCTCCACTTGGCTCAGTCTGAACATGTAGGGAATAGAAAGGAAATGATGAATCCAGATGCAGATTTTTTTTCCCACCTAGAGCTTGAAGGTCGAGGCACAGAACAATTTCTCCCAGCCCTGTAGGTCTGTGTATTCATATTGAAAAGGTCTACGTCAAAACCAAATGTTCACTAACTGGAAAGAAACATAAAGAAAAGTAGCAAATAAAACAATTCCATTTATACACAATGAACACCTCCAAATCCAAACCATAATCAAGTCTCTTCATTCATTAGACACATATTTAACACCTATTATTTGCAAGGCACTAAGGCAGACACTGTTGGGAGCCGTGAGGTGACTAATATACTGTTCCTTTCCTCAAAGGATTTATAATAACTAGGAGTTATAAAATTAAAACTATCACTACCCATAAAAAGGAACTGAATGTGAAGAATATCAGATACATGAAAAGTGCTATATATCAAGACTGGTTTAGTATAGATTTCCCAGTTGAGTGGGGATAATGGGACTAAGGAGGAAGATAGATAGAGCCTGGAGAGAGAGCAAAAGGTTAGTGTTAATTAGGAGGAATTCAGGAAAGGAGAGGAAAATTAAACCCCTGGGTCAAAATTAGATAGCCCAAGGAAAAAGAAAAGAAATCAACATTAGAAAAGAATTAGCTCAATGCTGGCAGTTAAGTAGCATTATTCTCTTAAATAAAAACTCTTAGGAGTCAAATAGAGACACAATTATAGAGGTCATTTGCTATAATTAATTACCAACCTGGCAGTTTTATCAAAATGGGAATTGGAAGATCAGGGGAGGATGATAATCTCACTTAAGGATTGAGAGCTGAATGGAGCCTAGGAAATTTCTGAAAGAATTCTAGGTAGAAGAAGGTACCAAGAGGGCACCAGATAGAGCACTAGACATAGACAGAGCAAGCTCTAGGAAATAGGCTGGTTGCTGCACCTGGTATTGGAGGGGAAGGAGCTGAGAGTTACGGCAGAATGTTGTCTTGACCTCTCCAACCTTAGGCAAAAGGAGACATCCCTTTCTGCACGCTGTTCAGTCTGAGAATGAAGGCTCTAAATGCACTCCTCTGCTACCCTCTAATTACTGGGAGAGACAAAAGGGAGCCCGCAGACCACTGAGGGGACATTCAGAATGGCTGGGATAGGGCCAGGTTACAGCAAGTAGCCTGATTCCATGAGAATAAGAAAAAGGAGAACTTACTTTCAGTTACTAGGATCACAGAAGGCTGTGTGTATCGTGGCCATTTGAGCTGAATGTTGAAACCTAAGCAGGTGGAGAGAGAAATGGTAGCAAGAAACATAGAACATATTCAGAGAGTAATGAAGGGTCTGGTTTGACTGCAGCAGAGACCATATCTGAGAAGGCAGGTGATGAGCCTGGAAAGGTAGATCATATTATGGTGAATATTTCTTCCCTCCTTCTACTGAATGAAAACTTATGTGCAGTCATTTACATTAGTTCATTTAATCTTCACAACAAACATAAGAAGCTGCTATAATTGTGCCCATTTTGCAGAACAGCAAACTGAAGCTCAGAGAGACTATGTGACTTGGCCCAGGCTACCCATCTGGTAAGAACTGAATGCAGGAAAATTTTCAGTAAAAGAAACAGAAATCAAGAAAAAGAACTAAAAGGTTCTTGCAATAGCCCAAGAAAGAGATCATCAGAGAGGGCTTGAATTAATACCACAGAGGTAGAAATATGTGAGGTTTGTATGGAAGAATTGGCAAGAATAAAATGGACAGGGCTTGGTGACTGGAGGAATTAAGAAGAGAAGAAAAGGAGGATAAAGAAGAAATAATAGCCAAACAAGACTGAGATTATCAAAACCTACTGCATGATCTATAAAGAGGACATTGCTAAGGAAAACTGGAATATAATCCTTATAGAAGGAAAATCTTTATTCCATGGATTCAGCTGCACCATATATTGAACCATGTTTCTTAAATAACTATGTATAATAAGAAAAGTCCATTATATTTTTAGTCATAGATGGAAGTTCTGTCCCCACCAACTATATTGTAAACCAAATTCTTACCAACCTTTGTAGAGTAAAATATAAGAACAAAGAGGGAATGGCTTCTTAAAGAAACCTATTAGTTAATGGTTTCCTTTGTGATTTTTTTTTTTTCTTTCTTTGTAGTTACTTCCATACACTGGAATGTAAATAAAATGAACTATTATACCATAGCTATAATCTTAGCCAATGTAGGCTGGTGGGCAGGGGTGTCAAAGGAGGATGGCAGCCAATATCAATTCATTACCAATGAGGCTTGGATGCTTGGGAGCTAATAGACATTTGTAAAGTATTTGTGAGATGAACTAACAAACAAATTAACAATTTGAAAATTGCGACCATATGGTCATTGACATATCCAAGTGTACCAGGCTTCATGGCAATTAACAGAAGCTTCACACTAAGAAAACAACAGCACAAGCACACACATATGAATTAAGGGACAATTTTGTTTATCTGTATGGGTATTGGTGATTTTATAAGCAGAGTAACAGGTTATGATTTGCTGGATCCTGGAAAGTCAAGTGACTCAAAGAGCTCTCTGTTGAACTACTAACAAAGGAGGATCACTGTATTAGTCAGCCAAAGGGATGCTGATGCAAAATACCAGAAATTGGCTGGTTTTTATAAAGGGTATTTACTTGGGGTAGAAGCTTACAGTTACCAGACCATAAAGCACAAGTTACCTCACTCACTAAAGTTTATTGCCACGTGTTAGAGCAAGATGGCTGCCGATATCTGTAAGGGTTCAGGCTTCCTGGGTTCCTCTCTTCCCAGGGCTTGCCTCTCTCCAGACTCAGCTGCTCTGTTAGCTCCACAAGGCCAGCTGTAGACTATTAGGCAAATGGCTCTTTCTCTCTCCCCAGGGCTGCTTCTGTGTCTAAGGAGCCATCTCTATTCCTCTGTGTTCTTCTGTGTGTTCAGTTCCCAGGCTTCAGCTCAAAACTACAACTCTCTCCTCTGCCATGTAGTTTTCTCTGTAAGTACCCGCCCACCAAGGGGACAGGGATGCAGCATATTACTGATGTGGCCTAATCAAAGCCTTAACTTTATTTAATCAAGTAAAAGTAAAACCTCTGAATCCAATACACTCTAATACGCCCAGAGGAAAAGACCAGTTTAAAAACATAAGCCAATATCTATTTTTGGAATTCATAAATGCCAAACTGCTACAAACACAAATAAATTTGTTCCTTAAAGGACTTGTGTGTGTGTGTATGTTGTATTTAATAACAAACATAATTTAAAGAAAGGAATTGCTGACTGTGCTAGAAGCTCTGAAGGTATTTCTTGATAGAGTGTAGGAATACTTTAGATGTAGTAGGAAGGGAATAGCTCTTTGAGGGAAGTTTTCTGAGCTAAGATCTGAAAAACTGTAAGGCAGCCATCATGTGAAGAGATGGGGAAAGCATCCTGGGCAAAAGAAATAATAAGCTTGATATTTGGTGGAGCTAAAAGAAGACCTTGAGCATAATGTTT
This sequence comes from Tolypeutes matacus, assembly GCA_026826555.1. Classification (NCBI taxonomy): domain Eukaryota; kingdom Metazoa; phylum Chordata; class Mammalia; order Cingulata; family Chlamyphoridae; genus Tolypeutes; species Tolypeutes matacus. Next base: position 1,482,530 of record JAKSZT010053779.1, on the reverse strand, counting down.
AGAGTATCATGGAACTAAGAATTGAAAAATAGCTCATATATCACGGAGGGCCTGATAACCAATAATAATTTGTTTTGCCTTCTGCCTGGCTGAAAACTCAACCTGCAACCATATATTTAGGCCATAATAATCCCCATGTTATTATTATTATTAAAGTTGTGATTTTACAAAACAAATCATGCATAACATACAGGATTCCCATATTTCACCCCACCACCACCTTTCATTATTGTAACATATTTGTTACAAACAATGAAAATGCATCATCAAAATATTACTGCTAACTATAATCCATAGCTTATATTTGGTGTACTTTTCCCATAAGCCACCCTATTATTAACATCATGTATTAGTATTGTATTTTTGTTACAGTTCATGAGAGAACACTCTCATATTTGTACTCTTAACCACAGTCCATCATCTACCATGGAGTTCACTGCGTAATATGGTCCCATGCCTTGTACAATCCATCCAATGTGTGCACTCAGTGGCTCTCAGTTTCATCACAGAGTTGGACTGTCATCACCTCAGTCAATTTTAGAATGATTTCATTACCCTGTTTGCTTTTAATCTCTGTTGACCCAAGTGCATTATCTCAGCCTCTGTACTTTACCAGATCTTCCAGTGTGACCCAACATTTCAAGCCCTGTGCTGAATTATTCACAGTCAACACTCAGCATCACCATCATTCTCTTCTAAAGTTTTCTCTGTATTGCTGAGAGAAAAATGGAAACTACATTTCCCAGAATCCTCTTTCCTCTATGTTTTCTCGTTAGACTGTGTCACTCACTGAGATTTGGAAAAATGATAGTCCATTATTCTCCAGAGGCAGCTTCAGCCAGATACTGTGAGATTCATAAGCAGGTCCCTGAAATAGTCTCACTTCTGTTTCATGCTAAGATTATCAGTGGTAACTTCCCTGACCCCTTTATTCCCTAATTCTTCCAATAGTTGCATGAGCCTCAAATTCCCTACACTAAAACCCTTCAACTTATACAAAACAAACAAACAAAAAAACACCTTTAAACTTTAAACTTGATATATAAAGAGTGGCATTTTTATTTGGTACTGGGGAAACAGAGCTTCAAACTATAGAAATCTGGAATTGATTCTATGGACTGATCAAATTTAAAGGCAGTAATAATCTCACTGACAGTTAAAAGAAAAAAAAAAGGAACAGTGATAGTTCATGGCATATCATGTCACATTACCTGGAATAAAATGCTTAAAAATGTCAGGGTTTAGGGAAAACAAACTTATTGGCATGAGATCCCTGAACAGAAACTCTGGATTAAATATGTTAACTTAAGTGGCTGGAAATGTTTCTAACAGTTTGCTTAGTAAACTGAAACACAATTCAATTATTGGCATACATTAAATGAAATTAAAATCTTAGAAGTTTTTTGTATAGGGTAGAGGAAGGAATCTTGGAGGACACTTATTACCTATGACCTCTCCACCCACTAAATATGTCACCTGTGAGGATCTAAGGGCCATTCCTTCATGGCATTGAGAAATGTTTGGTGGTGAGATTGCGTATTTATCATTTTTAAAATAAAAAATAGAAATCTTCCCTCAAATCTAAATACTCATCTAACTACAATCATGTCTTTCTGTTGGTTCACATATTAGTTTCTTGAAAAATTTGCTTTTATTTACTTTTTTACTTCCTCAGTCCAAAGCATTCTCATTTGAAAACACTAAATCTGGTCGAAATTTATTAAACATCTTCTTACTCAAATTACCTATAGCATTTAGCCAAATTAAACCATCCCTTTCTTCTCAAAACTCTATGCCCTATGATATTATATTCCACTATTACTTCTCTCCCATATCTCTTACTCATTCCTCTTCCTCCACTGAGCCATGATATTGGTCCTTTCCAGGGTCTATCCTGATATTTTTTTTCTCACTCTATACCCTTTAGAGCCTAATCTTTGACTTACTTTGTATTAGTCAACCAAAGGGGTGCTGATACAAAGTATCAGAAATCTGTTGGCTTTTATAAAGGGTATGTATTTGGGGTAGAAGCCCACAGTTACAAGGCCCTTGTGGCAGTTTGATATAGTTATGAATTCCAAAAAATAGATATTGGGTTATGCTTGTAAACTGGGTGTGATTAAGTTATGATTAGGGCTTTGATTGGGCCACATCAGTATGATGTTGAGTCCCCACCCCTTGGTAGGCTGGGACTCAGAGATAAAACTACATGGCAGAGCAAAGGAGTTGGTTGGCGTTTTGATGTTGGAGTTCTAATGCTGAGTTTTAATGCTGGATCCCGGGGAAGTAAGCACACAGAGAATTTTGGTCGTGAGGAAGGAGAGAAGGCCCTGGGAAAAGAGACAGAGCCATTCCCCTCACAGTTCACAGCTGGCCTTGTGGAGAGAGGCAAAGCCGAGAGAGCCTCATAGTCTACAGCTGACCTTGTAGAGGAAACAGAGGCTCTGAGCCTGGAGAGAAATGGAGCCCCGGGAAGAGAGAAACCCAAGAAGCCTGAACCCTGGCAAACGTCGGCAGCTGTCTTGCTCCAACACATGGCCATAGACTTTGGTGAGGGAAGTAACTTATACTTTATGGCCTGGTAACTGTAAGCTTCTACCCCAAAATAAATATCCTTTATATAAACCAGCTGATTTCTGGTATTTTGTATCAGCACCCCTTTGGCTGACTAATACTGCCCTAAAGAGTCCAACTCAAGGTACCATAAGAGGTACTTCCTCACCAAAATCTGTTGCCATGTGTTGAAGCAAGATGGCAGTTGATGTCTGCGAGAGTTCAGCCTTCCTCTTTCTTTTTAAGGCTTCGTGGGCCCAGCTTCTTCTGATTGGAGGGCTCATTTCTTTCTGGGTTTAGCTGCTCTGGGCTCTTCACAAAGTCAGCTGTAAACTATCAGGCGAATGGCTCATCTCTCTTCCCGGGGCTGCAGTATCAAAGTTGACAAGTTCTCTCCTCTTCCTTGTCTATGAAGCTCTCTCTATTCCTTTGTATATCTTCTCTGTGTGTGTCCATTTAAACAGCCCACCAACGGGGCAGGGATTCAACCCTGTATGCCCTAATGACGTGATTGAGTCAAAGCCCTAATCTTTATTTAATCAAGTAAACATAAAGCCTTTGAATTTAAATCAACCAAAAGATATCATGCCTAGAGGAACAGACCAGTTTACAAACATAATCTGTATCTCTTTCTGGAATTCATAAATAATATCAAACTGCCACACACTTACTCCCACATATACACATACTACAGTCCAACCATATCATATGCATTAGGCTGTTTCATACCTTCCAACCTTTAATCCCTGACACTTCCCACTCTCCTTCAAGACTCAGTTTATGAACATCCTCACCCAAGTAAAGCTGATTATATGCTTTTAGAACACTGAAGAAGGGGAAGATGCCAGTGATGAAAAGAATGGCAGGAACTGTCTTCCCAGAAGAGGGAAGAGGATGTGCAAAGACACAAAGGATTCCCCAAAATTGTTAATATTGGAAATTAAGACAGAAGACATTAGTTTATAACCATATTATTTCAGATTTTTACTATATGTAATTGTTATATTTTTGATAATGACTTTTCACTAATGTAATATATAAATATTCTTAATAAAAGACTTGCTATCACAGAAGGCAACTCAATGAGAGTACCTCAATTTTATCTTTACAAATAGTAATTATTAGAATGCTAGATATCATAATATATGGCTTTGACCATTTATAAACAAATTTTACAGGCTTCAAATGAGATTCTAAGAAATGTCCACATCCTGTCTGAAATCAAACCACAAACACCATCAAAATAGGACTTAGTTAAAACAAAAACCTCAGTACAATTCACCAGAAAAGCAAAGATATCTTCATGCACAGATAAGGAATATCTGTTTAATAGCTGCCAAAATGTCTTCATTCTGTGTTGTCTCCTCTTTTACAATGAGACCCATTTGCATTTCTTTAAGCAAATTCTCCTGCTCCTGTCTACGGTTAACGATGTGATTGTCAGTCAAATTGTTTTTTTAATGCCAGTTTGACAGTTATAGCCTGGCCTTTAATTTTCTCCTGAATAATATGAATTCCTTCAGAGAAGTCCCATATATTGGAATACAGAATTCTGTTATCGTTCTGAAAAACTTATTAATCTTTCTTCTGAATATACCCAAAACAACGATAATTATTGTTAATAATAGAGGCCCCAATGTGCTATAATATCTGGAAGTACATAAGTAATCCAAATCAAATAAAGGTTATACTTTATTCCTTCCTAAAATGTTGATTTCATCATGCCACTGCCCTATTTAAAAAAATTTTATTCCCGTCCATTGCCCCAAGGAAAACAACTGGAGCCGAGTGCTAAAGGCAATCAATTCCCATAGAAAGATGAGGCCATGGACCAGGCCAATGGGCCACCAGTACGGAAAGTTGGCAGCACTAGGTGGAGATCTCAGCCCCTGATGAGACCTAAGGAAAGGCTGGTGCTCTCCCAATCTGGTGCTGAGGTGGCAAAACAGGGCAGGGGGGCAAAGATTTGCAATGTCATTCTTTATTGTACCCCTGATTATGCCAGGATAGGGACTAGTTTTACCCAATCATGCAGTTCACAAACCTCACAGCCAGAGTCCCACTCTTGGAGTCTGATGTCTTTTATGGATAGAGCTCTGTTTGTTACCCCAAAGTCCTCTCACAGGTCCAAAGGACTTGGGATGTGTGTGCTGCCTGGCCATCCTTCAGTTTTCCCATAAGGGCTTAAGGGAGTCTTCTAATCTTCGGATGACTTTTGTCTATAATATTATCTCTACAGTTAATTCAGCATTCTACCTGCTGATCAAAAAAGGAAGGTAAGCCTAACCCAGTGAGAGAGGAAGTATGAAGTTGGTAGCTGACGAGTTACTGGACAGTTTTGCACAGCAGACTGTCTGATAGGATTAAATTCATAAGTGAAAGTAAATGCTGCTTTCCAGTAATTAGCCTTGTGCTTTTGTTTTCACTGAACCCTTTCTACTTCCTGCATGCCTTCTCTAAATTGTCTTGTCAAAAAGACTTGACCATTACTTTAGGTACTTTTTTTTTCTTTTACCATTTCTTCTTTCCAAGACAACCCATCACAGCAATGCATGGCTAATAATTCTTTTGCATAATTTTGCTAAGAGAAAGATCAGGAGAGTTTTACAAGTTTATATATAAATGTTAACAGAAACAAAAAGAAAAACAGAAACCTGAAGAGTAAAGATAGCAGCTAGATCTACACTGTATTTTTAAGTTGTATTAGTCAGGATTCTGCAGAGATGCAGAACCAACAGGATGTATATATGTATAGATATGGATATATATGTAGATATATAGATATATGGACACGTAGATAAAGAGATTTATTTCTAAGGAACTGGCTCATGCAAGTCCAAATTCCATAAGGCCAGCAGGCCGAAAATTCCAGTAAGGGTGACATTGAAGTCTTGAGGCAGAAATTTGTTTGATCCCTAGAACCCTCAGCTCTTGCTCCTAAGACCTCTAACAAATTAGTGAGGCCCATCAACATTTTTCTGGGTAATCTCCTTAAAGCCAACTGAATGTAGATGCTAATCCCATCTACAAAATACTGCCACAGTAAAAATGAGGCCGATGCTAGTCCAAACAGCTAGCTAAATTGACTCACAAACTAGCCAAGTTGACACATAAAATTAACCATCACAAAAAAGGTCTAGATTATGCTCAAATTGGTTCAATTTATAAACATGACAAGAATTTCCCACCCACATGAAAGTAATAACTACAGACAGAATTCACTTCTTTAAGACATAAAAAAGAGTATTAAGAGGGATGTCCAAGTAAAGTAAAAGATAATTAGTTGTGAGCTTTTAATTTAATTATGTAAATTGAAAGGGGCTTGGGAGAGGCAGAAAGAATGTGCTATTTGAATTCAACTCTAATTCCTCTTTTGGTTGTACAAGAAGATGGCTTCTTTCATCCAGTGGAGATCAAGTGTTATGTACTGAGGCTGGCAGTATAAGGTTCTTTTTTTTTGCTTACAAAAATATTATATATATAATATTATATATACATATATTATATATATATATATATTTTTTTAAAGGTGCTTAGATTACCTAAATATTACACGGAAACTACAGGGATTCCCATGTTCCCCACCTCCCACACCTCCCACCACATCCCACACAAACATCTCCCACAAGTGTGGCCCATCACCCTCAATGGACCTACACATCCTGGGGCCTTGCCATCAACCATAGACCACAGTTCACATCGTAGACCACACTCTCTCCCACACAGTTCTGAATGGTGTGTGCTGATTTAAAATGGACTACATCCGTCGCCACAACGGCACTCAGGACAACCCCCAAGTCCCAAAAAAGCCCCTGTATTTCAACTGCACATCCCCTCCCTGCCCCAAAAGTGTCCAGTGACCACCGGCTCCACCTCACTGTTATAATTTCTTCCATTGCTAGAATCACCATATGTGTACAACAGAATACCATCAAGTCCACTCTAGTCCATAGTTCTTCCCCCAATCCTGAGGGGACTGGGATGGTGATGTCCACTCCAACTCCAAGTGAGAGAGGGCTTATATCCCATGGATATGTTGGGTGGGATGATCCTGCCTGCAGATGCAGGCCCTCTCCATTCCCTGGGATGGCCGTTGTCCATCATCAACCCCTCACCAGGTGACTTGGATGAGTCCATTGAGCTGTAGTGTAGGAGTTGCAGCTCCACCAAGATTCCATGCACACCTGGCACATAGGTAGGCCAGAGGCTCCAGTCTCTGGAAGTATACCTAAAAACTCCAGCATCACATATAGGTTTGAATAGAGGGGACTGATGAACCATGTGCAGGGAGGACTTATTTGAGCCTAATTCTGTCACTCTCAGGAGCACAGATTCCAAAATAAAGCCCACTGATAAGGCATCAGTCTCTGGGACTATCCCCCCTAATATAGGACCTGGGTGTCTCCAGAGCCCTCAGTAGCCTCTCTGTGTGGGGAGATATGCACTTTGTTGTTCTATGAGATCCTACTGAGGGGTGCGTAAGCATTACCTCTGGAATGACCTCCCGACTCTCTTTGAAGTCTCTTAACCACTTGAACTCATTTGTCTTTACCTTTCCCCCTTTTATTCAAAGTCTTTTTCCAATCATGCTGCCAGTTGGCATTTGGTATTAATCCCTCGTTGCCAGGGAGGCTCATCCCCAGGAGTCATGTCCTATGTTGGGGGGAAGGTAATGCATTCATATGCTGAGTTTGGCTTAGAGAGAGACCACATTTGAGCAACAGGGAGGCTCTCAGATGGCTACCCTTAGGCACCCCATAACAGTAGGCTAAGTTTCAGTTACAAGAGCAAAGACTCATAAGGGTAGTCATCAATAACAAGAACTCATCAGTGGGCCATCCTCTTTTGACAGACACTGTCCCTGCACTCAGAAGACTGATGCTGCTCCCTTGGAGAATGTGGCAGAGCTATCCAGGCTAGGAATTCAGATTCCCTCATTTATTGAGTGATTGTCTACCCACCGTGACCATGACCCATCCTTTGATCATTTGAACAGTTCTGTATATCTTTCATGTATATTCAGATGAACCTACTCCCATGAATCCCTCCCGGACACCCCCCACCAATAATCCCCTGCAGCACCCATTGTAACCCTTCTGTGATCCAAATCTTCCATGAACATGTAGCCCATATAATAATCAAATACACTTAATAGGAAAAAGAAACAACAATGATAAGCTTAAATGCAAGAGACAAACACAAGGAAACTCAGGGAAAACAAAAACAAAAAAACAAACAAACAATCAAACAAAAAACAAAACAAAACAAAATATAATTAGCGGAAGTATAAGGTTCTTGAATAAACATCCTTATATGTCTTGAATTTGAGTTCTTCCATGTATTCTTGGTACTCAAAGCCCAGGGCAATCATGATGGAGGACCAGTAGGGTGACTGTGAAAGTGGGGGCACTTTTCTCACCCTGCCTTTTTCTTAGAGTCAGGCTCAGTCCCTGGTCAATAACAGGCTTGAAAGTTTATGCCAAATAGAACCAAGATAGGCAGATAATACTGAAAATTCAGCATGTTTCCCAAAGGCCTCTGAATACCTGGACATTTTCAGGTGTGCACCAATGAAGTAGCTCTGTTCCAGCATAGGCCTAAAGCTCACCCTGTAAAGGACTTTTATCAAAACTCTAAAAAAAACATATAATGGAGTTTTTGGAATGTCATGGGACTTTCCTACAGTAAATCAGATTTGATTCCAAGGTTTACAGAAAAAGGATCCAGTGCTTCACCCTATGATCTCTTTGGGACTATAGCATAGCAAAGTATTTAGTTCTGAGACTACCATTCTTCACCCAACTTTTCTTCCTTCCATCCGCCATCACTATTTCCTTCCCACCCCTTTGTCCTTAGAACACTATCTGTAGCTTACCATTTATGAGATCAGTGTACAAAGATAATGTGGATATACAAGATAACATGCTAAGGGCCATTGCTTTTCAATATCTTCGATGAATCCCTCTTCCTCCAACCTCAAAAATGTTAAGGTTTCCCCAGAGATCTTGTTTCCTCATTGACACCAACAGCTTCAGTTTTCACTTACAGCCTGATGACTCCTAAATCTATATCTTTAGCTCAGAACCTGTTGCTGGCTTCAAACACATATATCCAACTTTAAACTCTATGTCTCCACTGTGAATATGCCATTGGCACATTTGTCTGAATATGTCCAAAACAAAACAGGTTTTTGTTCTCCTTTCTCCTTTCTTACCTCATATAATAGCACCATCATCCTACTAATTCATCCTGGAATGTAATAAATATACTAGTCTCCTCCCTCTTCTCATTATCCCCATCAAATTCTATATTATCTAGAAAGACATCACCTTAGTGTCTCTTTAATCTGTCCCTTCTCCTCTACTACAACCATCACTGCCCTAATTAAGGTCCTCATATCTTTTTCCCCTGGATATTGCAGTAGCATCATAATTAGACTGTCTTCTTTCAGTCTGGCCTGCATCCAATTCATCCTCCTAATTGCTGCCAGAATGATGCTTCTAAAATGTAAATATCTTTCTTCTCCTCTGCTTAAAAATCTTTATGAATATCCCTGGATTTTTTCATATTAGAGCTCAAAATCCTTCACTTACACACAGAGCCCTTCATGACCAGGCCCCTGTGTAGCCTAACTTCTCTCATCGCTCCTCCACATACTTCTACCCCTTAGTCCCTAGCAAAGATTTACAACTATTTAAACATGTTACACTATTTCATACTCCCATAAACTCAAATGTCTTTTCCCTTCCTGTTTTTAAGCTAGGCCTTTCTGGCCCTCCAAAACTCAGCTCAAAGGCAGCCTCCCTCTAGAAGCATTCCAAGATGCCCTTTTGGCCCCATCTGATTTGTGTCCTTATTATACAAGCCTCTATCATAGCCTTCATCCCATAAGACTATCATAGCTGGTTTGCAAATTTATCTCCCCCATTAGACTGTAAGCTCCTTGAAGCCTCAACCATATGTCTCACTCCACTTTACAAGTGACTAGAACAGTGCCTAGAAACTCATTGTTCACTGAGAGCTGTTGAATGAATTGTTAAAAGAGGAAATACATATCATGGTCTCTGCCCTTAATGCATGTGCCATATTCAGCAAAATTCTTAGAATTTGCAAAGCATTCTCCACACCAGAAAAATATTAGTGAAAAAATTAATTTACCTGGTAGTTTAGGCCAGGTTTCTTTTTCCCAAGAAGATACCAATATTTGAGGGACATGAGGAGGATATTTATCAAGTTATTAGAAAAGGTAGAAAAAGAAAAAATTTCCAGTTACATATCTCAAGTCCAGAAAATATAATAGTCCACAGGGAAAAATGAACACAAAAAAATCAATCAGGCAGAATGCTTTTAAAAAGCATCTTTAGGGGTCGGATGTGGCTCAACTGGTTGGGCGTCTGTCTCCCATATGGAGGGACCCGGGTTCGATCCCCGGGACCTCCCGGTAAAAAAAAAAAAAAAAAAAAAAAAATCATCTTTAAGTATATTCCTCCCCTGACCCAAACAAACATACTTGCATGCACTCAAGAGAATTAGAAACTTCAAGGGGGAAAGTATGAAAAATGCAGGTCACTATACCACTGGATTAATAAATGTTCCCTAAAGAGAAGTCGTCAATCTACACATGATAAAATGGTGAAATGGAAGTTTCTGAGCTCTCAGCGGAAGCTCTGAAACTCACTAAGAAGCACTGGCACAAACATTTGTTTCTCAGTGATAAATGGAACCTGAAGGACATTTCCTGAAAAATCATCAGCCTAAGTACATTTTACAGTGGCAAAGCTAGTTTCTCTATAAGCCTTCATTTATGTAGATAAAGAAGTATTGAAATTAAAGTTACTGCTTCAGGAGTGACTCGGGTAACAGATACCTTCCACAATAGCAAAGTCATAATATCCCCATTCATTGCATACTGAATTATATAAATTGAAACCATGTATGTTACTTTCACTTTAAAGTATTCAACTCATCAAAGATGTAAAGAGATTGTATTTGAATGAAATCACTTCTATGTAATTTTTGGGTGTACCGTTTCAATGTAAGGATAGCATGACATGTTAGCAAATAATATAACATATTGGTAGTTAGAATATTGTTATATTGAAGTTATTTTCTAACCTAGAAGCCAATGATTACCCCAATGATAAGCAGTAAATTAACTTAAAGAATACTAAGATAAAATAGTGATGTGAATTTCTTTATAATTTGGAGGCAGAAACAGGAATTAATTTTCTACCTTAAAAGGTAACCATATATCAAGTCTTTCTTTATCAAAATGTTACTATGTGGGATAAATAAAATTGTTCCAACAATGCAAACAAATCCATGGGGTGGTAAAACTGTTTCTAATAATTCAATCCTACCTCTTCCTTTTGAGAGCCTTAGATGTTAACATTCTGCTTTGTAAACTGTAAAGAAAAATAAAACCTTTCAAGACCACCTGTCTCAAGAGTAGTCAAGTTTTACTATTTCTGGATCAATGCATCCTCACTTCCAACAGTTTCTCCACAAAATCAAAAAAGAAGCAAGTGGCCGGGCCTCCAAGGCTGCACCTGAACAGATTTCTCTCACTGTGGTTCACTGATGAATGTAAGGACAACCCTGCCCCAGAATGAAAAATGGACATATGATCCCAGTGGTTAGGATCCCTCAAGCTTCTTTGGTGAAGCTCTTCAGGGCATGAAAGTCTCAAGTAATTTGCTTACCATCTATGCAGAGATCTAGTGTGTGTGTGTGTGTGTGTGTGTGTGTGTGTGTGTGTGAGAGAGAGAGAGAGAGAGAGAGAGTCAATGGAATAAATTAATACTGGTGGGGAAATGGAATGTCTACTCCAAATTGTTCTATGGGACTGAGAATGTCACAGGTAATTATAAACTGTCTTGAATGTTATCTGACTCCAAGTAACTCAGACAAAGGGAAATAAAATAAACTGCTAGCAGAATCAGGAGGGGGATGGATTCTGCTTAATTAGTCCTTCAAAGGTATTCAAAGAAAAGGTACTTTAAACCCTGATACAAGAATACAGCCGTGGTAGAGAATGTATTCTACAGTTTCCACCAATACCCATGTTCCGTTTTCCTTTGATATAGAGCCCCAATTGTCGCTAAAGGACAGAATTTCCTATTCTCTTTTAGCACAAGCACTCGCAATGTGGCTAAGTTCTGGCCAATGATATGCAAGCAGAAGTGTGGACTGGAACTTCTGGAAGCCTGATTAAAGGTAGCTGCCTCCGTTGGAAGAAAAATTCCTGTTGCCATTCCTTTCTTTCTTCTTCCCATGGTCTGTAACCTGGACATAATGGATGGAATATCAACAACGTTTTCAGACCATGGGGCAACCTTGAAGATGGACTCACATGCTAGAGTGGAGGAGCAGAAATTAAGAAGCCTGAGTCTCTAGTGACTATGAAGCCACCAGCTCTACCATATGCTACCTATCTCTTGACTTCTTTTACAAGAGAGAAAAATAAACATCTATGTCATTTAAGCCACTGTTATTTTAGCTTTTCTGTAATATGCAACTAAATCTGATGCTTACTGATATAACAACATCCCAGCACAGAATCTGTGAGACAGTAATGCCAGAAGACATACAAAGGAACATTAACATAATTGGAAAATCAATGAAAAGTAGCCTAAAGACCAGAAAGGAGCCTGTTACCTTGTGTATATGTGGTAGGGGACAGAGCACAGCCTGCTGTCTTTCCCTGGGATCCACAAATAACCCTGTGCTTGGGACCAGATGGGGCAGACTGGTACCTAGGACTGCTGGTGAATGTGGGCTGACTCCCTTCTTGGGGTACCTGGAGATAAAACTCATCCCCTACCAGATAGCAGACTGCAACACATCCTTTCCCCATTTGCCCCAAGCATATGTAAATACCCATTGGAGACTGGTGAAAGAATGTATGTTTTATGACTCAGCTTATCCACCTTGGTATATCTGTTCCTGGTGGGGAAGGAATAGAGTCCCTCAAATACAGCATACAGGAGAGAGAGATTGAGAGGGGTGCACATAGACATCTCCTCTAGTGAAGCTGACCTTGCTTTGTCTCTTCTCTATGTGAGGAAATGTTGTTCCATCCAGTGTCTGTGTAAATTATGCTTTTGTTGGCAACCCTGACATCTGCAAATCATGGAGTGGGTTGGGACCCTAGGACTACTATTCCTAGTGGGAGGCCTTGGTATGCTCTTGCTAATCTCCAAGTGGTGAGACTGTTCCCTTGGAGGTGGCAACAGGTGTCTCACCTCTGACCAACAGTACATACTGTTGCTAGTGAGAAATAGCTCAGTATAAGATTCAGAGCCATTGTGCATTTATACAGAGATAAATGTACAGACATTATATACAATTTTCATTCCACAATACAAGTTCAGTCATTCTCAACATATCTTTTTAATTCAGAGATCAAATCATAAAGTTTAGATCTAAAGAAATCACCAATATTTATAGATATTTATAGATACCTGGACTCTACCTGTCTAATATTACCAAGTATCTGTGAGCAAAAAATATAGTGATTAAAAAAACAGACCAGCAGAACTCCATATAGAACACTGACATTTACAAACTTATTACTAAGTGTGATACATGTTACCAACTCTATAGAAAACAATCAGAAGTAAAGTATGGCCTCTGCCCTTAACTTGCTTGCCTATACTTTTAAATTACTTATTGGGCATCTAGTATGTGTGGATCCTATACTAGAGAACAGAGACAGAGAGGTTAATAAGAGAAATGCCCTGCCCTCAAGGAACATACAGTTTAGAAAGGGACAAAGAATAAGTAAACTGTATCATGAAAGACAAGGGCCTTGCCTTAGAGCTCATAGGAAGGGAACTGATTAAATCACGAGAGTAGGAAAAAACCTCCCATGTAATGGCATATCAGAAAAATTCCTATAAAGTCATCCAGGCAAAAGTAGATGGATGTCTTGGCTTGCCAGATCTACGATCACAAATACCATACGATGGGTTGGCTTAAACAATAAGCATTTATTGTTGCTCTTATTTTGAAGGCTAGAAGTCCAAAATCAAGGTGCCGGCCAGGCCATGCTTTCTCCTGGGTCCGGTAGTGTTGTGATGATGTCTTTTTTCACATGGTCCCCTCTCTCTCTCTCTCTCTCTCTCTCTCTCTCTCTCTCTCTCTCTCTCCCCCTCCCTCCTTTTGGCTTCTTCTGACTCTGGCTTCTACTTACTAGTTGTGTCTGAATTTCCTCTCTTTATAAGGCCTTCAGCAATAAGGATTAAGACCCACCCTGATTCAGTCTGGCCACACTTTATCCAATAATAATAACTTCAAAAGGACCTATTTACAAATGGTTTTGCACCCACAGGAATGTGGGTCAAGCTTTGCACATGTCTTTTGTGGGGTACTTGATTCAACCCCCAATAGTAGGTAATGTAAGGGCGAATCCAAGCAAGAAAAGTCACATGTAAATGCAGGGAGACTGGAGAGAACAAGGCCCATGTAGAGTGTAACTGTTTTCTTGAATGAGCTGCACTTGATGAGGCACAAACATGAAACATTATTTTTCTCCTATCACTGAGTTAAACATTCTCCTTTGGATCCCATCACCACCACCACTTGCTTCTACCCCTTAATTCCATTCTGACCAATCCCACAGTTTTTTAGTCATTTTTTTAAACTCTAAAAATAGTTTCATTTTCAGGTATTAAAAAGTCCAGATCAAAACTTGAGTCTCACCCAGTCTCATAGTTTAAAATGACATCCACATGCTGACCACATCCAAATTTCTGTCTCTAGCCCCAATCTTCCCCTTGGACTCCAACTGCCTGTGTAAACAACATCTGCTCTTGGATATCTAATGGACAGACATCTCAAACTCAACCTGCACCCATCCTGCTCCCCCTGCAGTAGAGCCCTTCTCACTTAATAGGGGTTCCATTCTTCCAGTTGCTCAAGCCAAAAATCTAGGGTCATGCTAGTCTCCCTTGTCTGTCATATTCCACATCCCATCCATCAGCAAATCTGATTGTCTTCATTGGTCTGTAAGCATCTCTCATCTCCTCCACTGTGAACACCCTATCCCTCCAAACACATCCTCTCCCCCTTTCCTACTTTATTTCCCCCCATAGGACATATACCTTTCTACATATTTAATTTATTTAAATTTTGTTTACTCTTTATTTTGTTCATTTCTCCTCCCCCATTAGATTATAAGTTCCATAAAGGTAAAGATTTTTGTATGCTTTGCTCACCGCTGTATTCCCTGTATCTAGAAAAGTGCCAAGCATTTTAAAAAAGGCTCAGTAAATGTCTGTTGAAGAAATTAGTTCATCACAGCCTATCCAAAATATCTCTCCTGTCCCTAGCTCAAACCTTCCATACCTGCAGTAACTAGCGAGCTTGGTCTATTTAAAAATTCTTCCTGCTCTCCCTTCTCTCTATCCCTTCAAGCTTCCCCAAAGTTGAGAGTTAGGAGAGGAGGGATTAGAAGACAGTGGGCTGGGGTCATCTCACCTGGCAGGTATGCTTGTATGCAGCAGGACATCGTGTCTTCCAATATGGAGCATATTTAAATATTGGTTATTTCATGGGATATTTGTCATTCTCTGGGTTGACATATATTCCTATATGTGAATTCTCAGGGAAACACTCTCCCAAGAATTCTTCCATCACCCTCCTCCAGTTCATAGTAGCAACCAATAGCAACATCACTGTAGAATAAATATCCAGTGAAGTTGTGAGATGTGGGATTCTCCCTTCTCAACTACCTCCAATTTCTATGGGTGATACTCTTAATGAGGAATATACAGTTCCCTCTGATTTCCATGGAAAGCAGAAGGGAAATACCACAGCACCATCTATCACCATTAATTCTACTTTCCAATAAACTGTCTTTTGAATTTCTAATTTTCTTTTATATATGCTAAATGTGGGTTATGAAAAATGATAGTTATAAAACTCTGTTTCCTATCGTTTAGAAAGCCCACATTCAGCAATACCAAGAACACTATGGCCAGCTCAGTATGGCTGGTACTTAGAGTATAAAGTGGAAGAATTTGCCAGCTATGAAGCTGTAGAGCTAAGCAAGGGATAGATCATAAAGGGTTTTATATGCCGTGCCAGTAAATTTGGAATTTACTGTTAAAACATTTCAGAACCATTTGGAGTTTTAAACAAGAACATAGAAAGGTCACATTTGCATTTTAGCAAATATCACTCTGGCTACAATAGGGAGAAGAGATTAATGTGAACAATACTGGAACCCAACTGGCTATAGCAGTAATCTAGGTAAGAGATGACCACAACCTGAAATAAGGAACTGAAGATGCCAAGAAGGGGTAAAGGACAGATATTGAGATACCCCAGGACTTGTCTACCAATTGAGGAAGCAGGTGATGAGAAAGATGGGAGAGGGAATAGACATGGCTCAAGTGGTTGAGCACCCACTTCCCACATGAGAGGTCCTGGGTTCAGTTCCCAGTGTCTCCTAAAAAAAAAAAAAAAAAAAAAAAAGCAAGCAAAATAAATGAAAAAACCAACTCAGGCAAGCCAATGCAGTTCAGTGGTTGAGCACCGGCTTCCCACACATGAGGTCCCAGGTTCAATCCCCAGCCCCTGGTATCTAAAAAAAAAAGATGGGAGACATGAATGGATAACTTCCCTATTTGTGTCTTGAACACCTAGGTGGGTGGTTGGGGCTACTCGTTGTGATCAGAACCCTGGAAGAGAAACAGGTTTGGTGTGGAAGATGATGAATTCAAGCATATGAGAAGAAGTTATCAATACAAGGTAATAAATGACACATGGTAAAGATATGGCACAGTCTCAGCTTCATAGGAGTTCAAAGAATAGACATCTTAGGTCTTGTGTGGACAGAAGTGCCAACAGGGAGGAACAGAGATTTGTATTGGACCTCTAAAATCAGAAAGGAGGTCATTACACTAGGAGCAGCAATATTTTATTCCCTCTTCCCTGGTTAATTATGAAAACAAAAAGGAATTTCATTGGCTAGATCCAGAGCCTTTTTTCACATTGCCAAACAATGCTTTCAATGGGAATTCAGATTATTCCATCATAATACTTTGGTGAGATAGGCTGTGGAAATCTGTTACATGTGGCTAAAAAGAAGGAAGCAGTATTTTGATACACACTGATATGGAACCCAGTAAATCCAATTACTTGAGACAATCAATTCCTAAACTGGCTAGGATGACCAGTTAGGATTCAGAGTTTGTTGACAGTTTTTAAAGTGTTTGATCTAAAATTTCCTGCAGGGCATTCCAGCTAATGGACCTAATCAAACTTGTTAGGCCATAGTAATAATTACACTTAGACCATAGCTTGCAGTCTCCATTTTATCTGAGCTCAGTAAAACTAGGAATACAGTGTTAGGGGAAAACCAGCTGAACAAATACCTCAATATACAAACTAGGATTCAGTATTTCTGATTTTTTTAATGTATTGATTTTCTTTCTAATTAGTCAATCCACTCATTTAACCATCTGGAAAACATCTTTTCCCTTTGAAAAATATAATAATTAATGCTAGTATGTGATGTTTAATAAGAACTGAAAATTCTGTCAAAAATTTTGAAAGTTTTGGAGGAAACATTTATCAGAATACCCAATAACAACAGAGAAAAAAAAAAAGTGACAAATGTTGAGATGACGCCTTGAGTGCCCAAAAGGAACAGAATCTCCTGTGGAGCTATGTTTTGCATGTGGCATGTGTGAGAAATAAACTTTTGCTGTGCTAAGCAATAGGAGAAAAAAAAAAGAGTGACACATGCCTTGTAATTGCTGTTAAAGAGCAGGTTCAAAATGTGTTCAAATCCAAATATAATAACAGCAACAATAAAGGAAATGAAAGCAATGTGAGGCAATTACTGTAGATATTTATTTCAGATGGTAAATAGCTATATGAGATACAAATCCTTCATCCCTTATATATATAAAGGCTTTAAGGTACTTTCAAGCAATAAAGCTAACATCCAGGGTCCAGACTCCATGTTAAGAAAATCTTATAACATTGAAAAGGGAACTCTTTATACCGTGGTGTATACAAAAGGAAGGAAGTGATTTATTCCCAGCCTCTCTGCTCCTATGTCTTCTCTGAATCCGACTCTCACACATGTGCATACATACGCCTCTTCTTTTAACTTTTCTGATGCTATTAACCTAAAGCAATTTTATTCTATTTAAATGAGGTTATGTTATGTCCTTTGTTTATTCCATTTAATATGTTCCCTCTTCCCCCTTTAAAATTCCTCCACTGTAGGCATGAATCTCAATTCCGGACAGAAGGTATAAGGTAACCCGTGGTTGAACACAAACACCCAGCACCACATGCTACCCTACCGTCTTGTCTGTAGGGCATATGGCCACAGTCCAGTGTAAATTAAGGCACGCGCTCTACAGAAGAATAATTCCTTTCTCTAACATGCTATCCTGGATTCCTGGCTGCTATGACAAATATCCCACAATGAGTTGGCCTAAACAAAGAGAATTTATCATCTCACAGTTTCGGAGGATAGTAGACTTGCTGCCTCCCAGGTTGGTAGCAGTCCAGCTCTGGCTTGCCACAATCCTTGGGTTTCCTTGGCTTGAATCCCTGCGGCTTAAAAGTCTGCCTCCGGTCATGCGGCGGTGTCCTCTCCTTTCTCTTCAGGGTTCCTGCTGATTTCTGGCTACTCCCTGTGGCCTTCTCTGACTTTGGCTTCCGGTTTCTTCTCTTTATAAGGCCTCAGTAATCTGAATCAAGACCCACCCTCGTTCAGATGCACCACAACCTAACTAAAAATAACATCTTCAAAACATCCAATTTACACTGGGAATGCAGATTACGATTAAGAACGTGAGTTTGGTGGGGTACATAATTCAGTCTTCCACATGCACCGTATAGCTACAGAGCACCCTCACATTCATTACCTTGTTTCAGCCTTAAAGCAACTCTGCCAATTTCAGAGGTTTTGTTTAAGATCCCGTTTTACACCTGAAAAAACTGAGGTTTACTCTAGTCAGGTAGATTGCTCAAGTACTGATAGCTAGTCACCAGTAAATCAAGTCTTCTCAATCAAGTCTTTTTACTAAATTACAATGTTTTCCTAGTGTAAAAAAAAGAGAGAAAGAGAGAAAGGACCTCAGTCTGGGATATCAAGGAATGAACTTGGGGATTGACTGGAGGTGGAGGGTGAGGGGAAGGAGATGGAACAAGAAAAAAACCTACGTTTTAATCTGAGCAAGTTCCTATTAACTGAAACTGGGAAAGCAGAGGCAGGATCAATATTCTTGGTAATGTAATACATATATTTTATATCTCATTGGTAGAGATTTATATTATTTAAAATTGTTAAATACAATAGGCAAGTTAATATATGTACATATACACATATACTATATACACATGTATATATTTGTGGAGTTTTCTGATTATGTAGAATAAATTTCTAGAAGTAAATTGTAAGTTCATAGCATATTAGAAATATATTAAGGCTTTTGAGACATAATGCCAAATTGACCACTAGAAATAATATAATCACAGTTCTATCAGCAATATATAAAACTGTCCATTTTTCTAAAACCATGCTAACACTGGATATTATTCTTTTAAATTTTTATCAATTTATGGATGTAAAATGATATTTCATTTATTGTTTAGTTGATTATTATTGGGATTGAACTTTTTTTAGCCACGTTTTTAATCAAATTGTATTTTTATGTCTTTGTGTGTCTGTGTGAATTGTTTTTTCATAGTTTTAGCATTTTAATACTACTAAGATATTTTATACTAATACTTTATATTACTAGGATAATATTCTTTTTTAAATTGTAGGCTCTCTTCATATATTTAGGACAGGATGCTTTGTACACCCACCTACCCCCCAAAAAAAATTAAATAATTATACATAGGGTTTTCTATACCCTAAAATATATATATTAGTCACAATTCTTCCTTCCATGTATTCACTTTTATGTACGTATCTTCTACTACTCTTAATCAACAAAAATATTTTCCAGGGACACATTCCATATCAAGAATTCCTTGTAGCACCAAAAAGAACCTCATAGACATAAATACTTACAAATGAGGAAACTAATATTTAAAGCTATTAAATATGTTGTCTGTGGTCACACAGCTAAGTGACAGAGTCCATGTTTTCTTTAAACATTGGAAACAAGGAAGAAATACTTAGAAAGTATAGTTTATCTAAAGAGAGTGGACAATCACAATCTTTCTACAGAACTGGATAACTTTTGATTCACTTAATGCTTCATCCAGACAAGTTCATGTTTAAATTTAACATCTATGATCATTTAAAAGCAGTTCCCCAATTGTATTTATTTTTGAGTGTTTAGAATAAGAAGTTCCATGTGTAAATGATTTAAATATGGGAACCACTTTTAGCCTGGTATCTATTTTTTAAATTACAGTGTAAATAAGCATATGTGCCAACTGTCTCTGTTGAAATGAGAGAATATTTAAATGCTGGCAAAGATTCCTAGTGAGTCATAGACAATTGTGTGTGAATAGTATACATGATTCATAAATGTCAAAGTCTTGGGAGCGTAATGCCAGATGGGCAAATAAGTAAAAGGAAGAAAAATGGGCAAGAATATAAAAAATGATAATACCTTTGATAAATATGTCCAGGAGATGGAATCTTGCCACATAATTATGGGCTGATATATAGTACTCATAGTGAATTGGAGAAATCATCTTTCAAGCTATGTACTGTATAAGAAATCATACGATCTTCTACAACTTGAAAATAGGTACTAAAGCACATGGAATAACTAAAAGCTAAAATGAAAATTCTTATGAAAGGGAAAAATTATAAGAATATCTCCCAAGAAAACATTTTCCACCTGTTTTAGTTTCTAGGCAGCTCAAGCAAATACCATGAAATGGGTTGGCTTAAACAATGGGAATTTATTAACTTACAATTTCGAGGCTAAAAAAAAGTGCAAATCAAGGTGTCATCAAGGTGATGCTCTCTCCCCAAAGCCCAGCATTTTGAGGCTGACTGCTGGTGATCCTTGACTTCTTTGTCACATGGCAAGGCACATGGCAGCATCTGCTGGGCTCTCCCTTCTCTTCTGGGTTTTGTTAATTTTACCTTCTTGCTTTCTGTGGCTTTCTCTCCTTGTGTCTGAATTTCATTCCACTTATAATGGACTCCAGTAATAGGATTAAAGCCCATCCTGAATGAAGTAACCTGCCACATGTGTCAGTAAGCAGGTATCCAGAGGGCATAGAGGCAACAACTACACACTATCACGTATAGAACTTTTCAGTGTTTTAACAACCACTATGACTGCACCAATATATGGCTGACTTACTATGCACAATTGGTAACTCCTTGTAAGAAGTGAGTAAAGATAACAAAGTTTTAACAAACCACAAATATGGGATTACAATTGTTCTTTTTCACTACAATTTTTCTTCAGCAGTCCTATCAATTTTCTTTCATTTGTCTGTCCCTATATATATGTGTGTGTATGTAAATTTCCTCTGATACTCTTTATTGCATCTCTATATTATCCTCAAAATAGTATTTGAATGGATATGAAAACAAAATCAGTGAAAGCAGGGTACACTCAGAGAAGGAGCCAACAGAATGGGCATAATCCTCTTGGGTTTTTTGTTGAATTTTAAGCTGTGCATGGGCAGGGTAAAAATTCTGTAAGACCTGGCAGAGAACAGCTACTGGGGTTTTTTAAGTTTAGTTGATATTCTGGAGGAAACACAAAATTGGAAGATATTAGAAAACTAAGAAAAAAGGTGGAAAAATATTAACCATAAACTCATTGACCTATGGGAAAATATCATGCAGATTAATATGTAATTTTAGATTTAGAGGAAAAGAATAGAATACTATAACTGCTTGAGACAATGGCCAAACAATTTCAAAATCTGTTGATAAATATAAATAAATACAAAGTTTCAAAATGCTCAAATAACAAGATAAACACAAAATAAACCACATCTTGGTGCATCAAGGTCAAATTTATGGAAATCCAAGAAAAGAGAGAACCTTAAAAACAACCAGTGAAAAAAACATATTTCATACCCAGGAACAGATGAATTACTGCTGATTTCTTTTCAGAAATAACATAAGTCAGAAGACAATGAAATGATATCTTTAATGTGCTGAAAGAAATATTTTTAAAAACTGTCAATATAGAATTCTATATCCAGCAAAAATATTCTTCACAAGTGAGGATGAAATAAAAACAAATTCAAGCTATTAATATTCAATGTTATTACTGTAGAGGCATTACTTACTTCATCCATTTTTTCCTTTGGTTTTCTGTTATTGTATCTTACTATTGGCTGTCTTTTTACTCTTCAATTTACCCTTCTTAATAATCTTCATTTCTACGCCATTCTCCAAGTCTCTCACCTTGTTTTTTTCCTTTCAAGCTGTGGCACTCCCTTCAGTATCTGTTATAATTCTGGTCTTTTGGTAAAATACTCTGTCAGTTTTTGTTTGTCTGTGAAGACTTTGAACTCACCCTCAATTTTGAAGGACAATTTTCCTGGATACAGAATTCTTGGCTGGCAGTTTTTCTCTTTCAGTACCTTAAGTACAACATACCACTTTCTTCTCCACCTCCATGGTTCTGATACCATTTTATTCTCACCTCCACTTAATCTTATTGAGGTTTCCTTGAATGTGATGTATTGTTTTTCTCTTGCTCCTTTCAGAATCCTCTCTCTATCCCTGATATTTGTCATTGTGCATAGTAGGTATCTCAGGGTAGAGCTATTCAGATTTATTCTGTTTGAGGTGCATTGAGCTTCTTGATATTGATATTTATGTCTTTCTTAAGGGTTGGGAAGTTTTCAGTCATTATTTCCTCAAATATTCTTTCTGCCCACTTTCCATTTTCTTCTCCATCTGGGATAACAACAAAATGTATGTTTGTATGTTGTACATTTTTCAATTCCCTGAGACTCTGTTCCATTTTTTTCCATTCTTTTCTCTTTCTGTTCTCCTGTCTTTTCCAGTTTGAGTGTTCTGTCCTTAAAATCACTAATTCTGTCTTCAAGCAATTCACATCTGCTGTTATGTGCATCTAAGGTATTTTCTATCTTATCCATTGTGTCTTTCCTTCCCATAAACTCTGATACTTTTCATTGCAGACTTTCAAATTGTTCTTTATGCTCACCAGTGTCGTCTTAATATCCTTGAATGATAATGATTCAAACTCCCCAGTTAAAAGACACAGACTGATAAAATGGATAAAATAATATGAGCTAGCTATATGCTGTCTACAAGAGACTCACCTCAGATGTAAGGACACAATCAGGTTAAAAGTGAAATGTTGGAAAAAGGTATTCCATGCAAATAGTAACCAAAGAATAGCAATACAAATATCGGGCAAAATAGATTTTAAATGCAAAACTGTTATAGGAGATAAAGAAGGTCATTATATAATAATAAAAGGGATAATTCAGCAAGAAGAAGTAACTATACTAAATATTTATGCACCTAACCTGTGTGCCCCAAGATACATGAGGCACACACTGGCAAAACTGAAGGGAGAAAAAGATGTCTCTATAATAATAGTTGGAGACTTCAATATACCAGCAGGATATACATTCTTTTCAAGTGCTCATGGGTCCTTCTCCAGGATAGATCATATGTTGGGTTATAAGACAAGACTCAATAAATTTAAAAAGATTGAAATCATATACAGCAATATTTCTGATCATAACAGAATGAAGCAGGAAAATAATAATGGAAAAAAGAAAATTCAAAAATATATGGAGATTAAACAACACATTCTTAAATAATAAGTGGGTCAAAGAAGAAATTGCAAGAGAATTCAGGAAATATCTTGAGATGAATGAAAATGAGAACACAACATATCAAAACCTATGGGATACAGCAAAGGCAGGGCTGAGAGGGAAATTTATAGCCCTCAATGCTTACATTAAGAAAGAAGAAAGAGATAAAATTGAAGATCTAACTGCACACATGGGGGAACTAGAAGAAGAACAGCAGACTAATCCTAAGCCAAGGCAAAGGAAAGAAATAGTAAAGATCACAGCAGAAATCAATGAAATGGAGAATAAAAAAACAATAGAGAGAATCAACAAAACCAAAAGTTGATTTCTTTAAGAAGATCAACAAAAAAGACCCTTAGCTGGACTTACAAAGAAAAAAGAGAGAAAATACAAATAACCAAATCAGAAATGAGAGAAGGGACATTACCACATTACCACCTGCAGAAATAAGAGAGATCATAGAGGATACTAGGAACAACTGTATGCCAAAAAACTAGACAATGTAGACAAGATAGACAAATTCCTAGAAACACACAAACCACCTACACTGACTCTAGAAGAAATAAAAGACCTCAACAAACCAAACACAAGTGAAATGATTAAAACAGTCATCAAAAACCTCTCAAAGATGAAAAGCCCAGGGCCAGATGGCTTCACAGGTGAATTTTACCAATCATTCAAAGATGATCTAATATCAGTCTTGCTCAAGCTCTTCCAAAAAATTGAACAGGAAAAACTACCAAACTCATTCTAGGAAGCCAACATCACCCTAATAACAAAGCAGATAAAGAGACTATGAAAAAAGAAAATTAGAGACCAATATCCCTAATGAATACAGATGCAAAATCATCAATAAAATACTTGCAAAATACTTCCTAAGGAAGTTAAATATAGACTTGCCACTGGGTATATACCTAGCACTGGCAATACCACTGCTATGTATATACCCAAAAGAACTGAGAGCAATGACATGAACAAACATCTGCACACTGGTGTTCATGGCGATGTTATTCATGATTGTCAAAAGTTGGAAACAACTCAGGTGTCCATCAATTGAGGAATGGTTAAACAAATTGTACTGTATACCCACAATGGAATATTATGCAGCAGTAAGAAGAAATGAAGTCATGAAACATATGACAACATGGATGAACCTGGAGGACATAATGTTGAGTGAAGCAAGCCAGACACAAAAGGACAAATAATGTATGATTGTGCTATTATGAACTAAATATATTATGTAAGCTCATGGACTTAATAATTAGAATATAGGTAACCAGAAAATAGAATGAGGGCAGAGAATGGAAAGCTGTGCAGAATTGGTAAAAAGGTTGTTTGTAAATCTTTGGAAATTAATAGAAATATTGAAAGCATATCATGGTGTTTGTAACTAGCAGAGCTATTATATTGGTATGACAGTAGTTGAAAGGGTAATTCTAAGGTCATGTATATTACTGGAAGAAAGCTAAAAAACGTAACATGGGACTGTATAACATTGTGAAACGTCATGTAAAATAAGACTATGAGTGGTATTGAATATATAATACTATTTTTACATAATATAAATACAAAAAACTAAAGCGATAGAAACAGAATAGCAGCTATGTTCAGCAGGGGAAACACCCAGAGATTGAGAGGTGATAAGATTTTTTTTGTTGGTTAGTTGTTTTTTTGTTTATTATTATTAATATTGTTGGAATAATGAAAATGCTCTAAAAATGATTGAAGTGATGAATGCACAACTATGTGATTATACGAATACCATTGATTGTACACTTTGGATGGATTTATGTTTTATTAATATATATCAATAAAAATTGATTTGCTTTAAAAATTCACAGAAACAATAGGTGAAATAAATCAGCAGCAGAAGGGAAAATTTTTCTAAAGAAATTTCTTCAGATTGAAAAAAATGATAGCAGATTAAAACTTGAAATTACACAAAGGAATGAAGAGCACTGTAAATGTAAATTCAGGATAGACATAGGTGGCTTCTTTCATATGCATTCATTTATCCAAAAGACAACCATTTAAACCAAAAATAATAACAAATAGCAAAGTTAAAGCTAAAAAGCTCATAGAGGCAATAAAATTTATTAGTCCAAAAGAAATCAGGAAAAGAAGAAAAAATAAAGTAAATATAGAAAGCATGGGACAAATGGAAAATGAATAGCAAGATAATAGATTTAAACCCAACCATATCAATAATTACATTAAATGAAAATGGACTAAAAATCTCATTAAAAGACACATTGTCAGAACAGATACACAGAAATATCCAACCATATGCTATTTATAAGAGATGCGCTTTAAATATAAAGATACAGAGATTAGAAGTTCCATAATGGTAATAGCTAGAATATGCCAACAGCAATAAAATAAAATAAAAAAATGCAGTGACTGAATTAATAAAATGAGTATTACCAGTTATAAGAAGGACATAGTATAATGATAAAAGGGTCAATTTATTAAGAAGACAAAGCAATTAAATGTGGATACTCTAATAACAGAATTTCAAAACAAATGAATAGTTTCAAGGTTAAAAGACACTATATTAATGAATAATCCACAAATGCACATTTATAATTTAACACTGTTCTCTCTGAATAATTGATTTCTAAGGTTTAAAATCATACAAATAATATTCTGTGTCAAAAATGAAAACAGTGGTTGGCCCAAGCTATGCTTAGACAAAGGCAGTGGTGGTGCAGAGAGGAAATAGTAGTGGGCTGGCAGCCTGGAGCCAAGCCATCAACCCACCATGGAGACCAGCTACAACCTGAAGAGGCTGGCTGTCAAACATTTAAGCAAAGAAGCAAGAGAATTGAAAGATCTAACAGATCATTACTATGTGCAGCCTTCAGAGGATAACCCTTTTGAATGGTATTTCATGCCTAGAGGGAACCCAAATTCTGATATTGTTGGAGGAGTTTATCATGGATGAGTAATATAGTCCCCAGAGAATCCCATGAAACCACTAAGCTTTATTCTCCTAATCGCTAGTGGATGATTTGAAGTGAGCAGGAAAATCTGTTTGAGCATATGTGGTAGTTTGGAGCTATGTAGTTAAGAAAAACATGTTTTTAAACTTAATCCAGTCTGGCAGGTGTGAACCTTTGTAAATAGGACTTTTTAATGAGGTGACTTCAGATAAGGTATAACCAAAGACAGGTCTTATCCCTGTTATTGAAGGCCTTATAGGAGAGTAGGAAAAGAGGGAGCAGTCAGAAGCTTAAAGTCAGCAGAACCCAGAAGAGAAAGGAAAGGGCAGGAAGGTCTGCCATGTGCATTGCCATGTAACAGAGGAGGCAGGGGCCCAGGATTACCAGCAGCCTGCCCCAGAAAGCCAGTCTTCAGGAAGAAAGCATTGCCTTGATGATGCCTTAGTTTTGGATTTCTCCTAGGCTCAACACCATAAACCAATAAATTCCCATTGTTTAAGCCAACCCAATGCATGGTATTTGTTTTAGCAAATGGGAAACTAAGACAGTTTTTGGTATCAGGAGTAGGGTACTACTATTGCAAATACCAAAAATTGTGGACACAGTTTTGGAATTCAGTAATAGGTAGAGGCTGGTAGAACTGTGAAGTACTTGATAGAAAAAGCCTAGATTGCTCTGAAGAGTCTGTTGGTAGAAATATGGATTTTAAATGTACTTCCAATGACACCTAAGAAGGAGATGATGAATGTGCTATTGGGAACTGGAAGAAAGATGATCCTTGTTTTAAAAGTGGCAGAGAACTCGGCAAAATTGAGTTCTGATGTTGAATGGAAGACAGGACTTGAGAACAATGAATTTGGATATTTTGCAAAAATTTCCAAGCTTTGTGTGAAAAGTTCAGTTTCGTTTCTCCTTGCAGCTTATAGTAAAATACAAGAGGAAATGAATAAGTTGAAAACTGAACTGTTTAGCACAAACAAATTAGAAATTGAGGACTTGGAAAAGTCTGAGCCCATCCAGATAGTGTGCTCTGAGACTAGGGCCAGAAGCAACTCTATCAGGGATCTCCCTGAGCTTCTGGAAAGTGAGTACCCACAGAATTGGGCTCCTTGTGAGGGTTTAACTGAACATGCATCCAGTCAGCCATTTCAATGGAAATCAGGATCGGAAATGCAATTAAGCAGGAAGGAAACTGTGGAAAGTTCTATTGCTTTATGGTTCGGACCCCTGTGAACTGCATGCAAAGCTAACAAGGTTTTTATGAAATTTGTATGAGCAGAACCACTGACAGCCTGGACTGAAAGGGATGGAGAAGGTGTGAATAGAAGGAGGGATTTCCACCTCTGCTTCAGCCAGCCAGCTTCATCAAAAACCTTTCCAGCTTGTGGCCTACCCTACAGAATTCAGACTTTCCCATCCTCTCTGTTGTGTGAGCCAATTCCTATAATAAATTTCATAATAATTACACTAAATATATGTATGCATTAAATATAAATATAAACATAAACATAAATATAAATATAAAATCTGTTCCATTTCTCTGGAGAACTCTAACTAATACAGTATCTCAGAACATCCTCCTGAAACTTGGCAGGGTTCATGGAGTATATGATCAGCATTATTAGCCATTGTTGCATTTTTGTCAGCAAAAGGAGAAGGAGCCAAAGGGACTCTAGATTACATGCCTGAGGAAAGAAGAGCACTTGCCAAAAAAAAAAAAAAAATCACAAGATTTCTATTGAGAGGGATATGGTTCCACTATGAAGGGTATCCTGTTGCCTTTTAAATCTGGAAGTGATTCAATCCAGGCTGACAAAGAAGCCAACAAACCTGCTAGACAAATCAGTTTTAAGGCAGAAGTCATCTGGAAAGAGTTTTGCTGAGTCAGGCTTAAACCACTCTTTTTCACTAAGTGATTTTCAAGATGATATTCCTACAACATTGCAGTAATGGAGTCGAGAATGCCTCAGTAGTATCCCTTTGCCAGTCTACACTGTCTGTAGCTAAGAAAACCTCCTTGAACACTCAACATGCCAGGCCCAGCACCAGAGCCAAAGAAGACCATCCACTTAACCAGATGTAATCTAGGGCCAGCAGCCAAAAGACAACCACACTGATCATGGAGAATCAGCTGTACTGGTTTTCATCCTGTTTTGGCATTGACTGCTCTTATATTCTGATGAATATACGTAGCCAAAGAGTATACTTGCCTTTGAGTTACAACATGGTTTTGTGTTTTAAGAGTTGTGACTTGAGTGCTTTATTATATAGTCTACATTGAGTATAATCTAAGAATTGTTTACAAAAATATTATTTTGTATTACCCTTCGTTCTTTTTTTTTTTTTTTTTTGATCCTTAAATTAAAGTATAAATAGAAGTAGACATTCAGAATATGTTCAGCAATGTGTCCTTTTTAGTTTAAGGGACTAGAAGTCAAAAGTCACTGTCTCATGATTTGACCTGCTTTATAGGGAAATAACTTATTGTTTTCCATGCCTTGGCTTCTTTTTATGTTAATTTGTGATACTTTTCTGAATAGCCTTTTGAAATCTTTGGATAAAAGATGGTGTTTTAAGTTCCAATGAGTATTACTAACTACTCAATATCAATTATTGAATAGTCAGTTTCTGCTTACGGGATAAGGGATAGAAGAGTTGAAAGGGGAAAGTAAAACCCCTGAAGTAGCTTGCTTAAAAAGGGTAAAAACTTTATTAGTATTTCATTCATAGGAGATGTACTGAAAGCATCCATTTTTTGACTTTATGTTTATGTCCTAAACATTGTTCAGTGAAAGCATCTTTATGTCAGTCAAACATTTATGAGGAAATGAGGTTGCATCTTTGTTATTGATGTCACTTGAAGAGGGAATAATGCTTTGTAACACCTTTGATATATGTTATCCCTCTCCCCACAAGTGACAGTGATAGAAATTTGAACAAAAACTTTAGTTAATTTGGTTAGATTAATCAGAGGCCAACAAATAATTTTTAGTGAAAAATCAATATATAATTTACTGTTAGCTACCTCCAAAGGAACCTAATAGGTAATTTTATCATTGTAAGATCCTGGTGAGAATATATAATCACAGAAAAACATTGCCTTCAGCATGTTCAGTGGCAACATTGAGGGCCTCTTGGGGGTATTGCTAGTGAAGATTTAATTTTTAAATACTGCCAGTCCCCATCTTTCAAACAGGTTATGCTCTAAAAGTGCATTTGAAAGATAATTTCTTTTACAACTCAAACAATATTATAAATGTTGCCAGGTTCTAGACCAGTCCACAAAAGTTAACCCATAATGTATCTTGAATAGTTTGTGGGGAGAGTATTAATAAAGGCCTTATGTAGTTTTTTGTTTGTTTTTGTTTTTTGTTTTTGAGGTATTGGAGTGGGGATTGAAGCCAGGACCTTATATGTGGGAAGCTGGTGCTCAACCACTGAGCTACCCTGGCTCCCCTTATGTAGTTTTAACTACCTGAAATAATGGGCAAGATAAAAAACAATTTGTAAAATTATTTTAAAGGCAAATTTAATTTTTTCTGCTGTTATGGGACTTTGGTTCTATTAGCCATCAGGCAAAATTTCTGACAGTAGAAACTGTCAGCAAGCTAGGAAGAAGAGGAAACTTCCTCAATTGATAAAGGACATCTACAAAAATCCTTTCAGCTTATGTTGTTTTTGATGGCAAAAAAAGAAGACTGAACACGTTTCCTCTAAAATCGGTAACGAAATAAGAAGCAGCACTCTCTCTTGTATTCAACATTGTATTAGAGGTCCTCATCAATGCAAAAAAGAAGAGGGAGGTAAAAACAAGGCATGCAGATTCAAAGGAAAGAAGTTAAAAACTTTCTCTTTGCAAAGACTGTATAACTATTAGAGATCTAATGAATCTACAACAGCTACTAAAACTAGTAAATGGATTACCAAGGTTGCAGTACACAAAATCAACACACAAAACCCTGTAAACTGCAATGAATAATTGAAAAATGAAATTTTTAAAATATCATTTACAAAAACACCCAAAAACATGAAATACTTAGGCATAAATTTAATGAAAGGTATAACATCTTTATATAAAAACAGAGAAATTAAAGAAGACCTAAACAAATGGAGGAATATACTATATTTGTGTAATAGGATACTCAAAATTAAGATGTTGATTTTCTCCAAATATAGATTCAACATAATTCCAGTCAAAATCCCAACAGAATTTTATAAATTTTCATAAAATGGAAATCTAAATGTGTATGAAAATGTAAAGGACATAGACAAGCCAAAATAATTTTGAAACAGTACTATGTTGGAGGATTTACATTATCAATTTTAAGAGTTACTGTAAATCTATAGTAATCAATACAGTGGCAGTAACAAAAATAGACAAGTAATTCTTGAAAAATAATAGAGTACAGAAATAGAACCACACCTATGCAATCAACTGTCTTCGAAAAAGACATCAAAGAAATTCAATGAGTAAAGGAGAGCCTTTCAACAAGCAGTGCTGGGACAATTGGATATTTGTACATGGAAAAAAGAAAAGAAAAGAACCTCAACTCAGTCTCACAGCATACACAAAAACTTATGTGAGCTACATTATAGATCAAAAGGTAAAAACTAAAAATACAAAATGTCTAAAAGAAAACATCTTCACTACCTGGGAATAGGCAAAAATTTTTAGAACACAAATAGAACTAGCCTTAGAAGAAAAAATAATTGATAAATTTTTCTTTGACAAAATTTAAAACTCCCACTCATAAAAATAAACCATAAAGAGAATGAAAAGGCAAGCCACAGACCAGTTGAAAATATTCACAATACATATATCTGACAAATGACATATATGCAGAATACACAAAGAACTCCAAATTCAAACATAACAAAATTAACAGCCCAATCAAAAACAGACAAAAGATTTGATCAGCCACTTCATAAAAGAAGTTATATCAATAGAAAACAAACATGTTAAAATATATTCAACATTATTAGTCATCAATGAAATGCAAATTAAAAGCACTAAGAGATAACACTACATACCCACTAAAATGGAAAAAATTAAAGGTTTATAATGCCGAATGTTGGCAATGATACAGAGCATCCAATACTCTCATGCACAGCTGGTAGGAATGTAAAATGGGCAGAAACTTTGGAAAACTGACAATTTCTTAAGAAGTTAAAGATACACTTACCCTATACACCAGTAATATGTTTTTAATAAATAAATAATTAATAAATAGAATAAAAACATGAAGCATATGTCCACAAAAAGACTCATATGAGAATGTTCTTAGAAGTTTTATTCTTAACGGAATTAACCTAGAAATATTCTATATCTTGATAAAGTGGGGTTACACGGGAGTATGCATTTATCAGAATTCACTGAACTTATATTTCATGAAAAGTAAACTTATATCTCATTTTAAAAATAAAAAATAGTAACTACCATTTTTTTAAATGAGGACGTTTTAAAAAGGACGTTTTAATAATGAGGACCTTTATTACCCCTGCTTAGAAGTAAGTGAACTATGCTTAAACCAGGAACAAATGTTCATTAAATGCCTATAATTTTACCATTCTGTGAATCAGAAGTTCTTTGCCTAACCCAGAGTTCAAACACATTTACATTTTCCAGTTCAAATCACTAAGTGTTATTTTTGTTTTTGAATTATATGAACAAGTTCAAATATAGTCAAAAATCCCAAGTCAATTTTAATCACATCAACAAACTAAAGTAGGAGAATTTATGTATCTGAACATCATCTGAAGATAAACTAGAAAGGTGGCTTCCACGACCTGCTACAGATTAAAATCATGCTCAATCATGAATTCATTTAACATGAGGGAGTGAGGTGTCCTTAGCCATAGGTTATCTAATTTGCAACAGGAAAAATAAAATCATGACAGAACTCTTACAAATGGTTTTACAATTGAGCAGTGATACAATAACCTTTAATGTCTACCAATATAATACACCACTTTGTATATTCTCTAGTTACAAAACCTCATACAATAAGAAGCACCAATAGTTGCTTCTGCTACTGCTGCCAATTTCCTAGCATCACCAGCACTAGCAAGTTCTGTTGTGAGCCTCTTGGGGAATGTGATTAATGACAGCAGTAACATAATCTTTCTAGTCTACTGGTGCAATTATGACCAGAAACATTGGTTTCCTTTCCAAGAGTAACTCTTTCCTATGTTGGACATTTTGCTATTCTGATTATTTCTCCTAGCTTGCTGATATTTGTACCACATTTTTAACAAAAAGGAATGAGGAAAGATGCCGTATCTTTTAATAAACAAAGGAGTGACAAATAGGGTCTACCTCAACTTTTAAAATCCCTACTCTATGTTGTAGAAAGCAGTCTCAAAACATCTCCTCCATGGTCCTGTTGCAAGAGCATACTTTATTCTACTTAGGAAATGCTTTATGGCTAATGAACATCAAATTAAATTATCCCCTTTTGCCTCAATCCCTATATCTTTAAAAATAAATAAAGGTCTCCAAAAGAATAACATTAATAAAAAATATTGCAAGTTCTAAGAAGGTGATTAATGAAGTAGAATATCATCTTAGAAGACCAGCAGCTGTCAAGAAAGGATACCCAAGATAGTTGTTTTTTTCTATGGTGAATTCATTACAGACATATGCTGGGCACGAGAGATACCTAAATTTGTCACCACAAATGAAAATAACCAGATTCTCAAGAGTAGACCCACATTACCTAAGCACTCATATGCTAAAATCACAATTTGATCAAGTCAGAGCCTCTTTCCCTGTAGACAAATGACATGTGAATGCAAATTATCATAAGTTTGCTTAGCAAGCATGGAATCAGAATAAAGGGATTTAGTGGATAAGATGTAGCTCTTAGGTAAAGGATAGCCTTGTTACAATGATTTCTTCACAAAATCATTAAACTTGCATTTAATGGGTACCTACTATGTGCCAGTAAACAAGAAATGCAAGGTGCCTGCTCTCATGGAGGGGCACATATCTACTTGGCCATTTGAAAAATAAACACTACTCTGGATAGTACTTAGATGGCATTTTAGTTTCCCAGCTGCTAAAAAAATACCATACAGTGAGTTTGTCCAAGCAATGGGAATTTATTGACCCATGGTTTTGAGGCTAGGAGAAGTCCAAAACCAAGCCATCAGCAAAGCAATGCTTTCTTCCCAAAGACTGTGGTTGGCTGCCAGTGATCCTTGGTCCTTGGATTTTCTGTTACATGGCAATGCACATGACATCCTCTCCTGGCTTCTCTTCCAGATTCTGTTGACTTCTGCTCCCCATGGATTTCTCTCTTCATCTGACTTTCCTTCTGACTGTAAAGGACTACAGTAATTCAGATTAAAGCCCAACCTGATTCACTGGGGTCATACCTTAACTGAAGAGATCTTTTTTACAATGGGTCTGCAACCACCAGAATGCAGACCAAGATAAGACTATGTCCAAACTGGGGTACATAACTCAATCCACCACAGATAGGCACTGTCAATACTGGCTCTTCTGACTATCATATCTGTGTATCCAAGGTCCATCACTTCCTAATATTCACATAGCCTCTCTCCATACTGCGCAGGAAATCATTGATGAGGTTTCCACCCTCTAATTGCAATCCCATTCCCATTCTTTCTCCTATAAATGACTTCTTCCAGTTCACTTTTATTGGTATTTTAAATGTTCAGTTACTTTTTAGCCACATATTTGCTCTTACAGATAAGCACATCTGTTCATTAGGATTTTACTAGTTTAACTCTAAGAAGACAATCTAAACTTCTAAGTTCTTAAAAGATACTTCCATTGGGTTCTCCATATCCTGGCACCAAGAACACAGTTCACTTTTTCACTTTCACACACTCCATAAATTAATCATGTATTTGTATTTTATCAACTCCACAGATACTAGACTAAATTTCCATTTTAACAAAACAAAGACTCTCTTTGGGTATTCAGCTATGTAGGACCTGCCACAGTCTGGTTACAGAAGCACCTTCATTCTTGGATGATGGCTGCATTCTGCATTCCTTCCCTGCATGTGCCTGCCAGGTTGCAGCAGGAGTCTGGATATCAATGAATGTGAAAACAGGCCTATATTATGCATGGAGAGTCTTGAAATCATTTCTTCTTGAATACTACTACTCAGTTACGGCTGGAAACTTTCATACATTAATTACCAAATTGTGTTCAGATGGGCAGACATTTATATTGTGCAACCTAATCACTACTTACTGGTTTGATGGCCTGGCAGCCCAAGGTGATATATCTATAATCACAGCCTGATTGTGCTACCCCTCACTACTCCTGTGCCTTCACAGTGACACTCTAAACCAATTCATCATTTTCTTTTCAAAAGAGGGTCTTTGCTGCTTTGTTTTGATATGATCTTGAAAATCTGGCTATTTTCCACCAGATCAGGAGCAGATATTTGAATTATCCTTTTGATAATAAATGACAGGGCCAGTCTTCAAAATATGAAAGAGATTATCTGCTGAAAGGAATTGTGTTTCCTTGTCATATTTGAAAAATGATTGCTCCTTACTGCAAATCTAGTTTGTAAAGTATATATTAAAGAAAAAGACATATTTAAAGTATATATTAAAGACACTGGAAAGTAAGATGGTCCAGGGCAGTCGTTTTCAACTGTGTTCAAAGAAAGCATAAGGGTTTTTTAGGGTATTCCTAGGAATGGGAAGGGAGGAAATTAGCCCCCAATCCCACCCACATTCCCATTTCATCCAGGGCAACTTTGCCTTCAGTCACAGATTTACCTTGAAATGAATGAAACTAAGTTCAGGGTCCCTCATTTGCATAGGGAATGAGGTCTTGGGAGAGGCCTCAGCAATATGTTCACAGGGTCATCTGTTTTGTAACATTTGCAAAGGAAAAAATTTTAGCCACAAGTAGTTAAGACCACTGTCTCTTTCCATTCTAACTTCCCCTCTATCACACTTCCCCTGGTATTAGGTAGCACTGGATTGGCTACAGACATTTTGGGGGAGAAGTTAAGGAGAAACATGGAAACAGATTTTGTTTGGTTTAGTGGGATATATTTGTGGGCTTCACAATCATGTCAGTGTATGATTGAGCTCTTGCTAACCACCCCAGTGTAGGAATGGCTTCAAGGAATGTTCCCATCACTCGGTGTGCAAGGTCACCTAGCTTTGTGACACACAGGTATAGGGCCAGTGATTGCAGTGATGTGAACATGTCCTATGGGAGGTACAAAGGTTTGCCAATAGGTAGCCAGAAGTTAATTTATGGAAAATTCTTTCAGTCAGACAGGTAAAAAAATAAGTAGAGTGTTTAGCTCTCATCTAAGCCTGCTCAAAATCAAAGTTTGTCAGGAACACATTTCATTAGTCAGTATACACAATTATAACATACCATACTATTAAACTATTTTCATAGAATTCTGTATGCAATCAATAGAAATTTTTCTGACCTTGAGAAGCAAATGGTAACAAAAAATTTTTTTCTTATCATACTGACAGCAGGAATTCATTAAAAAGAAGAGATAAATTTCAAATAGAAGTAATGAATAAGCTATTGGATTGTTTGATAATACAATATATGAGGAGTAGTGAATCTTATGAACAAGACTTAATGAAGAAGATCTAAATGCCTTGCGATTTAACACTTAATACTAACAATGAAAATCTACAACTCATAATGTGCCACTACAGACTGATCAATTAAAGTCATCAATTCGAAGAATATTTAAGGTTACTCACTGCATAAGAAAGTTTGAAATGAACTGAAACCTTGCAAACAGAGATTTTCCAACATTTGATGACAATGCTAAAATTTTACATGGCATTACCAATAATAAGTTGTAATGATGAAAAAAAAAACTTTTCTAAACTACATAAAACAAATTTTGCTCAAACATGCTTGTATTAGTCAGCCAAAGGGGTGCTGATGCAAAGTACTAGAAATCTGTTGGCTTTTATAAAGAGTATTTATTTGGAGTAAAAGCTTACAATTACAAGGCCCTAAATAGTCCAACTCGAGGTACCATAAGAGATACTTCCTCACCCAAAGTCTGTTGCCGTGTGTTGAAGCAAGATGGTGGGCTATGTCTGCAAGGGTTCAGCCTTCCTCTCTCTCTTAAGGCTCTGTGGTCCCAGCTCCTTCCAATCTCAGCTGTAAGCCAGAGAGCTTGTTTCTTTCCCAGCTCAGCTGCTCTGCTCTCTTCATAAGAGAATATAAACCAACAGGCAAATGGCTCATCTCTCTTCCTGGGGCCGGAGGATCCTCTTCTGCATCTATGGAGATTCTGTCCTCTTTCCTCATGTATCTGCTTCTTCTGTATTCTTGATTGAGTGTCCGTTTATACAGCCCACCAAGGGAGCAGGAATTCAACTGTGCATGCCCTATTGACATGGTCAAATCAAAGCCCTAATCTGAAAATAATTTAATCAAAGCCATCTCTGCTGAATCTAATATAATCAGAGGGTATCATGCCCAGAGGAACAGACGAGTTTACATACATTATCTCTCTTTTTGGAATTCATAAATAATCTCAAACTGCCACAATGCTCTAGGAAGGAAAGAATTCTATTCCTATTCCTTCTATGGAAAATAATATTCAAAAGTTCATGTCTTCTGAAAAGGCTGGTATGAGGAATGCAGCTAAAAATATGTAGGGGAAGTACTGCAGAAGTGTGTTAAGCAGTTACTTATTAAAACTAATGTCATTTTTCTGATTTTGTAATATTGCAGTATTTGTCAGATCTTTTAAATTGTAATTTGTCATGATATCTTTTCTCATTCTAAAAAAATAAGTTTAGTAACTAATTTTAACTTATCAGGTATTATTTTCCTTAATGAAGCATCCTACATAATACTTTTCAGATCCCACAAAACTGGCTGTGCTTCTGTAAGCCTTTATCAGTTTTTATTGTGTGCTCTTAATAAGTTTTCATTTGTACAAAGAATAAAAGAGATCCACAGCTTAAAGAAAAATGAGGATAAAAAAAGTTTCCACCACATAAAAGGAATTCCCTTTTATCAAGGGTTAACTATGTGCCAAGCACTACGCTGAGCACTAAAACATTCATTCCTCAGTGTTTATTGAGAACCCATTGCCTGCTGCAAACTTAATATTAGTGTCCTCTTTTTTATTATTTATTTATTTTTTAAAGACGCTTTAGATTACATAAATGTTACATCAAAAATATAGTGGATTCCCACATACCCCTGCCATACTTTCCCCGTTAACAACATCTTTCATTTGTGTGGTGCTTTTGTTACAATTGATGAACACATATTGAAGTATTGCTACTATTAGAGGTTCCCTATTACAAGTCTCACAATGTATGATTAACAGACTGGGACATAAAGAAAAGCAGACTATGTGCAAGAATGCAACCAACAAATCTCCTCACAAGAACAAAGGAATCACATGGTGATGGAGCAGAACGAGATAAGGATCTCCACTCCTTCTTGACCAGGGTTTCTTCAGCTCCTCTTGCATTCCCAGAATACCCTACCTCCTAGCCCACTACGCCCTAGCCATGCAAGGGAAGGAATTTGCTTTTACAGCCCCTTATTGGCCCACAGGCTGTACTTGGTCTCTAACCCTCTCCCCACAGACTAACATTTCCCCACCTGTTGATGTACTATATAAAGTCATATCCACCACCTTCCACAAGTGGGCTGAAGTCTCTCTTCAGAACCCGCCAGCATGGTGGGAGGGCTGAAGTCTTTTCTTCAGACTCCCTCCATTGGAAGAGTTTCCCAATATACTTTCTGCCTGCAATGATCAGTCTCTGCGTCCCAGTGAGTGCCTCCTTTTCTCCAACAGCTACTAACCATGAACTGTAGTTTACATTATAGTTTACACTCTGTTCTGCACGATTTAATGTTTTGACAAAATATTTAAGGGCCTGTATCCATCATTGCAATCTCATGCAGGACAATTCCAATGTCTCAAAAATGCCCCCATATTATACCACTCTTCCCTCTCCCTTCCCTCAGAACATCTGGTGGCCACTGCCTTTATATCAGTGATACAATTGCTAGAATAATAATAAGTCTACTTTAGTCCACAGTGGGGATGAGCGTCCCTGGCACTGAGGGATTATTACCAAGCACCAACTAGCAATGCATTTGGAAAAGGACCTTGACCAAATGGGGGAGATATTAAATACAAATGAGTTTTTATGGCTAAAAGACTTCAAAGTGAGCCAGGAGGTCATTCCAGAGGTTATGCTTATGCACGTCTCAGCAGGATCTCAGTGACTGCCACAGTAAACAGTGCCTCAAACAGTGGGGCTCCTGAGGGCTCTAGAGACATCTAGACACTATAGACAGGGCAGACAATCTCAGGAATTCGGCACCCTGCCAGTGGGCCTTATTTTGGAATATATGCTCCCCAATGTAACAGAGTCAGACTCATTTATAATTTCCCTACACATGGCTCTTCTGCCCCTTATATTTGAACCTATAATTGGCACTATACTTGTTAAATATATGTCCCAGAGACTTAAATTTTCTTTCTGTTAATGTGCTGGTTAAGCCCTGAATCTCAGCAGAGTTGCAACACCTACTCTCCAGTTCATTGGACTCACCCACGACAACTAATAAAAGGATGATGATGGACAATGCCCATCCCAAAAAACAGAGAGTATCTACAACTACAAACAAGACAGTTCCATCCATCTGCCCCATGGGATCTAAACCCCCTCTCAATTGGAAACAGAGTGGGCATCATGATCCCAAAATCCTCAAGATTGAGGAATGAACAAACATAGGGGGTAAATGAAACTATGGACTAAAGTAGACTTATTATTATTCTATTAGACTGGTGGCTATTAAAAAAATAGAAAACTATAAGTGTTGGAGAAGATGTGAAGGAAAGGGAACAATCATTCCCTGCTGGTGGGAATGTAGAATGGTGCACCCATTGTGAAGGACAGTTTGGTAGTTTCTCAGGAAGCTAACTATAGAACTGCCATATGATCTAGTACAATCCCACTTCTGGGTATATACCCAGAAGAGTTGAAAGCAGGGACATGAACAGATATATTCACACCAATGTTCATAGCAGCATTATCCACTATTGCCAACAGTTGGAAACAACCCAAGTGTCCATCAACAGAGGAATGGATAAGGAAATTGTGGTATATACATACAATGGAATATTACTCAGCTGTAAGAAGGAATGCAATATTGACATAAGGGACAACATGGAGGAATCTTAAAGACATTATGTTGAGTGAAGTAAGCCAGTCACTGAAACACAAATATTACATAGCCTCACTGACATGACTTAAGCAAATTGAGCAGACTCACAGAGCTAGAGTCTGGAAGATAGGTTAACTGGAGACAGAGAGTAAAGTATGGTGAGCCAATGCTCAATATGGGCAAGACCTACGATAAGGTGGAAGCAGGTAACTGGGCAGTGGAAGGGGGTGATAGCAGTGCAGTGATATGATTGGGTTCAATGGTGCTGGAATGTGAGGGGGAATAGGGTGGAGGGGTTGGGTTGGACTATACATGTAACTGGGGTGGGGGGGTTGGAGGAAGGAGCAGGTGAACTCGGGATTTTTAGGTCTGAGGTTAAAACTATAGTTGTGGTAATATTCTTTTGGCAAATATGGCAGGGGAAGGTTACTGGTGCAAGGCGTCAAGGGTTGGGGGTATGCAGGAAAGGGTGCAGCTGGGGCATGCCTCTATGGAATATGAAAGTGTTCTGTCATAGTGTGTTATCTCAG
The DNA here is from genome assembly GCA_026826555.1 of Tolypeutes matacus. NCBI lineage: Eukaryota > Metazoa > Chordata > Mammalia > Cingulata > Chlamyphoridae > Tolypeutes > Tolypeutes matacus. The sequence goes on along the minus strand of JAKSZT010053779.1, from coordinate 1,442,559 downwards.
TGGTTGGAGACCCACATAAAAAACAAGAAAATATTAAAATCTCACCCTGAGGGGTCCTGCTACCTTCTCAATTAGAGTCTGAAGTTAAGAATGACTTTGAGCTCAAGTATATTTCTAAAGCTTTCTATCAAATCAAAACTTACTCAATACAAATACACTTAAGGTCCAAAAACATTAATCAAAATCACACACACAAAAAAAAAAATCAGTAAAAGGACTGTCATATAAAAATTTTAATATATGATGCCTTAGTATGGATAATTAAAATTAATTGATTTATTATTACCACAAACTCATTAATTTAACCAGTGATTATTTAGTGAGTGTCTACTGTGAACCAGCGGCTGTTCTAGGCACAAGAATTTCAGCAATAAACAAAACAGTCCTTATTCTTATGGATTTTATACTCTATTCGGAGAAGAAAGACAATAAATAAATAAATGAGCTTTTAATAAAGTATATATATATATAGCATCAGATAATGATAATGTCCATTAAAAGTAAAGCAAGGAAGGGGATTGAAGCTTTAAATAGATTGGTCAGAAAAATGAGGTGCCACATGATGCACTATTTCACAACAATGATGTGGACAGACAACAAGCAACAATATCTGAGTGCCGACTAAGGGCTAGGTACTACTCACAGAACTGTAAACCATACATGAACAGTCCCGTTCTGGGGGACTAACCTAATAAAGGGTTATACAACCAGTAAATGGGCAATTACAATGTGGCATGTCAAAAGCTATGGTGAAGAGACACTTTTAACAGACCACTTATTTGACTTACAGAATGAGAAAATTCTTCCTGATAAAAGTGACTTTCATGCTAAAACATAAAGGATAAGTAGGTGTTATCAAAAGTGAGGAGAAGGGGAGGAGGGGACAGTCTGTGCAGAAAACTGAAAGAGGTTTACTAACAAGCATAAGACAAAAAAATGAGATTGGAGAGAAAATCAGGCTCCATTCAGACCAAATTTTCATAAACCATGGAAAGGATTTTGGACAAAAGAAGGGTTTTCTGTAGGAATAGACATGATTAGAATTACATTTTAGAAAAATTACTCTGGCTGTTATGTGGAGGATGTATTAGAGGAATGCAATTCTGCAAGGAGAAAAACCAGTAAGGAGGTTATTGCTATTGTCTAAGAGGAAAAGATGATAATGGCTAAAAGTTGGAAAATGGCAGTGAAGATTACTAGAATTGGGTATAGTTGAGAGATATTTAGGAAATAGAATCAATAGCAAATGGTAACTACATGAAGTGAGAGGTTCTATAGAGTATCATGAAGAACAATGTCTAAATTTCTGACTTGAGTAACTGGTTGGTACCCTTCACTGAAAAAGGAAATACACAAGAGAAGAAGCAAATTTGATGTGGAGTTGGTGATGAAAGATTTTTGAAAAAAATTGAATTTTAAAAGACATCACGGTGAAGTTGTCTGCAATGCAGTTGGGGCCTCTGCAGTTGCAAAATCAAAACAACTGATAGCATACTTCCATAGCACATATACTCTTGACTCCAGTGAAAAACAGCTTCCCTTGAATACTAGCTCACAAAGGTTATACACCACACAAGAAAATAAAATTCTTTGAAGGAGTCAGCAAAAGCAATGAGAGACAGGAAGCAGATGTGGCTCAAGCAATTGAGCTCCCGCCTACTACATGGGAGGTACCTGGTTTGGTTCCTGGTGTCTCCTAAAGAAGGCAGCAAGCTGTCGCAATGGGCAGGTGTGGCAAGCTGACGCAACAAGAGACACGAAGAAAAACATAATGAGACACAACAAAGCAGGGAGCGGAGGTTCCTGGTGCCTCTTAAAGAAGATCAGCAAGACAGCAAGCTAACATGATGGGCAGGCACAGCAAGCTGACACAACAAGAGAGACACAAGAAAGAAAAACATAATGAGAAACACAACAAAGCAGGGAATGGAGGCGGCTCAAGCAATTAGGCACCTCCCTCCTACATCAGAGGTCCTGGGTTCAGTTTCCAGTGCCTCCTAAATAAACAAGGAAGATGAACAGACACAGCAAGTGCAAACAACAAAGGGGGTGGGGAGAAATAAATAAATAATAAATCTTTAAAAAAAAAATTTTAAAAAATGAATGAGAGAATGTGCACACAAAAACCAAAAATAGTGATTTGTTAAAGAAAGGACTAGAAATCATGAGGCAAAAATAGAAGGGTAGAAAAACAGATCTGAAAAAAATTGTCAGTCTAGCAGTGGAAATTAGACTCATTGAAATAAATATTTCAATGGATAGATTGCAGAGTTGACTAGATACAGCTGAAAGAAAATATAGTGAAGTGGAATGGATTTAAAGTAATTACCCAGAATACAAAGCAGAGGGACAAACATATGGGAAGTATGAAAAACGATCTAAGTGGCATGGGTGATAGAATGAGTTGCTCCAAGAGATGTATAATAGGAGTTCTCAATAGAGAGAATATAAATAGTGGCAAAAATTATATTTAAAGAGACAACTGAAAATTTTAGTGAATGGAAGACAGGAGTCATTCTCAGACTAAAAGTGCATATCACAGGATAAACAAACAAATCTACACCTAGTAAAATGCTGAGCATGTAAAAAAAAGAGAGAGAGAGAGAGAGAGAGAACATCTTATAAAGTATCTGAGAGAAAATACAAATTATCTACAAAGGAACAAAAACAAGATTGATAGTAAACCAAAAGCACTAGTACTTGCCATAAGACAATTTCAAAGTGATGAGGAAAAATAATTGCTGGACTATATCTTTCAAGGTAAGAGTGAATTCAAGATATTTCTCAGCCTAAATCTGAAATATTTACCACTCACACCTTTGCTGAAATAACTACAAAGCATGTAGTTTCTCAGCAAGTGTGAAATTGAACCAAGAAGGAAGCCCTGAGATACAAGAACAAGAAGAGTGAACAGAGAAAGTGCTAAATATGATGAAAATTTACATAAATATTAATTGTTATAATAATCAATGACTATAAAGAGTCAGAAATGGGTATGGCAAGTAATTAAAAACAATCTCATTGAAGTTAAAAGGTGAAAGAACAGTTAAAGCATTTAATTTCCTTATATTGTTTGGGAAGAAGGTGGAACTCTTAATATTTTAATTTGTTGTCTATATATAATTAAGTTAGGATAATCACTACAGTAAGAGAAATGTAATACTTAAATTCCCAAACCCATAGAGCAAGAAAAAGGCTTACTCTATAGGACATGCAGGCAGTGTCTAACTGAGGTTCTGCAAGTTCCCTCTTACACTGACTATTGTATAATACTGAGTAACAGCCCTACACATCATTTCATTGAACCAACAACCTCAAATCTTAATTTACCAATATATTTTTAAATCTACACAAAAACTGATAAAAAGAAAAAGAGAGGAAATCTTGTTTAGGATTATCTTTATTCATGACCACCCCAAAATAATCAATAACAAATAGCAAACTAGTTAAAAGACAGGTTGTGTGGATTCAACAAAAATGAAATAAGAGAACAGAAAAATTATCCAAAATTATAAGAAGTCTCTTAATGACCAAGAACTGACTTACTATTTATTTCCATTTCTTAGCTGCCACAATAGGTATTATCTTTATTTTATAAATGGCATAACTGAGGTATAGCAAGGTCGTGCCATTTTCCAACAGCACAAACAGAAAGTTCATAATCTCTAAATCAGAATTCATAAACTCTGAATTTATAATCCATAATTCTATCTTGTTGGCATAAACTCAGTTATGAGATCCGTTTTAGTTGGCTAGGCTGCCAAAATGCAATATACCAGAAATGGGTTGGCTTTTACAATGGGAACTTATTAGCTTACAAACTTAACGTTTTGAGGCTGAGAAAAATGTCCAAATAAAGGCATCATCAGGTGATGCTTTCTCTTGGAAGACTTGCTGCCAGCAATCCTGTACTCCTCTGTCACATGGCAAGTCACATGGCAGCAAATGCTGGTCTCTCTTTTTTTCCAGTTTTTGTTGCCTTCAGCTTCTGACTTCCATGGCTTTCTCTCTGTCGCTCTCTCCATGTTCATCCCATTTATAAAGGAGTCCAGTAAGAGGATTAAGACCCATCCTGGGCCACACCTTAACTGATGTAATTTAAGCAAAAGATTCCATTTAGAATGTTTACACCCACAGGAATGGCTTAACTTTAAGACTATGATTTTCTGGAGTACATACTTGAACCCATCACAAAATCTAAAAACATTAGTTCAATTTTTCATTGCTCCAAATTTTTAAAAATTCAAATATTTTGTTTATTTCAAATGATTGAGTTACTCTCCAGGGTTCTGAAATGTTTGTTGCGTGGTTATTTTTGCTGTTATATTTTCTGGCTTTAGCTTATTACATGAAACAGTCCTAGAGTTAATCAAACAAAAATTCTAAAGAAACAAAACATTAATCTGGCCCTAGAGTTATTCTTCAATTACTTCTTTAAGTTGTGAACCTAAATTTGCTATGCAATAACTGGGAAGTTCACTACTCATTTTTATTTTCCTTTATACTCCTGAAAAGTACAAAAAGAAAACTATTAAAAACTAGTTAATAGTGTTGTGAAGAGTTACAGTGTTGTAAAGAGTTACAAAACCGGGGTCGGATGTGGCTCAACTGGTTGGGCGTCCGACTCCCATATGGAGGGACCGGGGTTCGTTTCCCGGGACCTCCCGGTAAAAAAAAAAAAGAGCAGACCAAGAGTTACAAAACCTTCTATCACAATGCAAAACAAATGACCTTATTCTGACCTCTTTACAAATGGCCAAACACAGCTTACTAGCAGAAACCATTTAATCAAGGAAGACATGAAATCCCAGAAAGAATGAAAGAAATTTTCAGTCACAAACTTTAATTTTAATTTTTTAGAGTCAAAAATTATTCTGTGCCTTTTGATACATGTATGGATATGGATATGACTTTAGTCAAAACATTAAGAAATGTATGAGTCATTCAAAAAATGTCTTATGAACTTTAATAGCATATTATGATATCTTTCAATTGCCTGATTTCTTGTCTATATTCTTTAAATTCCAAGTTACTTCAACATTATTTCTCAAGGACTTAGCACAATGTCTGGTATATTGAAATAAGGCAAACTAATTAATGACATATGCTAGCAACATCCCCAATGGTGGCTTATACTTCAGTGAGAAACTTCATTACTATACTTAATTTGTAAACTTAAAACTTTTATTAGAAACTCTTATAACTCATAAGCATTTGAAAGAACAACAACCACACACACACACACACACACAAACATGAAACAGTAGTTCAGTGGTTGAGCACCTGCATCACATATGCGAGGTCCCAGATTCAAGCTCTGGTACCTCCTTAAAAAAAAAAAAAATTATTAAATGAACATTTTAGTGTGTTGAAAAATGAAAAAAACATGACTGAAATTTGGCAACTATAAAGTGCTAGTCCTATTAAAAGCAATTAAATATTGCATTCTTCTAGGAATAATCAACAATTATAGTATTTAAATGAAGTACTAAAGCAGGTATCTGCTGACATAAAAAGAACCCTAATGGTGCTAACAGATGCCAGCGAAGAATCCTCAGAAATATTTTTCATTCATTTTTTCCTAAACCCCTAAGTCTGTTTGACTTTTTAGTCCAAATTTCATGCTTAATATTATAGTTGGAATAGTTTCATTCTCTTGATGAATCACATCCTTCTTAATACTTTATCCTTCACAAGTCAAATTATGTCCCATATAAGTAGAGGAAAATGACACAAAGCTTGAAATCCAAACTGTTAAATGTTATAGGGCCTGTTCTACTTTTTTCTAAGATTAGACTCTGAATATATAACATTTTTCATTAATTATTTTTAGGTATTTTAGATTCAAAATCCACAGTCCATCTCTCTTAAAATAAGAATAAATTTCTTATAATTCTATAAAGTCAGAAAGAAAACTTTCCTCCTATATGGTTGAGCTATTGTTTCTATTAAATTATTTAAATGTTTTGAGTAATTTAATTTTAAAACAAATCCATACTTGGATAAAATTGAAAAAAAATGGATAATTAAATCTAAAAATGTCAATGATTCACAAGAAACCAAAATGGTAGAAAATCTAATTAGATTTTACCTGAAGCTTCTGACTGAAAGTAATTTACATCCACAAAATAGCTATAGAATACCCAACCTATAAAAATATTTATTCATAACTAAATTGTATTCTCACATTAAAATTTTTAATCAAAAGGATCTAAAAATACTTGTGATGTTATTAAAGAAAAACTGTCAAAATATAATAACCACAAATACATTTCAAATAAATTACATATTCAATCATATACCTTGGTAAAAAGTATGCATCGAAGTTATAGTGATTAGACTTATGGTATTACATTATAGTTATTCATAGGCCACCACCATGGTATTTGAAAATATGAAGGATACTGAGATTAATTGAACAATTATTTTCTTCATATAATCATGAAAATACATGGTAGAGTTTAAACCAAAATACTAAGACAAGGCACTTACCTTTGTTTTGTTCTAATCTTAGGGTGAATTTTCCAACTCTTCAAAACTTTAGGAAGCCTTTTTAAAAACTCCAATGATGCCTGTATGTTCAGTGATGTCTTATTTGTTATTTTTTTTCCTAAGCATCCTAGTGGGCTTTTATGCAAACCCAGCTCTTGTGGTTTTGTTTGTTTATTGATCTGTTGTGTGTGTGTTTATGCAGAGAGTCCTGAAATAGATGTTTCAAACTCTTTTCATATTTGACATACAGAAAAATGACAAGCATAAATGAGCAGTATTCATAGACTAAAGGATACAGTATAAACAAGGTGTAAAAAAAAAACCAACCAAAAACAAAACTGTAGCATTCTTAAATTTAAGTCACGGATGTTCATTTTTTTCTCTATAGATGGTCTCTAGTACTATGATAATGGATCATGTCTTCTATTTTTCTGTCCCCCTATACATAAGCTCTTCCAGCTATCAACCAGTTCTTACCTGAATAGCTGTTTGAAATAAAGGAGGCTTAAGCTTGCAATACCAGGATACATTCTCACAATGGAAGTCTGAGTTGATCCTTCAAAGCTTTAAAATAATGCATACCATTCTCCATCTCACTGATAAATATCCTATTGGAATATTTTCCTCAAAATAGAACAATTTTATCTTTTTGGGGGGCGAAGAACTCTCTTTGATCTAAGAAATTACATTATCAGCACTAGTGGCCTCTCTTTTCACTTTGATGTTATACGGATTTAAATGGGCCTTGTACCTATAGAATCAGCCATAACTTGCCACAATAAAATCATCAGCCTCACTTTCATCATGCTTAGCTTTTAGCTCTTCCAACAAATTCCTAGCCCTCTTCGGAATGTTCATCAAGCCAATAAATATTCAACTAATCCTCTGGCCATGCAATCAAAGGTTTTTAATTTTGTCAGTCACTTTTCCTATTATCAATTGCATTTTTCACAAAGAACCAATGATCACTTCTTGTGCTTTCCAATTGTTTCTACTGTGAAATGATTCATCCTATAACCTATATTTACATGTAATATTTACCTTTTATTCTTGCCACTTTCAAATTTTACTATGTTTACTACTTAAAGTAGTACTACTTTACTTCTTATGCTTGCACAGCCATTATATCTCACATCCAGAGTCACAAACTTAAATGCCATTAAATGACAGACAGGTAACTTTAAGCTCTAAAGAAAGGATAGGCTGTAGATAAAAGGGATTACTGGGGAATATAGCAAAATAAATAGTGTGTGTTCATCTTAAGCACATAACTTAGATAAAATGCAAAACTGAAAACACCAAACTAGCAAAATAAGACAGTTTGCAGTCCAAGGACCACCAATTTATGGTGACTGCCTTATAAGTAACCAACAACACGTAGGGCAGCACTAAAATGACTGTAGACTACTATTTATCCTACTTGTTGATGGTAAGCCATGCTGTTCTTATCCAAGAAAGTTCTAAGCTGACTATAAATAAAGAATCTTTGGAATAGCATTATTATAAGAGAAACAAGTAAGAAAATACTGTTGGTAACCACAGGAAAGTGGTGAAAATGTTGTAGACCAGTAATATTTTTTTTATTTCATATCCTAATTTTATTCTAAATTGGTTGATACAGTTATCTGGACATTTATATTTTCATGGTCTTGGATTTTAAGTCTAATCAGACAGAGAAGAAAGGAAATATGACTCATGTAAGGGCTTGGCTGCCTTGGAGGTTTACATTATATAACAGCATTACCCTGAGAAACAAGTTACAAATCCTCCACAATGTTTCAGAATAAAACTACAAAATCTTCTTTCTAAATGAAGAACATAATTAAAACTGGGTTAATACCTCAATTTAGTTAAGAGGCACTCCATGCTGTTTCACTATCAAATCATTGACTTGATACAAAAAAAAAAAAAAAAGCTTTCTAGGACTAGTGATGCAAGGACTGTCTTGCAGGGTTGGTGACTGATAGGTTGAGAACACAGAGGAAAAAAAAATTTTTTTTAAGGTGAAAAAGGATGATATTGTAGATGACGAAGCAGTGAAACAAAAGTGGTCATCTGTAAGAGGACCAGCTTAGGATGCTGAGTTTGGACAGCTGGTGACTGTGCACACTGGGTTAAATTTTTGCTGGTGCATGCTTCGTTGCTGTTGTGTGTGTATGCATATGTGTGTGTGTTTCCCTTCTTTCATTTCAACATTACATAGTTGGGTAAGATTTGTATAATGACTAGACACTCACAAGTCCCAAATAATCCACTTTTTTTCCTTTTCATGAAAATTTCCCTAATTCTTGGTCTCTAACTTAGAGCCTGCCACACAATAGTGACTCAAGGAATATGTATGAACTCACAAGTGAATAAATGTTCAAAAAGTCAGGAACATGTAGAAATAATCACAAACTTTAAAAAGGATTCCAAATTTTTTTAAGAAAAGGATTACCATGAACTAAAGAAAATCCCACAAAACTGGGTGTCTAATTGTAAAGCATAACCTTTCATATGTGCATTTCTACTTGTAATAGTGATATCAGAACTGCCAAAAATTCCAGAAGGAAATGATTATGTCATAAAATTAACATTTTTCATTATTTTTTTATTTCAGGGTGTGACTTTAATTGTTGCAATAAAAATCCAGTGAGGCAAACATTCATTTTTCATAGCTAGTCTAAACAAATGAAAATGCAGGCATCCACACAATGTGATGCCTGGAAAGCCACATGGACTCACCAGCCCATATACTTTCCACAACACCCGAAATTCCTATTTGCTATAACTCTCTTGGGTTTAAGGCTTGTTCCCCAAGGGTCACACATAAAATATATGTATTACAGGGGAAGCATAGTAAAAAAGGCTAGTATGATAGGGAATCAATAGATGGATCTGGAACCTGGCAAGAAGTCCACGTGGACATCAATACCCCCAAGATGGCTGCTGGAAGACCCTCGCGAGATTCTGCCATCCAGAATGAGGTTTCTTCCGGAAGCCAGGAGAAGGCCTGGATATTGTCCAGGGACATTATCATTGTGCCCTCCTGGGGGATTGATGGGTGGGGTAATCAAAACAGCAAACAGCTGAGACTCCTCCCATGCCATTAGCAAAGGGGTGGGATAATTAATGGTTCAAAAAGCAGCACAAAGGCCAAATCTCTCTTGCCTCCTGCGCCCTGCTCTTGCTGGGGCCCCCCTGCATGGATCAGCATGCAAGTAAAACCTGGGCATTTATAATCTATAATGGGAAATTGTAGTCTATTAATCAGCCCTCTTTATCACTGTTCAGTCCCTTACTCTACTGGGGACCCATGATGTTATTTTCTCCCATTCCTCTTCCCAATGTTAATAAATTACTAGCCTAACTAACCCAACACGCTCTTGAAATTCATTTCTGCAGCATAGTCAAGAACCTAGACAAAATCCAGTAACAATAGGAAGGATTGTGTATATCCAACCTTTGGTCAGAGAAGCTAGCTACCAATTTGAATAGTGGAAAAAGTACCCTGGTGAGACAGAACACTGGGTAGATAGTTTTAATGATGGGGGCTGTGCAGGGTTTGAGACTACCCAGAGTTTGGATGCACGAGGCAACCAAGGGATAACGCTAGAAGACAGGAGTGTTGGAGAAAGCTTAAAATCTCATACATTTGCTTCTCTTGCATATAGCTCTCACGGAGGACAGCTGTAGTCTATTTCTCCACCCACCCCAGCCCCAGCCCTCAGCACTGTTTTTAATTCAGAGTAGGCACTCAATAAACGTCTGTGGATTGTTTTTAAAAGACTCTTATGTAAGGTACAAAAAATCATTATAATGACTCACTCATGTTACATTCCTAGATACCCAAACACATGTCAGTCCAAGTTGAGCATTAAAATAGCCACATTAATATATGACATTTAAAATTGAATTAATGTCACTCTTAAGAATGCAAGGGGTTTTTTTATTTGTTTTTCTTAGAAATGTCCTTATACTCTCAAACGTTAATTAGCAGCATACATGCACACTATCCACTGGCACATTTCTCTTTTCCTACTATGGAACTTGGGAAAAATAAAACTAAAAATGGATTGGGAAACAGAAGATAATCATTTGTTTAATGAGATAAATGACATGACTGCCCCATATGGCCATTAAATTTATTCTTCAGTTGTTTTTCTGGCAGTGGTGATAGATTTGTATAAAGTTATCCATACAATCTCAGCTGGACTGTCCCTTAGTCAATAGTTTGTATTTATTACATCAGCCAAGTAATTTAGAATAAGAGGAGTAGTCTGTGGTTATGCACCCTGGGGAGATAAAATCAATCCCATTTGATTTATTTACTAGTGTCTGTAAACACTCAGAGAAGCTGTGGCTATTTCAGCTACCCTCTCAAACTGCAGTAGCTGAAAATAAATACTACTAGTATCTGCCAAAGAAAGACAAGACTATTAGAGGTTAAGACTTCCAAACTTATAAAGGCAGATTTAGATAATTTCTTAAAAATAAATTAATGAAAAAATATGGAGGGCAATCTTAGACTATTTTTGAATAATTACTTTTCATTAAAAGACATAAAACAGATTGTAGTGTTAGATTTGTTTCTTTTTAAATATGGCAGTTGTCATACTTATCTCCTTGTCAGGTTGACTAGCAAAAAGATACTTGGGCACAAATGACAGTGCCATCTACCTATCTAGAGATAGAAAGAGTTAATCCACATGATTTTGGTTCCTTGTGTCCAACATTTATCCCAAGAGAAAACAGCAAAGGCCATGGGCTCTAATGTATTTGCAAACATTGAAAGTCAGGGCATGTAATTCCTTGAGTAAAAAGTTCAGGTAATTTAATTGGTATATAACCAAGATAAAAACTAGTCCCTTGAAAACTTTTATAATATCATCTATCAGTCCAATCCAAAAGTATTTTCTGTCACCTGTTTACAAAATGGCTTAGCCCCCTTAAGAAAAACAAGTGAAAATAGCTTTTCAACAAAACTGGTTTCAAAAAGTGTTGTTGTTTTTTTTTTAATTCAAGGAAGAGTAAAGAGTCATTCTTTGAGAGAAAGAGGAAGAAACTCTGGATTAAGGCTGGGCACCAGAATGCCTTCACACATAGAATATTATTCTTAGAATTCCTTGAATGTACTTCAGACAGTGTTCCACTAAAGAAGATGTTTATTAAACTTGTCAGGGAAATGGCAGGTCTCCTAGCCCTTTCCTGAGAGGTTATCAGATTTATGGCTCATGAAGATTAACTATTTTAACCCATCTTTGTCCTCTCTAGGAAAAGTGGTGTTGATTTGATGTATGTCAGCCATATGACAAACATTCAGAAATGAATATAGAGATGGTGTTTGGTATTAAACTAGGAATACAGTTTCTCCCTCTCTCTACAATGCATTTTACGTAAGAGTTGTCAAGGGGAATGGTAAATGGTGCATTGAAATTAAATTACCTCTCTTTTCTTTTGCATGTATCTTTATAATCGTTACCATCTGTGAGAGATTAATTTAATTCCATGGTAGTGAGTATCAAGACACAATCAGGAGAGGGTTGAAGGTCAAAGAACCTAGAAATAAATGTACTCAAATATGTCCAACTGATTTTTAACAAAGGTACAAAATCAATTTAGTAGAGGAAGGATAGCCATTTTAACAAACGGTATTTCAGCAATCAGCTATCCATGGACAATCAATCAATCAACTTCAACCTAAGTCTCACACTTGCTACAAAATGTAACTCAGAATGGATTATAAACGTAAATACAAAGTGTAAAACTCTAAAGCTTTTAGGCAAAAACGTGGGAGAAAATTTTCAAGATCTATGGCTAGGTAAAGAGTTTTTATGCTTGACACAAAAGAACTATCCATAATAGGGAAAAAATAGATAAATTGGACTTCATCAAAATTAAAAACTTTTGCTCTGTGAAAGTCCATGTAAAGAGGATGAAAAGGCAAGTTACAGACTGAAAGAAAATATTTGCACACCACATACCCAACAAAAGATTAGTATCTAGAATATGTAAAGAACTCTCAAAACTCAACAGTAAGAAAACAAACAATTAAATTAGAAAATGGATAAAAGACATGAAGAAACATCAAAAGAGAGGATATACACATAACAAGTAAGCACATTAAAAAATGTTCAACATCATTAGTTATTAGAGAAATGCAATTTAAAACCACAAAGAGATATATCTCTACACACCTATCAGAATGGTTAAAATAAAATTTAAAAACAAAAAGAGTGACAACACCAAACACTGGTGAGAATGTGGAGAAATTGGATCATTCATTCATTGCTGGTGAAGATGTAAAATGGTACAGCCATTCTGGAAGACAGTTTGGCAATATCTCACATAAACTACTACAACATGACCCAGAAATTGCACTCCTGGGCATTTATCCCATAGAAACAAAAATTTATGTTTGCATAAAACCTGTACACAAATATATATAGCAGCATTGTTTGTAATAGGCAAAAATTAGAAACAACCCAGACGTCCATCAATGGAAAAATGGTTGAACAAAGCATGGTACATCCAAACCATAGGCTATTACTCAGCAATAAAAAGGAATGAATTAATGATATACACAAAAGCCTGGAATTATTATTATTATTTCCAGAGAATTATGTTGAGTGAAAAAAGCTAATCTCAAAAAATAACATACTGTATGATTCCATTTATATAGCATTTTTTTAAGGAGGTAATAGGGATTGAACCCAGGACCTCGTACATGAGAAGCATGTACTGAGCTACATCTGCTCCTCAATGAGAGTTGGTTTTTTCATTTGTTTGTTTGTTTTGTTTTTAGGAGGTACCAGGGATTAAACCCGTACATGGGAATCAGGTGCTCAACCACTTGAGCTACATCTGCTCCCCAGTATAACATTTTTGAAATGACAAAATTATAGAAATGAATAACAAATTAGTAGTGGCAGTGTTGAAGGAGGAGGTTGGTGCTGGAGGGAAACTGGTATGGATATAAAAAGGTAGTATGAGAGATTCTTGTGGTGATGAAAATGATCTGTGTTTTAACTGTATCAATGTCAATATCCTGCTTGCAATATTGTATTATAGTTTTATGAGATGTTACCATTGGAGGATATTGGGTAAATATCTTATGGGCTATCTCTGTATTATTTATTACAATACAATTCTGCATGTGAATCTACAATTATCTCAAAGTAAACCTTTAATTAAAAATAATATGGATTGACTTCTGGGAAGATGGAGGATAGAGAGGAAGAGGGATCACTTCTCTCCCAGAAAATTAGCTAGAGGACATTCAGGGACTGTCTGGAGGGTTATTCTAAAGCTTAGGACACCAGGGGAAAGCTAAACATCACCCAGAAGAGAGAGAGGCAAAGGAAAAGAGTCCTGGTTGGCTGGAAAAATCCCATGAGTAAAGCTGCAGCAGCAGCTACTTTGGCTCATCCTCTCCACCCTCAGAGAAAACAGCAGGAGGTCTTCCAGCCTGGCAGGCCACTGTAGACTGAGGGGCTTGCAAGGGTCCTTTTCCCCAAGAGAGAGGAAAGGGAGGGACACAGTCCACAGCAAATTCAGATTTGGCCAGCAAACTTGGTCTGATGCCTTGGAGGGGTCGCCCTGTTCCAGGCTGGTGGGGCTGTGATATTGTCCTGAGAGCCATCAAGGAGCTAAAGAAAAGTTGCCTTGTCAAACACCCTCCCTACTGCCTTGGGCTGGTTCCTGGGGACACAGAGGGAAGGAGGGTGTAGCTGGCCAAGAGAAGAGAGCAGCTTCTGAGAAAGTTTGTTTGGGAGGCTTGGCCCACCCTAAGGCTATTATTTCTGCCTAACAACCTGGGCAGGGTTGCAGTGAATCCATTCCCCCCTAGAATCTGGAGTCTGAGCTGAGAGGTCTGCCAAAGAGCCCAATCTGCTGGCCACACAATAAAAGTGCGTGAAATGAAGGGGGAAATAATAAATAAATAAATAGGTAATTTGGTGCCTTTACTGCCCCCCTCAGCAAGGTCTTTGGAAACTGACCTGCATCCCATTACTGGGTCCTTAACCAGCTAAGCCATCCTAAATATCTAGAACAAGTTGAACCAAGAATCAAAGAACAGTGGTAGCACACAGCTACTTAACAGTAAATCTGTAGGCAAGCAAGAGAAGCTGAACATCACAATAAACTCAGCATCATAATCAGATGCCTAGACATCAGCAAAAAATTGGAAGACATACTAAGAAAAAGGAAGTTATAACTCAGGCAAAAGAACAAATCAAAATTCCAGATGAGACACAAGACTCGAAACAAATATAAATCAAATCACTGAGTTGAAGGACAGCATGGCTAAAGAAATAAAAGACATTAAGAAGATACTAGGTGAGCAAAAAGAAAAATTTGAAATCTTAGATAGAAAAAAAAACAGAGTTTATGGGAATGAAAGACACAATAAGTGAGATTAAAAATACAATAGAGCATACAACAGCATATTTGAAATCATGGAAGAAAGAATCAGTCAGGCAGAGTACAGAACAGCTGAAATTGAAAAGAATGACGAAAAGAATGGGAAACGTTGAGCAGGGGCTCAGGGAGTTGAATTACAGCATGAAGCACACCAACATATGTGTTATGGGAGTTCCAGGAGAAAAGAATGGGAAAGGGGGAAAAAAGAGAATTTGTGGAAATAATGGCCGAAAATTTTCCAACTGTCATGAAAGACATAAATATACATGCCAGGAAGCACAGCACACTCCAATTTAAATAAATCCAAATAAACCTACCCCAAGACACATAATATACAGAATGCCAAATGCCAAAGATAACGAGAAAATACTAAAAGCAGCAAAAGAGAAGCAAAACATCACATACAAGGGATTCCAGTAAGACTTAGTGCAGATATCTCTTCAGAAACCACGGAAGTTGAGAAGGCAGTGGTATGATATAATTAAGGTACTGAAAGAAAAAAACTGCCAGCCAAGATTTTTTTATCCAGTAAAACTGTCTTTCAAATATGACAGTGAGTTTTAAATATTCACAGTTAAACAGAAACTAAGAGAGTTTGTAAACTAGAATCCAGCTCTGCAGGAAACACTCAAGGGAATTCTGTAGAAAGAAAAGAAAAGAAGAGACGAGAAGAGAAGAGAGGCTTGGAAGAGATTGTAGAAGTGAAGACTCTCAGAGAGGTCAACCAAAAGGGTAAAATGACAGACAAAAATAAGATATAACTTATGAAAGCCAAAGGATAAAATGGTTGAAATAAGTAATGCCTTTACAGTAATAACATTGAATGTTAATAGATTAAAATCCCCAATAAAAATGCATAGGCTGACAGAACAGATAAGAAAACATGAGCCATCTATATGCTGTCTGCAGAAGACTCAACTTAGACACAAGTATGAAAATAGACTGAAAGTGAAAGGTTAGAAAAAGATACTTCATGCAAACAATAACCAAAAGAGAGCAGGAGATTCTATACTAATATCAGACAAAACGGGCTTTAAATGCAAAAAAGTAATAAGATATGCTGAAGGCCATTATATATTAATAAACGGGACAATCCACCAGGAAGGAGTAACAGTCATAAATATCTGTGCACCAAACCAGGGTGTCCCAAAATACATGAAGCAAACTCTGGCAAAACTGAAAGGAGAAGTAGATGTTTCTACAATAATAGTTGGAGACTTCAACATGCAACTCACATCAATAAACAGAACAACCAGACAGATGATCAACAAGGAAACAGAGAACTTGAACAATATGATTAATGAGCTGGACCTGACAGACATATACAGAACATTGCACCCCACATCAGGACTTCTCAAGTGCTAATGGATTTTTCTCCAAGATAGACCACATGTTGGGTCACAAAATAGCTCTCAATAAATTTAAGAACATTGAAATTATACAAATCACCTTTTCTGATCATAATGGAATGAAACTGGAAATCAATAAAAGGGAAGGAGGAAAATTCACAAATATATGGAAGCTAAATAACAGACTCCTAAACAATCAGTGGTTCAAAGAAAAAAATTGCAAGAAAAATTAGAAGATATCTCGAGACTAAAAATGATGAGAACACAACTCTTCAAAAGTTATAGGATACCACAAAGGCAGTTCTGAGAGGGAAATTTATAGCCCTAAATGCCTACATGAAAAAGGAAGACAGAGTTAAAATCAAAGAACCAACTGAATGCCTGGAGAAACTAAAAAAAGAGCAGCAAACAACCAATGCCAAAGCAAACAAACTTAAAGAAATAACAAAGATTAGAGCAAATATAAATGAAATTGAAACACAAAAACAATAGAGAAAAAGCAACAAAACCAAAAACTGTTTCTTTGAGAACACCAATAATATCGACAAAACCTTAGCTAGACTAATAAAGAAAAAAAGAGAGAAGACAAATAAATAAAATCAGGAATGGGGGGGGGCATTACAAATGACCCTACAGAAATATAAAGGATCATAAAAGGATATTATGAGAAACTGTATGCCAACAAATTAGACAACCTAGGCAAAATGGAGAAATTCCTAGAAATGCACAAACAACCCACGTTGACTATACAAGAAATATATGAACTCAACAAATCATTCACAAGAGACTGAATCACTAATCAAAAATCTTCCAAAGAATAAAAGTCCAGGACCAGATGGCTTCACAGATGAATTCTACCAAACATTTCCAGAATAATTAATAATGATCCTGTTTACACTCTTCTGAAAAACTGAAAAGGAGGGAAAATTATCCAACACATTTTATGCAGCCAACATCATCCTAATACCAAAGCCAGATAAAGATACTACAAGAAAAGAAAATTACAGACCAATCTCTAATGAACATAGATGAAGAATTCTCAAAAAATACTCACTAATCAAATCCAACAGCATCTTAAAAGAATTATACACCACGATCAAGTTGGTTTTATTCCTGGTATGCAAAGGTGATTCAACATCAGAAAATCAATTAATGCAATACACTACATTAACAAATTTAAGGAAACAAAAACAACATATCATCATCTCAGTTGGATCAAAGACCTAAAAATAAAAGCCAGGACCATAAAGCACCTAGAAGATAATGTAGGGAATCATCTATAAGAACTTGTAGTAGGTGGGGGTTTCTTAACCTTACACCCAAAGCACAAGTGACAGAAGAAAAAATAGATAAATAGGACCTTCTCAAAATTAAACACTTCTGTACCTCAAAGGATTTTATAAAGAGTGTAAAAAGGCAGCCTACTCAATGGGAGAAAATATTTAGAAATCACACATCCAATAAGGTTCTAATATCCATGATATATAAAGTGATCCTACAACTCAACAATAAAAAGACAAACAACCCAATTTAAAAAATGAGTAAAAGACCTGAATAGACATTTTTCTAAAGAAGCAATACAGCAAAAAAAAAAAAAAAACATGAAAAAATGTTCAACATCACTGGCTATTAGGGAAATGCAAATCAAAACACAATGAGATATCATTTCACACCCACTAGAGTGGCCACTATTAATGAAACAAAAGTACAAGTGTTGGTGAGGATGTGGAGAGATAAAGCTTATACACCACTGGTGGAAATGTAGAATGGTACATCCACTGTGGAAGTCTGTTTGGCAGCTCCTAAGGAAGTGGGATGTAGATCTATCCTGTGACCCAGCAATGCCAATACTAAGCATATACCCAAAAGAACTGAGAGCAGTGACATGAACAGACATCTGCACGCCAGTGTTCCCAGTGGCTTTATTCACAAATGCCAAAAGATGGAAACAACCCAGGTGTTCATCAACTGACAGATGAACAAACTGTGGTATATATACACAATGGAATACTATGCAGCTGTAAGAAGAAATGAAGTTGTAAAGCATATGATAATATGGATGAACCTGGAGGTTATTATGTTGAGTGAAGCAAGCCAGGCACAAAAGGAAAAATATTATATGATTTCCCTTATGAACTAAATATAATGAGCAAACTCATGAAGTTAATAGTTACTACATACGTCACCAGAATGTGGTTAGAGAATGGAAAGCTGAGCTTTAATCAGTGCAGAATTGGTTTTAAAAAATTAGTAAATGTTTGGAAATTAATAGAAATGGTGAAAGCACATCACAGAATTTGGAATTAGTAGCACTAACATATGGGTATAATAGTGGTCTGTTTTTTGCTATTTTTTTTTCCCCTTTCTTTGGAGTAATGAAAATGTTCTAATATTGATTGAAGAGATGAATGCATAACTCTGATTATTCCAAATGCCATTTATTTTACACTTTAGATAAATTGTATGGTTAATGAACAAAAAAATATAGTGGGGTGGGTTGGGGGAAAGATGCAGCAAGTGTAAGATACAGACTGTCGTTAGTATTGATATTTTAACAATACTCCTTCAAAATTTGTTATAGATGTTTCACAGAGATGCAGGGTGTTGGTGCTGGGGTGAGGTATGGGAGCCCTGTATGATGTTATGCATGTTTGTTTTGTAAGTTCACAACTTTTACTATGCACTTACTGTTTATGTATGTTCATGTATGAAGGATATATTTTAATAAATTTTCTTAAATGAAAAAAAATATGGATCTCTTGCATGGATGGCAGAAATAGGGCGAAAAATCAGCTTAAAGAAGAGAATCTTAAGTAAAGGAAAATTATATAAATTTAGGAGGGTTGATTATTTTTAAAAATAGTCATGTTTTTGAAATTTATTCCGAACTATAGGCCTACAGGGGATTTTTTTTTTTTTTTCTATTCCTCTTTGAGACTCATCACTCTTGTTATAACTATAACAGCATAATTCATAGTAAACAAAGCACTAAATTAGGAATATTCACCTTTCTGAAACTTAAAAGCTATGAATCTGTGCAATCAACAAGCTCCTTGGCTTTAATTTCTTTGGCTATAAAATAAGGAACATGGTCACATTGTGTTGGACAAATGAGATAAGGCACTGTAAAATGATTTGTAAACTGTAAAGCTCCATAATGTGAGTGATTTTTATTATGATTACCATTAAATGTCATCTAAGCCTTAAAGGCTTTCTAGTTTGGCTCTAAGAATGCCAGGATTGTTTATGATTGCCAAATATTCTTTCCATACTTGATTGAACAAAATTCCCTGTATGTAGAATTAAATACAATACTCTTCATAATAACAAATCGCAGACACCCACAGCACATCCATTTCCCTCTCTCCATTAGGATGGCCAGAGATTCCACAGTGGAGACATAAGACTAAACTTTATTGAAAATAAATGATATGAATGGTTATATCAATGCTGAAATATTTTAATAATCAAGAGAAAGTAAATGACCATTAAACAAAAAGTCTTCCCTATGTACATTAGAAATCGAGTCTATGAAAATGGTCAATGTTCTCACAAGTATGAAACTACTCAGTAGCAGTCCTGTTCATAAGTACTGTCAAGGTTGCCCTGGAATTTAACTTATTCTTGTAACGCCCCTTAGTCTTCAGTCTGTTCTGTGTCTTCAGACCTCCATATTCTGACTGCCCACACCATGGATTGCAGTTGCTTGATATTCTCTTGCATCTCTGAATTTCTCCATTATATGCTGCCATAATAATCTGGCCTTCCCCTTTCTTTTCATTCCTGATATTGGCAATTTGTGTTGTCAGTCTTTTTTCTTTGTCAATCTTGCTAGAGATTTATCAATTTTATTGATATTTTCAATGAACTGGCTTTTTTTTTTCATTTTATTATTTATCAGTTGTTTTTTTAATTTACTTCTGCTTTTAACCTTAGTATTTGTTCCCTTTTGCTTGCTTTGTTTAATTTTGCTCTTCTTTTTCTATATTAAGATGAAATCTTAAATTATGGAGTTGAAACTTTTCCTCTTTTCTAATGTATTCATTTAGTGTTAAAAATTTCCCTTTCAGCACTACTTTAGCTGTGTTCCATAAATTTCGATATGTTGTATTTTCATTTGTATTCTGTTCAATGCAATTTTAAAAATTTCTCTTGAGATTTAATCTCTGATCTGTGGATTATTTATAAGTCTGTTGTTCAGTTTCCAAATATTTGGAGATTTTCCTTTTATCTTTTTGTTATTGGTTTCTAATTTGATTCCATTATGGTAGAATACATTCAGAATGATTTTAATTATTTTAAATTTGTTGAGGTTTATTTTGTGGCCCAGGGCATGGTCTACCTTGGTATATATTCCATGAGCACTTAAAAAGATTGTGCTGTTGGGTCAAGGGTTCCATAAATGCTGATTAAATTCTGTCAATTGATGGTGATGTTGAGTTCTGTACCTATCCTGATTTGCTGTCTAGTTTTTCTATCAATTGTTGTGAGAGGGGTATTGAAGTCAACAACTATAATTGTGGAGTTTTCTATTTATCCTTCACTTCTATCAATTTTTGCTTCACATATTTTGCAGCTCTGTTGTTCAGTGATAACACATTAGTATTTCCAGGTCTTCTTAGTTGATTGACCTTTTTAATCAATATATAATGTCCCTTTCTGTCTCTGGTAGTTTTCTCTGCTCTGAAGTCTACTTTATCTGATAGTAACATAACCATTCCTACTTTCCTTATATTTGTGAGTTCATGATGTATCTTTCCTTTTACTTTCAGCCCCCTTATACCATTAAATCTGAAGTCAGTTTATTATAGACAGCATATAGTTTGGTCGTGTTTTTAATCCATTCTATTAATCTCTATCTTTTAATTGGTATATTTAACTCAATTACATTTAATATAATACTTGATATCTTAGAGATTAAGGTTGCCATTTTATATTTTTTGTATATAAAAATACAAAATGGTTGTTTGTTTTTTGTTTTGTTTTGTTTTTAATTTCTCTGTTTTCTTTTTCCTGGATTCCTGTGATTATTTGAACACTTTTTAGATTTATTCAGAATGTTTTGAATATATCTCTTTTTTTTCTCTAAACTCATTCTATTTTCTGGTGATCCATATTCATGTTATTAATGCCATGAGATTACACAATATATTTGGGTCATAGTAGCACAATCATACAGTATTTGTCCTTTTGTGCCTGGATTGCTTCACTCAACATAATGTCCTCAAGGTTTATTCATGTTGTCATATGCTTCACAACTTCATTTCTTCTTACAACTGAATAATTATCCATCATGTGTATATACATTGTTTGTTTATCTATTTGTCAATTAATGGACACTTGGGTTGTTTCCATCTTTTTGTAATTGTGAATAATGTCATTATGAACATTGGTGTACAGATGTCTGTTCATGTCACTGCTCTCAGTTCTTCCGGGTATATACCTAGTAGCAGTATTGCGAGGTCACATGGTAGCTTTTAAAGTGGTTATATAACAGTCCACTGGTGTTGTCATTTTACCAGTTTGAGAAAGTATAAAAACTTTACCTTCCTGTTATGTCCCTTTAACTTTCCCTGTTTATAATATAATTGCCTTAAATATTTCTTCTACATACATTTGGAACTACATCAGACAGTGTTATAATTTTTGCTTCAATCTCCAAATGTATTTTAGAAAATTCAAGAGGAGAAGGAAAGCTTACAGTATTTACCCACATTTTTGCTTATCATATTCTTTCTTCCTGTTAATCTTCCATAATTTCTTCTTCTATTGTTTCCTTTCTGCTTAGAGAACTTCCTTTGATCATTCTTTTGGGATAGGACTGTTGGTGATGAATTCTCTTAGTTTTCCTTCATTTGAGAATATCTTAATTTCCCCTTAATTCACGAAAAATATTTTGGCTGGGTGTAGGATCCTGGGTTGACATTTTCTTTCAGCATTTGAAAAATATCATGTCACTTCCTTTTGGTCTCAGTGGTTTCTGATGAGATATCCATTGTTATTCAAAATGTTTTTTCCCTATCGGTAAGGTATCTTTTATCATTATCTGCTCTCAACATTTTTTCTTTGTTTCTAGTATTTGGAAGTTTAATTATGCTGTGCCCTGGAATGGATTTCTTAGGGATTATCCTATTCAGGGTTAACTCAACTTCTTGAATCTGTAGTCTTTTGACAAATTTGGAAAAGTTTTCACTCATTATTTCTTCTTGTAGTCTTTCAACTCCACGCACTTTCTCCTCTCCTTCTGGGACTTGACAGACACAAATGTTAAATCTTTTTTATAGTCCCACAGCTCTCTAAGGTTCTGTTCATTTTGTTAGCAGTCTATTTTATCTCTGATATTCAGATAGGTAATTTCTATTGCTCTATCTTACAGTTCACTGATTCTTTCCTTTGTCTCTCCCACTCTGTTATTGAGCCCATCTACTGAGCTTTTTATTTCAGTTTTTTTTATTTTTCCAGTTCTAACATTTCCATATGGTTCTTCTTTTATACCTTTTTGTTACTATATCTTTGATTTATTTTATATTCACATATAAGAATAGAATTACATATAGAATAATATATACTAGAATACATAGAGATAGAATAATTATATTCTATTTATATCTTCTATTTCTTTGTTGAGATTTTCTTTTTTTTTCCATTTCTTTCAAGTGTGTTCATAATTGGGCATTGAAGCATTTTCATCATGGGTTTGTGTCTTATTTTCCTGCTGCTATAACAAAACCTATACAATGGGTTAGCTACAATGATGGGAATTTATTGGCTTACAGTTTTGAGACTGGTTTTGAGAATATTCAAAACACATTTATTCCATTACAACATGCCAATAGCCTTAAGTCATTTCAGTAACAATGCATAGTAAAAAGTCTCATCCCAATGTGCTAAGAATATGGTGATACATGGGAAAATGTCAACTAATGTAACTTGTGGATGACAGTCTACAGTAATATTGTAATATTTTGCAGCAATAGCAAGAAGATATCTTTTCAATACTAAGGGACAACGTTAGGGTGGTACAAAGGGGTATGGGTGTTTTTCTTTTAGAGTAATGAAAATGTTCTAAAATTGACTGAGGTGATGATGGCACAACTCTATGATGAAAATGAGAGCCACTGAATGTATACTTTGAATGGATTATACAAAACATGGGACTGTATAACAAAGGGAATCCAGTGTTGGATGATGGACTGGTTAACAGAACAAGTATGAGAATGTTTTCTCCTGAACAATAATAAATATATATAATACTAATATAGGGTATTAATGATTAGGTGGGTTGGGGGAAAAATACACCAAATGCAAGATATGGCCTATAGTTAGTAGTAATATTTTGATGCTTTTTCATAGTTCATAACAAATGTTTCACAACAATGCAAGGTGTTGGTGATGGAGAGAGGTATAAGAGCTTTATATGATTATATGTGTGTTGGCTTCATAAATTCACAAATTTTACTATACATTTATTGTTTATATATTTTCATGTATGAATGACATACTTCAATAAAACTTAATTTTAAACAAAGTCAGTTATGGGTGTGTTCCGTCCTGGGGAAAAATAAATTCCTTTCTCTTACGGACCTGTGAAACCTAGAAAACAAGTTATCTGCTTCCAATACACAATGGCAGGACAAGAATAGTATAGACATTCCCATTTCAGAAAGGAAATATTGGGAGGAAAACATGGATCACAGGACCCAAGCAAATCCAAAATCAAGCAGGGAAAACTCCATTAGATTTCAAAATCTGAGAGTCATTACTGGATCTATATTTTGTCCTCTGGGCCTGCTACACCAGGAGCCCCACCCCTTCCAAGCCCTTGAGCAGTTACTATTCTTTCTCTGAACATTGGGCTATAGGCCCCTCTGTCTCCAAGAATTAAGGTGGCAGACTGTCCCTGAACATCAGAACACAAAGCCCACAACCACATGCTGGGACAGATAATGCTCCCTTCTAGAACAAAGATGGATCTGCCTTTTCCACATGTGTGGATGTGCCTACTCTCTTGATTGAGTAGATTTTTTTGTTCCAAACTTCTGCTTCCATAGTTCTACTTTTGACATCATTCTACCCTCAATTCATCCCTTCTCTATCACTTTTAGTCCAGGTTATCAGTAGTTCTGCTCACATAAATTTCACAAAAAAAACCTTGTCAGCTTTGCATGCAGTTCAAGAGGGTCCAAACCATCAGACAAAAGAATGTTCCACAGATCCTTCTTGGATAACTGCATTTCCAATCCTGCCTTCCACAGAAATATCTGACTGAATCCATGTTCAGCCACACCCTTTTTAGCAAAGGTTTGTTAAGTTAAACCCTCACATGGAGCCCTATCCTCTGGAGATTCACTTCCCCAAAACTCAGGGAGATCCGTTATGAGCGATTTCTGACCCTAGTCTTAGAGCACAATACCTGGATAGGCTGAGAATTTTCAAAATCATCAATTTCTGGTCTTTTGCACTTAAAAGTTTAATTCTCAACTTATCCCTTTGCTCTCATATTTTGCTATAAGCTGCAAGGAGAAACCAATCATACCTTGACTTGGATATCTCCTCAGCTTAATATCCAAGTTCATCAGTTTTAAATTCTGCTTTCCATCCAACATCAGAACACAATTTCACTGAGTTCTCTGCCACTTTAAAATAGGGATCGCCATTCCTCCAGCTTCCAGTAACACTTTCATCATTTCTTTCAAAGTCTTCATTGGAACCATCTTTAGTATCCCTATTTCTACCAACAGTCTCTTCAAAGCAATTTAAGCTTTTTCTGTCAAACACCTCACACTTCTTCCAGCCTCTACCCATTACCCAATTCAAAGGCATTTCCACATTTTTAGGTGTTTGTCATAGCAGCATCCTACTTTCTGGTAACAAAAGGTATATTTGTTTCCCATCTGTTAAAACAAAAACCATGCAATGGGTTGGCTTAATCAATGGGAATTTTGGTTCATGGTTTTGAGGCAAGGAAAAGTCCAAAATTGAGGCATCAGTAAGGTGATGCTTTCTCCCCCAAAGACTGTCGTATTCTGGGGCTGGTTGCCAGCAATTCTTAGGCTTTGGCTTTTCTGTCACATGGCAATGCACACGGCAATGTCTTCTCCTTTCCCTTCTGGGTTCCATTGACTTCTGACTTATTCCCATGACTTTCTGTATGTCAGAATGTCATTCTGTTTATAAAGGACTTCAGTAATCTGGATTAAAGCCCAACCTGATTCATTTAGGCCACACCTTAATTGAAGTAACATCTTCAAGCAATCCTATTTACAGTGGGTCCAAACTTACCAGAATGTGGACCAACACTAATAATGTATCCATACTGGGGTACACAATTCAGTCCATTTCAGCAGTTTATAGCTGCTTTGTCAGGTAATTCTAACATCTCTGTGATCTCAATGTTGGCATCTACTGATTGTCTTTTTACATTACATTTGAGATATTTCTGGTTCTTTGTATGATGAGTGATTTTTTATTCAAACCTGGACATTTTCTTATTATGTCATTAAACTCTGGAGTTTATTTAAACCTTCTATTTTGCTGTTTTTTATGGCACCACTCCAGCTGGTGAAGGGTAAGGGACAACATCTTAATACTGCTAGGTTCCCCACAGGCTTTCATTGACACCAAGAAAGGGGAATTCCTTGTTACTGCTGGGAAGGGATGGGAGTTTCAGCTCCCCACATGGTCTCAGTTGACACTGTAGAGAGGTATTCTTGTAATTGCTGAATAGTGATGAAAGTCCTGCCTCTTCACTAGGCATCGCCTGACATCATCTCAGTGGGGAGGAAGAGGTTTATTTTTTACTGTCAAGTGTAAGTGGCAGTCCATGCTCCCAATGTGGGATCCACATTATTTTTAAAAAATCAACATTGCCTTCATTGTCACCCAATTTCACTGTTTATTGTTGTTGATTTGTTAGAGAAGTTGTGGGTTTATAGAACAGGATTCCCATATATCACCCTATCATTAACAACTTGCATTGCTGTGGTATATTTGTTACAATTGATAGATGTGCATTTTTATAATTTAACTGTTAACTACAGTCCATTGTCTAACTTATGGTTCACTGTTTGTGTTGTGCAGTTCCGTGGATTTTTTAAAATTTTATTCTAGTACCATATACACAACCTAAAAGTTATTCTTTTAACCACATTCAAATACATAATCCAGTGCTGTTAATTATTTTCAAAATGTTGTGTTACCATCACCACCATCCATTACTAAAACTTTTCCTTCATCCCAAAGAGAAACTCTGTACATTCTAAGCTTTAACCATATTTTTAAAATAGTTATTGCTTAAAAATTAAAGCATGAATGAATAAGTCAGTTCAAGACCATATCATATCATCTAATTCTATCACATTATTTTCCTTCATAAATCCCTTTAATAGCTTACTATTTCTTATGTAATATGTGAATTTAATAAAGGAATGTAACCTCTGCAATAATCTGGCCCTGTCTAACTTTCTTGTTTCATATCCTATTTCTCTGCATATTACCTACATAATCTCAAGGGTATAATCAGAATTATTCCAAAGTATTCTTTTCAAAATTATTTTTATTATTGCATTTCATCAAATCTATAATGTCCTCAATTATAAGGTACTGCATTATCTTCTGTACACAAAGAAAAAAAACACTGATCGTTACACTTGTAATACTACAATTTTAAGATGCATCTTAATTTCAGAAATATTAAAATATGATAAAATACTAGCTTAAAATTGATGAAATGTGATCACTGATGAATAGCACAAAAGAATATCTTAAAATATGTCCTAAGATATAAAGAATAATAATACAGTGAATTGAACATTACTGTGACAATTACTCACATATTCCTACCCTATTCTATTCCCCTGCCTTCCCTTTAGAAGAAAAACTAAACACTTTGGAATTTAAAAAAAAAATCATTTCCCTACCTTTCTTTATCATTTTACTACACATTTGCATTTCAAAACAATTTATTGCTTAACTTTAGCATATTTTGAATTTTACAAAAATGTGTCCTTTAAGTATTTTGCAATTTATTCTTTTGGCTCAGTACAATGCTCCCAAGATTCATCTCTCTTCTGTTGCTGTTGCCCATTTGTTTTTACTGCTGCAGGCTTCCATTCTATACATGCACCGCATGTTTTTCTTCCATTTTACTGCCACAACTCATGTGCCTGTTGTGGCACAGACAAACATTGGCTGTTTCTTTTTTTTATTATTTATTTTGGTCCTGTTACAAACATGCTGCTGTGAACACCTTCCACTTATCTGCTGGATCAGATGCGCAAGAGGTTCCCTAGGGAATATGGCCAGGAGTGCAATTGCTGTGTCTAAACCTAGAGTTGACGCTCTTCAATTTTACAAGATAATCACACACTGCTTTTCCAAAGTGATAGTAACAATTTACCCCACGAGCAGCAACATATAAATATTCCAACTTTTCCCAGGGTCCTTACATTCATTTAGTTTTAAGATATCTCACCCCCCCATTCCCAAAAATAACAATAAATTCTTAAGCCATCTCATGAAGAAATGAGATACCATAGGAGTTAGAAGTAAAAATTTCAGAGTCTGCTACTTAAAAGCTGTGTGACATAGAAAAATTGGATTACCTCTCCATGACTCAGTTTTCTCATCTTATTTTTTGAAACTTAAAATTTGTTAATATATTTACATAGTTTAAAATGCTTTATGCACTGGTCTCATAAATATAGACTACAACTTTATACATGCTAAACAACAGATAATTGTTTTCCCACCAAAATATTTGGTTAAATAAAAAATTGACAGCATCTACAGGACTTTCTTATCTATCTTTGTTCCTTTTTTTAAACTATTGTCAGTCAGTTTAGAACAGGGGTTCTTAATATTTTTTGTTCCATGGAACACTTTGCCAGTCAGGTGAAACCACAGACCCCTTCTCTGAATATAGAAGTAGATAGTTTTATTGGCATGTCTTTAAATTAAATGCTAGGATTATTCAAAATTACATTTTACAACTTTCCCATAATTTCAATACCAGATAACCTAACATGGTTCAACATCTGTTCAAACCGCCATTTTCGGCAAATATTTAGAAATTCGAGTTTTCCCACAGCATCATAAAATCATCTCTGCCATCCTTACCAACTTTTTTGCCGGCAGTTATCCACTGCATTCAGAACAAGCTACATCAAAATAAAAATCATACTAAGTCCACACTATACTGTGTATTATTTAATAAATATATCATACCCACACCAACACATCCCCACAAGAATAATGTTTTTTTGAATTTTCAATTCAAGCTCACGAACCCCCTGAAATCTTCCCATGGTTTAGAACATAGAATATTTAATTTATTCCAGACAGCTTCCCTGTCACCACCACCTTGATCGTGAGAGCTTATTTTAAAAGTTGACAATAATGTGTTTGGTGACATATTCATGACACAAGCTCAGAATGCAAACCAAGGGTGAGCTACACATCTGCTGTTTTTGTTGCTAACTTATTGTATGTTCCATGGCTGATATTTTAATAAAAAGTGAGCTCTTTAGAGAGAGCAAGGGGATGAAATCTTTTCCATTGGTCCTATCAATAACCCATTTTAGCTTCAAATAATAATTGTCATCCCTCCACTTTCAATGTACCACCACATTCTAAATGGTCCAACTCCTTCTAACAGTGGTAATGAGAAGCCAAGGAAATCATAATCTCCACAAAGTTTTTTTTTTTTTTTCTTTTCCCTTCAAGAACCACAAAAGTGCAAATTTTCCCTTTACAAATGTTACATAAAATCTTGATTACAAAACTACTCAACAGTTTAATCGTATAATCCATTCAATTTACACATTCCTTTTTAGCAAGATCAAAAACCAGTAATGCAGTTCCTTTGTATACACCATAGATTCTTCATCCAAGAGAAGTCCCAAGACAGAAACATCTTCAAAGAGAGAACAGATCTGGTCAATTTCTGTGAATCCTTGTAAGCACAAAAACGACTCACAACCGGCCAGAACTGGTGGCAGGGTCCTCAACCCTCCTGCTAACTTTCAGGACCACCTACTTCATCAAGTCTGAGAGGCATGGGCTGCTCAAAGGCAGCTTCGCTTTGGCTCTGAAGGCTGTCTTCGGAGTTTGAAGCCCTTACGGGGAGATGGCAGGTTGGCATCAGTGGACGGAATTCTTCAACTAATTTCTATGAAGAGGTCATTTATGTTTATAGTGTTTTTCACACTGGTCTCCACAAAAATCACAGGGCTGGAGTCGCCGAAATCCTTGGCGTCCCTCTCCATGACCTCTTCTACGTCGATAAGGTCGCACTTATTTCCTGCGATAGCAACTTCAATATTAGGCTCGTCGTGCTGTCAGAGCTCTTTTACCCAGTTCTTTAAGGTTGGAAATGTCTCTTCTTTAGTGATATAAACAATTATGGCTGCGGCCAACCCACCGTAGTACATTGGTACTGAGGCATGAAATCGTTCTCGCCCAGCTGTATCCCAGATTAGGAATTGCTGTTGCGCTCAGTCTTGGTCATACAAGATGCTCCTATCGTTGGGTTGACATTGGGATCAAAACTGCCTTCCACAAACCACCATACAATACTCGATTTACCTACACCTCTATTCCCCGGCAGACACACTTTGAGGTTCCTCAGCGCCCTGGCGCGGGAGCTGCCGCCACTAAACTGAGGAGGGAGAGGCTGGGCCCAGCAGGAGCACCCCTGGGCTTCGCCCCCGCAGCATCTTGGGACCCCGCCGGCAGTTTCCTCATCGTTTGGTTGGGGAAAATATTGGTTTGTACCACAAAGGATTGCTGTGAAGACAGTAAATAATTATTTGGCGTTGCTGTTCTTGTTCTCGTTCTACTGAATTACTTACAGAACCCTGAAGACAGTTAGATTGTAATGCATCCTATCTTGATGTATTTGCTATGCTGCTTTCTTATACTGACATGTCCTTCCTTCCATGCTCCATCTGAACTTCATTCTTCAAGAGCAATTCTGTGAAGCATCCTCAGACCAAGGCAGAATTGATCAACTTATTTAGGATTACCACTGCTTCTTTCACATGCCTCTAATGTATCACTTACCACATTACTCTTCAATCATTTGTTAATACTACCTATCTTCCTTACTACAATTTCAGTTTCTTTTGTGCACAGAACCTTTTGTTTTTATTCCTTTTATTCGAGACTTTAGTAAGCCTTTAATAAATGTTTGAGGATTAAATTAATGGATAGATGGATAGATGGATGATTATGAATAATTGCAAACGTCAGTGTTACTGGCCACAAACAATTATTTATTTAGCTTCCCAAATTCAACCGGAATGCAGTTAAAACATTTATGCCACTGTATTCTCCTAAAAGACTCTTATTAACAGAATTCTACTTTCTCTTTTAACATCTTACAAGAATCTTTAAATGTGACCTTTTTGTCTGTATGCAATAATAAGCTTTTCTCCAACCAACCTTATGAATTAATATTCCCTTTATTTTCCTATTCCGTGAGAATATCACCTCACAGCACAACTGAGGGAAAAAAATATTCCCAGAGCAGAGCATTGGAGCACAAAGTAATTTTATGGCTCTTCTTACTTGTGTAGGATTTGTGTAGTTTTTAAATTGGTAAAAATGTTGAACCCTTGGTTTCTTTTTTTCTTTAGAATTAGAAAGAAGAGAGATTTGCTGTTACAATGTTCCTTTATACCACCAAACTTTATGCAAGAAATAAAGTTCACTGCCTGTTTTTAACAAGAACTCCTTCTGATATTTCCCCTTCATTCCATCTCTGTGTGAACATCACTCACACAGAATAGCTCCAATTACTTAGCTGTTTCATCTTATATGAGTCAAAACTTGCTCCTTAATATTTCTACCCAAATGTCCTCCATTTTGACATCTGTCATTGGACAGTGAGGCCAAACACTTCAAAATTATTTTTCTCCTAAACTTGACTAGTTCCTTTAGGGCTTCTTCATACAACTTGTGCTTAAAATGTTGCACCTAGACTTGAACACACACCCTAAATGTGATGGGAGAAGTTTACAATGGATTATGATTTAGATATATTTTTATTCTACAAATATGTCCTACATCCCTTGTTTTTAATGTACAATTGCATCACTATAGCTTAAAAATATATTTGATATTTTGTTAACCATCTCATACTATTAACAGACACCGACTTTTTTTCAGGCAAATGTATTTTTTATTAAATTTCATCTCCTTAGTTTTGTACCGTCATTGCCAACTCAATAAAAAAAAAATTCTAATTCTTATTTCACCCAGCTAAATCATTATCTCACTTGCATCTGTGTTATCTGAAAATTTGGTAAGTATGACACAAAGTTCCTTAAGGGACTGACTAACAGACAATACCATTTGTCTGCTCAGAGAATGATACAATGTCTGGTACATAATAAATATTCAATTTAAACTGAATGAAAGGATTCTGAATGAATGGGCTTTCTTTAATATTAAAATCAAGCTCATCTATTTTACCTAAACATCTTCCCTTTTTTCCTATTTCCCTTTCTTATAAAAATGACAAAGTCATCCTTTCATATAACGCAAATCATAAACTGTGGAGTCCTTTTGGGTGGAGGCTTTTTTCCTTCACCCCCTGCATTGTTCATTCTTTCCCTTTCTACCCTAATGAGAGTTTCTGTTTCAACCACTCATTAAGGATAGTGACATTAGTAGCTTTTATTGCTGATGAGGCATTTGTCTCATGATATTAGAGTTGCCATCATGGGTTGTGGTTTTGTTTACTGGAAGTATGCTATTTGCAGAGTTATTCCCTTTTCCAGACAAACTGCCACATCGGTGAGTGTCTGCTCAAACAGCTGCAATTAACAGCAGGAATCACACATGGTAACACAACAGTGAACTGCCAACAGGCTTCTGATGCCATTCTATATTCAGGGCAGAAATTAAGGGAATTGCATATAAATACCAAAAATGTTTATGACTGTTTATTTATGCACGCAGCAAATGTCAGATCTATTTCGCATCCATTAACAGATCCAATTGTGCCAGGTGCTCAGCTGTATGAAAGATGAATGAGACAAAACTCCTGCCCTTAAGTTCAAGGTCTAGGGAGAAAGATAAATGGGGGGAAAATTCCAACATGAGATATCTATGATGGTGTAAATATGTACAAAAATAAAGGAAAACTTGCCCAAGTACTGAGATCTTTCAGAATAACGTTTTAGGAAAAGGTCCAGGAACAGAATTAACAATCATCAAGTTCATCTTCTCTGCAAAATTTTATTCATATTGTTTTATATGTAACAGGAAATATATTGATAACTAATGCTAAAGATTTCTTAGTTAATATAAAAGTAATGCTGATACTTTTCACCAAGAAACCAATGCAAATATTATATCAATGATGTCTAATCAAGATGGAACAGTAAGATATGCCAAACCTGCTTCAAACACATGGCAATGATAGAGAAAATATGGAAAGGTAAAGCCAAAAAGACACAGATGTAACAAGATAAATATCTCTGTTTTAAATGGAGCTGCCAAGAATGCACAGCCTGGAGCAAAATCTTACTACTCTATTAGATAGTACAATTCCATGGAGCAGAAATAAGGGAAAAGAGGAATAAGATAGGGAAGGAGAGAAAAACAGTTCAAGGTATTAAGCTTGACTGATGGGTTATGTCATGAGATGATCCTCTAAAAGGCTGTATAAATGACTTCCCAATCCATGGGAGGGAGAAAGAAGAATTTATTTGCATGTTCCAATTTCCCATTGGTGAAAGACTTTCTACATAGGTCTGTAACTCTCCCTCCACCAACCCTTCCCACACACTCCTGGGTTGTGTATGATTGGGACCATAGAATCACTTCAACAAGGAACCACAGGATAGGAAATAAGAGAGTTCACGGTGAGTGCTACTTTGTTGTACCTGGGTGAACGCTGTTTTGATTCTACAAACAGAGCTGGTCTCCAGAGAAATGGATGTGGCTAGAATAAGTTCCCAAAAGCCCCAAGGACAAGTTATGATGAGAGGAGCTGAAGCACTGAATGTCTAGGAAGGAAATGTCTGATATAATCTCTACACACATGAAATGCAAAGTAGTGAGCAGAGCTAAAACCATGGTCTGCTGGGATTTGCATCTGGAAATAGACAGTGGCCACTGCCATTACACATGAGAATGACAATCACAAATTCAGTATGGTGCTTACCCTAGGAAGAGAGGGAAAGAAGGAAATAGGATCAGGAAAGAGTGTGCAGATATTCAACAGTGACTATTACTGTTGTTTTAAGGATAGCTTAATAAATAAAATTCAAGTAACTAAGATGTATGTGATCATGGGAATATAAAATGGTAGAGCCACTTTGGAAGTTTCTTACAGAGTTAAACATAGGCTTTTATATGTCTTAGTTTGCCACGGCTTCTGTGAGAAAAAGTTTCACACTGGTTGGTCTTCTACACAGATAGAACGGGAATTTCTTGTTTCACAGTTTTGGAGGCTGAAAGTCTAAACTCAAGGTCTCAATGGGCCATGTTCCCAGAATCTGCTGTGTTCTAGTACGGGCTTGACTCAATCTTTGGGGTTCCTTGGCTTACATCTCGTCCTCCATCACACTGAGCAATCTGACTCCTGTTGTGTTTGTTCCTGTTGTTGTCACTGATTTCTGGCTTCTTCTTCCACGACCAGTTTCCTTTACTTATAAGGACTCCAGTAATATGGATTAAGACCCATCCTGATTCAATTTGGTCTCATCTAAATAAGACTTTCAAGGTCCTGTTCATAATTGAGCCCACACCCTAACTCACCTTAACATCTTCAAATATGATATTTACCAATGGGCTCACACCCATACAGATTAAGACTTGAATATGTCTTTTGGGGGGTACATGATTCAAGCTTCAACATTATATGAGCCAACAATTGTACTCCTAGGTATATACCCAAAGGAGTCAAAAACATATATCCACACAAAAATCTGCACCCAAATGTTTATAGCAGCTTTATTCATAATTGCCAAAAATTAGAAATAACTGAGATACCCTCCTTAATTGAATGGATAAACAAACTGTGGCACATCCATACAATGGATTATTATTTAGCAATAAAAAGAAATAAGTTATTAAGCCATGAAAAAAAAAAACACAAAGGGATCTTAAATACATATTACTAAGTGAAAGAAGCCAGTCAGAAAAAGCTACATTCAGTATGATTCCAACTATATGACATTGTGTAAAAGGCAAAACTATAGAGACAGAAAAAAGATCAGTGGTTGCCACTGATTGGGAGTTGGAAGTGGAGAGAAGGGATGAATAGATAGAGCACTGGGCAATTTTAGGGCAGTGAAACTGTTCTGTAGGATACCTTTTCGGTGGCTATAAGACATTACACAGGGGGATGGATGTGGCTCAAATGGTTGGGCGTCCGTCTGCCATATGGAGGGACCTGGGTTCGATCCCCGGGACCTCCCGGTAAAATAAAAAATATATATATAGAAGGTGCATGGGCTGCCAGGCTCTGTGTGCAGCTGCGCCACCGGGCCCGGGAGCCGTGCAGCAGGATGATGACGTAACAGGGGAGAGACAAGACGAGATGCTCTGAGAGCTCCAGAAGCCAGGAACCAAGGTGGCGCAAGCGGCAGAATACCTCTCTCCTACATCGGAGATCTCCAGGATCGAATCCTGGTGAAGACTGGAGGAGGAGGATGAGAAGAGATGGCAGGAAACAGACACAGAGAATTGCCCAGCGAATGGACACAAAACAGCAAATGGGGAAGGGGGGGGTTTAAAATGGATAAAGTAAATAAATAAATCTTTAAAAAAAAAAAAAAAAAAAGACATTACACATTTGTCAAAACGCTTAGAACTGTACATGCAAAAGATGAACTCTAATGAAACTATGGGCTTTTGTTATTAATAATATATCAATATTGGTTCATCAATTATAACAAATGTACCACAAACTAAAACAAAATGTTAATAATATAAGAAACTATATGTATAAGGATATATATGAACACGCTCTACTTTCTGTGCAATTTTTCCATAAATCTAAAATTGCTTTAAAATAGAGTTTATAAAAATATATATGTGGTCTTTAAAATGATACTGATCATTTTTTAAAATACTAATTATTTCTATTTGGAATGTGTTGGAGGCATTTCAGTCCAAAAGTCATATATGTTTTAGTTGATGATATTCCCCTGTAGTTTATTTTTGTGAAAAAAAAATCAATATAATTTCAGGAATGATTTCTTGTTGACAAAAGCATCAAAGGAAACAGAATAGTATTTTTTAATACATTTCTAGCTCTCAGTTACTCTTTTTTTTTTTTTTTTTTTTTTGCAGTACTGGGACTGGGGATTGAACCCTGGACCTCATATGCAGAGGGCCAGCACTCAACCACTGAGCCACATCGGCTGCCCTCAGTTGGCTCCCTTGTCTGTTTGCTCGTTGTTTGCTCATTGTCCGCTCATTGTATGCTCATTTGTTTTTGTTTGTTGTCTGCTCGTTGTTTTTGCTCATTGTCTGCTTGCTGTTTTTTCTCATTTTCTGTTTGGTTTTCTTTTTCTTTAGGAGGCACCGGGAACCAAACCTGAAACCTCCTACATGGGAGGCAGGTGCTCAGCTGCTTGAGCCACTTCATTCCCCCTCATACTCTTTAAGGTATCATTAAAAATAGTTTGAGGAGCAGATGTGGCTCAAGCAGTTGGGTGCCTGCCTCCCACATGGGAGGTCCCAGGTTCAGTTCCCAGTGCCACCTAAAGGAAAAAAGCAGACAATGACCAGACAAAAAGCAAAAAACAATGAGCAGGGAAGCGGCTGTGGATCAATTGGTTGGGCTCCCGTTTACCATGTGGGAGGCCCCAGGTTTGACTCCCGGGACCTCCTGGTGAAGGCAAGCCAGCCTGCATCGGCGCAATGAGCTGGCACAGCAAGATGATGCAACAGAAGAAGACAAGCAGACACAGAAAGAAAAAAAAAAGCAAAGCAAATGCACACAGCAAGCACAAGCAGCAAGGGGCAGGGATAAATAAATAAATAAATAATAAATCTTTTTTTAAAAAATGCGCAGACAACAAGTGCAAACAAGGAAAAACAACAAGCAAAGAGATGAAGGAGCTCTCTCAATGCGGGGGAGGGGGGCAGTTTGGCAGGGTGGTGTTTTTTTTCTCCTTTGTTTTTTCCTTATAACAAAGGAAAATTAATCCTGCAATGGAGATTGGATAGAATGGCTATACCTTGATTGAGCCATCCTAATCTAACAGGTTTAGGGCACACAGGAGGCAAATGTATTGACTAGCATCAACATTATATTTATGAACATGATATTAACATTAAATATAGTGTTTTCATCTGTCTGCACTTCCTTTTTCCAGTATTTCCACAATGAAAACAAATTACTTTCACTGATATTAGTTTAAGATAAAAACAAGATTATAAATAAACATACCCAATCTAAACTCTCTATTCAGTTCCATCCACATACAAACTTTCACCCTAACTATTTTCTTTTCAAACTGGAGAAATATGGCAATGTTCCTTTCCACATGATGATAGAAGGATTTCTCTCTGCCTTTACCCCCAGAATTCCCTAGGGTTCTACATGCTTCCAAAAGCCGGTTGCTAACTGTACCCAGAGGATCAGTACTCTTTCCTTGTTATAATTTGTACTGTTATTTTGGTTTTATTAAAAACTTACAGATGTTTTCAAATTAGTTATAAAGAAAACAGAAACGTGAATGCAAATGAAAACTGGTTATAGGAAAATCTTGTATAAGAATCCTGTCGTAAAGACCAAAATTCTATTTTTAATCTTAATGGTCTCTGGGAACATTCTGAATAAATTAAGTAAACTCCCCAGGGAGGGACTGGGGGAGAGATTGGGTACTTAGAAGAATGTTCAAAGGTATATCAATCATTTTATTTCAGAAAGATATCCTTTACAACAGTAGTTCTCAACGTTGGATATGCATTAGCACCTCCTGGAGACCTTTAGAAAACTCCACCCTAAGAGATACTGATTTAATTGGTCTGAGGTATAGGCTGAGCATAGGAAATTTTAGCCATCCCTTCACCCTGACTCAAATGCACTGCCAAGATTCAGAACCATTGCTTTAGGGCATTGCCTCTCTGTCCTTGCTCATAGTGACAGCTACAAAACCGCTCTACAGGAGCTGATGAAAGCTGGGAGGCTAAGGAATATGTCCCAAGGTTCTGTTTGCATGTCACACGCACAAATTTTACTTAGATTGTATGATTTGGAAGTGATTAGATGGTGCTATTTTGATTGGTTTGAAGCAACCCCTGCCACCAGCCCTGAGTAGTACCTGTGTAGAGAGAATTTTGCACTCAGACAGAGAGATCTTGGCTTGAATTATAACTGTGGTGGCCGTGGAGGTCCACTGCTCAGATCTCCCTTCCCAAGAACCTGCTCCAGAATCCCAGTTGTTTGCAGCCTCCTGCTATCCACATCTTTGCATGCACCACAGAGCTCACAATGAATCCAGGCTTCCCTCTGGCTGCTCCAAGCCAATGGTTGAACTTGGAAGGATTACTAGAAATGGGCCATTTCTACCCAATGCAAGACTCTTCTAATGGGCAATTTTTGCTCAGGGACTCCCTACAGACCTGGAAGAGACTTTTTCTTAACTGCATGCAGTCTGAGGCTCATCCTGCCCAGGTCTCCTTCCTTCTCATTCTCCTTCTCAGGTGTTAGGCCTACATCATGGTCTGTAGATTCTCCCTCACCTTCCACCTTTGTCCTTCACAGACATTTCCCTCAACACATCTCTTGCACATCTAATACTCATATACCCAAACTGGCATATGGCTCTAACACTACTTGATACTGGGCATCCAATGAGCTTCCATGAGCCTCAGTTCCCTCATCTGTTCAAATGGGAAGGATAAAAACTATAAGGGATAGTGTGATGATTAAAGGAGATACAACATCAGTGAACAGAGTGGCCAATTTCCTGGGACATAGAACGGAGTTAATAAATATTAATGTCTCAACTCAGCTTTCATGAACAAGCAAATTCCCCCCACATCATTGAGCATTTTTTTCTATAACTATGTTTTATACTCTGTGGCTCTGCATAGGATACAACACATGATGAATGGAATAAGGAGCTTGGAAAAGCAAAAGAGTTTCTAAAGACAAATTCAATGGTAAAGATTAGAGTAAAGGCATATGACCATATACGAACCTGGCCTGAAATAGATGCACAGAATAAAAATTAAATTCTTGGGGAAAAACGTTTTTCCCTTATGTGTATTTCATAAACATAAATATAATATATAAAAGTTTTTGTCCATTAAACATCCCAAATTCAGATCATGGAAAAACAAGGATGCATGACTGCCATTAATTAATAGCTCTGAGCCTAAAGCTAGATCCCTGCAGGATTCTGCCCAGCTTCTAAGGTGTATATCTTTAAGGATTTATCGACAGTCCATGCAAATCCAGACAGCCTTGCTGCCCACAGAAACTTGCCAGTAGTCACCTTGCAGGGATCTTGCAAATAAGCTGACAGGCCCTATCAAAAAAAGTTGGGGCAGAAGGAAGTGGGAAAAGAAGGAATTGTATTATATATTGCTCCAAAATACAAACAAAAGTGGAAAAACTAAATTCAAAATACACTCCATTCTGCTATAATGCAGTTATCTGTGTTCCTAAAATATACCTGCTATGCAAAATCACGTCTTAAAACCTACAGGGTTTACTAGAAAATGGAGTTAAGAGCACAACACTCAAAAACTTCATATGTGACACATTAAAAACAAGATAGAAACCTAATAAAAATGGTAGCACAGGTTTAGTACATGTGAAATGGCTATGAAATTCATTATAAAAACTATAAAAAATGTGTCACATTACCTGAAAAAGACCTGAAGTTTGAGAAAGGGTTACAGCTTGTATTATTGTGAAGTGGTAGGAGGAGGGATTTCTGAAATTGGTCTGAAACTTCCAACACCAGATGCGGTGGCATGGCTCATAATACACGTGATGAACTGAGATAGCTGGTAAATGTGTGTGTGTGCACATGTGTGTGTGTGTGTGTGTGTTGTGAATTCCTTTGCAGCTGGGTTTAGTGGGCTGCAATATTCTTTGTTCACTTAGAGTTTTTCACAAACAAAATTGTGCCGAAGCAAATGCAAAATGTATTTTGTGCTCAAATTGTTCCCTAATATATCACTTGAGTTGGAACAATTTCACATTTTCAAAACAAATGCTACAGCAGAACTTACTGTACGCTTTAAGTGCCATAAAAATATGTTAATTGAAAAGTGATACTTCATTAAGGTTTAAAAGAATATAAAATTGAACCAGCCATTTTAAAAATTGGGAAAAAAACAAGTTGTTAATTAATCTTCTGGAAAAAATCTTTATGTACACTAAATTTATATAGAAGTAGGACAGAGATAGTTTGGGACTTTTTGTAATATTATTTTATCTTTTTTTTAGAAGCTATTACTAATCAAACAATTTCCTACACTGTCAGAAAGTCTACTTTTTCTCTTCATTATAGGAAAAGAAAAAAGGAAACAGGAGATTAATTCCTCTTAGTTGCCAAAGTAAGCATCTCTCTTTTCCTTCATATCTTGACTTGACGTTACCAACATTTCTCTAAGGTCAGTTTTTCATCTTTGTCCCAGTGGCTTGCATTTCACATGAATCTTGGCAACCACCAGCTCTAGCACCAATCATCAAGAGAATGAAATTAGCTTCTGGTCCCACTTGGCCATTTATTAAGTAGGTGACTGTAGACTCTTAGGCTTAGAGAAATCATTTACCACTTCAAGGTCTCTGTTTCTTTAATGTGGAGTGGGTTTAAAACTGGGTTTTAAAGTTCCTACCAAAATCCTTCTGATAGGTGCTGTGGGCTTCAGATCACAATCCATTTACACAGAATATAGCAGTTAAAACTTTACCTTCATATGGTATTTTATAAGTCTGCTAAGTACTTTCACAACTATTACCTCATTTAACTTAATGTAATTACATCTCCCAGTATGAATGTGGACTGTAAATCATTTTCCTATATATTCAAATATTTTTCCACCCATGTTATTTGAAATCTTTCCAACCTACTTTTGGAAACTGGGATTTAACCAAGCATTTCCAGAAATGTGTTACACTGAGTATTTGAACACATCAGTTACAGCTAACATATGTAAAGCACCTGGGTAAACCTTCTGCAGTAGAATTGAAAATGATGATGCATCCATTGGGCCATTCAAGTGTTGCATTTCTCAATTACTCAGAACTCATTAGTCTGTTGTGTTTGCTGAGTTTGTTTTGAATTTTCTGTTCTGGAGAGTGGAACTGAAATCAAGGACAGGCTATGAAAAGGGTCATGGGGGAAAATCCTAAGTCCTGTTAAGTGACAATGGAACTTCTCCACACCTCTGCTTTCCATGGCGGATGGGAAAAGATTATCTTAAACACCTCCAGCTTCTTGTGCTTGAACATGGAGTGAGTTACTTGATTGGTGAGTTGCCCAACTCTAGACATAAGTAACTATTAGACATAGTAGTCCAGCTCCTTCTGCCCAACCCCTTACTCTTGGGATCCAGCTACCTACAGAAAGCTGTGTTCCTCCAAGGTCCATGTTTTAGAAAGTAGTCTCTGTTCCTGTCTACAATTTGGAAGTTCAGTTCAAAAGATTGTTAGGATGTGGTGCTTTGAGCCAGAAACATTGAGAAATAGAAATGGAGTGTAATATGGGTAGCAAAAATAACACCGAAGCTTGAAGCATTCAGTGAGTTCAGGCTGTGTGGGTTGTTGGCCTTGGTGTTTTGCAAGGGCTTATATTGTTCTACGTAGCTAGTTTACACAGTTGTATGGTGTGTGAATAACCAGTGCAGCCTAAGCAGAAGCTATAAAGGGGTAGGTCACTATAGGATTTTTTAAATTTGGTGAGGAACTGTAGCCATGGTGGCTTGTCCACAGGTGTGTGGTTATTTTTATACACTGAGAGACTCTTTTCACATAAGCAGGGCTTCCCAGGCCTTAAACAAAGCCATGTGAGCTACAGGGACTCTCAGAAGTTAGCTCCTACAGCATGACTATGGACTATCTATTGTATGTGGACAAT
This sequence comes from Tolypeutes matacus, assembly GCA_026826555.1. Lineage (NCBI taxonomy): Eukaryota > Metazoa > Chordata > Mammalia > Cingulata > Chlamyphoridae > Tolypeutes > Tolypeutes matacus. Next base: position 1,401,251 of record JAKSZT010053779.1, on the reverse strand, counting down.
AGGTAAAATGATTTTGCTGATTTTACGATGTTTCTCAACTAGGTATGTAGGCACTGATTTTTGAAAATGAGAAGGCATTTAAGTTCTATGAATGCTTTTGAGAACACAAAGCATATGCAGGTTCCTAGCTTTAAATTTTTAGTGCCAGATATATTTTCTTGAAAAAACAAGGAGCTACCCATTCTCACTAACCACCACCACCAAGGCTACAAGACTCAAGAAATATCAACAACAGTTCAGTTCAGAAATCTGCTGGGGGAGAGTAGAAAGAAACCTATTCTCTAGGAGGAATAATGTTTAGGGATATGCAACTTCATAACAAAAGCAGGACAATCAGCCACCATGAGACAGGAGTGAAAATGCCAACTCACAAAAAGTAGTGGAGGTCTTGTCACTAGACAGAATACACACTAACTATCCATTAGCATGCCCAAAACACAAGGCTCAAAGGGAGAAAAAGGCACCACAAAAAAATGTAGAAACTTGCAAATTCTCAAGCACATCTCAAATACCCCTTTCTGGGGAAAAGAGTCCCAGTGTAATTTTCTAGTGCCCATCAGGAAATCATCCTGATGGGTGATTACTCCCAGTTGATTTTAAATTCTCAAGTCATAGATTGTGAAAAACTGGCATAAATGAATTGGTATCCTGATCAGACTAAAACCATGACTGTTCACCCTCCTCATAGATTCCACTCTCTTCTCCAATCTTTGATATCACTAAATGCTGAGTTTTGAGAAACCACAGTTTTCTCTTGGAAAACTGCTCTAGAGGCTGAGAATTGACTTTTTTCCCCTAAATTTGGTGGTTGTGAAACCAGTGCTGTGATAATCCTGTAAACTTCTTTTTAGTTAAAAAAAAAAAAAAAAAAAAAAAAGTGAGGTACATCAGAAACTTGTTATTGAAACTGAGACAACTTACAAAGCTCTGAAGGAAATTTACCCATTCCATAAGAAATACCCCAGGTGGCAGCTGCTGAAGGAAAATCTTCCTCTTCAGCCATCAAGGACTCTGACAGAGGCTGATCAGAATAATAAATTGGAGAGGATGATAATTTTTCTTTAATTTCTTTGAAATCACAAAAATTCAAAAATTATTGAAATAATTTTTTCTGGGTTTTAATTCCTTTGGACTTTAGAATGCAAGGGGATTTAAATTTTGCACTTGAATTTCTGTTGAACAATCTAATAATGGGCAGAGATTTATTTTAAATTTAGCCTATCTAGTTTTTTGGCAAATTATTACTGGAATTGCTTCTTGTGGTCATTTCATATCATTATAAAATCTCTAATGAGCTTGGATAATGTGCTGGATATCATTTGGGTTGGGAATAGAAAAGGGAGGGAATTTTCAACATTGGTAGAGAATGACTTTTGGGGACCCTTCTAGGGGAAAAATATGTCTCTTTCACCAGTGGTCCCAGGAAGACCCACAAAAGTCAGAGATCGATAGCCTCATATGTTGGGAGCAAGAGTGTCTTGATAGACTACAAATATTCTCCTTCTCAGACAATAGCCACCATCTTGCTTTTCAACAGGCTTAATAAAGGAATTGTTGGGAAGGTGGGGGTAGGGATGGTTCTTTACATTGCCTCAGTGTTCTGTAATGGGGTTTTTCCAGGTTTCTCACTCTAGAAAATTGGAATCAATTACCTGATTGATGAGTTTGAAAGAGGAACTAGAGAGGCATAGCTTAGCCCTTTTGCCTTCACATCCCAGAGGAGCCACCTTCCCTGAGAGAGTATACATACCACACTTCACCTTTAAATTTAATAGGGGTAGACTTTCACCCACTCTGACTGAGACTAGAGTTTGGTGTTAGGATACCCATTATTGCCACACTCTGGCTGAGACTGAAGACTGACTGAAGCCACATTCTCCAATATTAGTTCTATCAATCATAAAAGATACTTCTATCTCTTTGATCTCCATCTATCTTACCCCATGCCTATATAGGATAAAGCCTATATGGGATAAAATTTTATATATGTGTGTGTGTATATATATAGTTAGTAACTTAGGCAAAGAAACCAAGGCTGTCATTTATTGGGCTTACATAAGGATGTACAAGGTAAAAGAAGAGGACTCTCTAATAATATTCAGTTCAGTGGGGAAATAAAGGAAAGCCTAAATCCTGGGTTTGAGAGCCAAGGAACTATATGAAGGGGACTTTCTGAAACACGTTACTCCCTCGACTTTCCAAATGAGAAAATCTGAGCAAAAAATGAGTCCAAGTACAGTATTCCCAATTTCACATCCACTGAGATCTTGAGTTTGTAAAGAGGATCCCATGGAATTGTTTGAGCATCTTAAGCTTAAGAGGCCAAGAATACCATGTGCCTTAAGACAGGAATTGGCTCACATAAAAGTCATGAAGAAATCAAAAACAAAAGCACAGCTGTAAGCTGGCTATTGACAATCTGTAGACCACATGGGAAGATGAACTATCTGCTTCTATATCCCTCATCATCACACCTTTAGGATCTACTGTCAGGCTGTTTTGGGGATTGAATCATGTCCCCCACAAAAGACATGGTCAAGCCTTAACCTATGTTCCTGTGTGTGTGAACCCATTTGTAAATAAGACCTTTGAAGATGCCATTATTATTATCAGTTAAGATATGGCCAAATGGAATGAGGGGAGAGCTTAAAACAATATAGATGACGTCATTTTAAGGAAAGGAAATTGAACATGAAAGTAGAAAGAAGTCAGTAGAAACCTTGTGCAGACACAAGAAAAGCACAAAACCATTGGATGGAGGAGAGCTGGAGCACTACAGACTCCAGAAGAAAGCCAGCCCTGCCAATTCCTTGATGTTGGGCTTCTAGCCTCCAAAACCATGAGATAATAAATTCCTGTTCTTTAAGCCAACCACTGAGTGGTATTTGTCATAGCAGCCCTGACAAACTAAGACAGGATGAAACATTCAATATGGTCACTTTCAAAATATCTGTATATGGAATGAGAAGTCAGAATAAAGGAGAAAATCAAGGAATAGATAAATAAGCAGGATGTTTTTCGAGCAAAGTTCAATTAATCTAGTAAAGCCCACTTTAATTATCATATTGGCACAGATAGTGGTAATCTGTCTATTGCGCTGTGTAGTTATTAGGCCACTTTTTCACTCCCAACAATCCTTAGATAGACACTATTTTTTCTGCACACAAAAAACAAATGAACAAAAAAACCCTAAAGCTTAGTCATGACCATGGTTTAAACAAGGTAAAGTCATTAGCCACAGTTACAATGGCAGGTCCAAAGTCCAAATCCACAGTGTTAAAACCCCCACCTTCCTTGCAATTCAATATTATATTCTGTAATCCCTGCTTTCATATAGATGGAAAATTAAAATGAAGATACTTTTCTCAGAAAAAACTCAGTCCAGACCTGACAATCTCCTTTCTGTTCAGCTGTATCAAGTAATTAGACAACCATTCTGTACCAGGAAAGAGTATATTATAGTTTCTTTACTCCACTAACATGGATAAAGACATAACCCCATTCTACTTTATTCCAATCTTCAAGTGAACTTAAGTAAAAAAAAAAAAGAGAGAGAGAGAGAGACATGATCTATATATTAATGGAAAAGATGAATGGAAAAAATATATTTTCATATTTTTAGTGCCACCCAAATCATGCTTGTCTCAAATCATATTCTCTGTTCAGGATTTGGAGTATGGGTTTGAAAAGCATCTCAACAGTGAATAATTATCAGAACCTCCTGATCCAGCCACCCCACCACCACCACCACCAGTAACTACCTAAGTCATAAAAACTGTTCCAAAGGATAACAATAAAAACACGATAAAGCTGCTGATTTACCACTGAAAAAGAGTAAGGCTGAGAATGAGAAGGTGCTTCCTGATGGACATGACCTTCTCATCTAGTAATCAAGTGTACATGAGTGTGTGGAGCACATGCATACACACACACACACACAAGCCAACCCTATGACTACATTTTTGTTTAACATCAAGCCCAACCCTGCCTGTGGATTAGTATCCTTTGTTATGGGGAGCTGGGCAGACTTGAGAAGCTAGGTTCTCCCAGATAATTTTGTCAGAAAGTTTTAAGTTGTTCCTTTCACTAAGGTAAGACAAATCAAAAATCCTTTCCCTCACTCTCATATTCCAGAAGTAATGTATAGTAGGGAGAAAACCTCAGAATACTCTATCAAATTTGTATACACTAAAATCTCTCCAATTTTGGTACAGTTCATTTCTGTTGAAGAAATAGGATTCTTTTAGGTCTTGCCATTTATTTCTGCCTTTCCCCCAACTACTGACAATCTTCTTTCACCTCTGTTATTACCTCATTGTTGGCTGAAAAGACAATAGTAATGTGCAGAAATCTCTTGCCTAAAACCATGCTGACTGTCTTTCATCCTCAGATAACTGGATCCACAAAGATGCACTTGCCAATGAATATGAACTATAAACTAAATGCTGCTATTCGTAACTGATGCTGACAATTCAACTTCTCACCCACATAACATTCACTTTGAACCCAGAGTAACAAAGACGAAGGTCACATACATAGTTTCCCTGCAATTCAGTGCCCGAATATATTTGTGACCAGTGATCACTGAAATATTATTTTTCAGAGGTCAAAAATAATACATGAGGATATACCTTTTCACCGACCCTTATCATAAAAACTACCAAAGACAAAAGAAAAATCATAATACCAAACTTAAAACAACAGATATTCCTGGTAAAACACAGCACACATATCAAAGCTAGCTTTTCTCTGATAAGAAAGTCATGTAGCCTCACAATTTTATTTGGTAAGAATATATTCACAGCTTTTCCATAACAGAATTGGGTTAAATCTTTCCTGAAAGAAAAGACTAGGATTTTATTTAAATCAATTTTTGTGGCTTATCCAAACTATTGCTATTTACTTCCAACATAAACGATTAATGCATAAATAGTATCTGGATACTCACAGCCGAGATCTCAGTTCTGGCCCCTAACACAGACGTCGTGGCTGCAGACTGAATGCTACTGTTGGGAGGTGCTTTTATTTTCCTAACAAAGTAGCACCCTCTAGTGGCTTTTCAAAAATTATCTAACGCACACGCCAAGCATGTGACAGGATTTGTTTACTATCAAATTACGGATTGCTAAAACACTCAGATGAGAGGAAAGTCTTGCTCCAGGCATTGCAGGAAGCATCTTCCTCATGTTTTCTTTGGGGATGATGGTTTTCAAAGGAAAAGACTTTTAAATAACGTTCCTATTTCACACCTGTAGTTTGCCTCTGAGAAATATCTACGTTTTCCTGATGATAGATTTTTTTTTCATTACTGTTATTGCTAGCATCAGCACTGGTATTAATACTAACAGAACAGTTACTGTTTACTGAGCATTCACTATATCACCAGAAAATGTATTCATTGTTTACGTTCTTTCGTATATTTAAATCTCACTACAACCATATACTCTAGGCTTTATATCTTATGGATGGAATAGTTGAGGCCCATATATGTGATGCATATTGCTAAAGGTTAACTACCCAAGATGAGGCAAAGAAAACCTGGAACTCAAGCCCGTCTTGATCTGTTTGCAAAGACCCTTTACAATCCTGATTTTACAAGCAGAAATTGCCAGTAGCTTTCACATGTGTCCAGCTCATTAAAATGTGAATGAAAGAAATTGTCCAATAAGAATAAAAATAAAATTGAAAATGTATATAAACTGCTTGAAGTTTAGTTTAAAAGTGCAATCATTTTGCATAGTAAGTAAAAGTCAAATAGCAATTCTTGGATGGCAAAGGACTGGAGTATCTAGGGAGCCAACTTAGCTCCCTATATTTTTCATATCCTTATACAAAGAGTAAAATACTGGCTCAGTCATGGTATTTTTTAAAATCAAAAGATATATACAAGTATTGATGAGAATGTGGAAATATTGGAACCTTCATCCACTTCTGCTAGGACTGTAAAACAATACAACCATGTTGAAAACAGTCTGAAAGTTCCACAAAATTGTTAAACATAGAGTAACCATATGACCCAGCAATTCCACTCCTATATATAGATCCAAGAGAAATGAAAACATATTCCACACAAAACTCATCCATGGATGCTCATAGCAGCATTATTCATAACAGCCAAAATGGGGAGAAAATAATTGATAAATGAATAAACAAAATGTGGTGTATCCATACAATGGAATATTATTCATCACTAAAAAGGAATAAAGTACTTTTGCAACCTACAACAGGGATGAACCTTGAAAAGATTATGTTAAATGAAAGAAGCCAGACACAAATGACCACATACTATATGATTCCATTTATATGAAATGATCAGAATAGGCAAATACATAGACACAGAAAGTAGATTAGTGATTGTCTAGGGCTGAAGTACAGGAGATAAGGGGGAAACGGGGCAAGACTAGTAATGGGTTTGGGATTTCCTTTGGGGATGATAAAAATGTTCTAAAATTTTAAAAATATATACATTACTGAGATGATATGCTCTCATTGATCACCACCCAAAATAATGTATTAAAGCTAAGAACTAAACTAAAAGATATTATCTGAATCCAACATGTGCACTTGAACAGAAATTAGATTTCAGAATCATCCCAATGGGTATCTTAAAACACACACACACACACACTTAGATATTTTAAACTGTATGTTGTAGAATAACTCAATGCCAGTGAAGATAACATATTATTGATTGCACAGAACAAGCGAGTCAAAGATGTATCTGCCAATTAAGGAATTGTGGTGGGGTGGTGGGAGGCAAAGATTGATAAATAAATTAAATAAATAAAAATTAAAAAAACATAATAATTTTTAGGGCTTCACCAAATTAAAACCATCACAACAATAAAAAATAAATAAAATAAAATAAATAAATGCACAACATTGCTTATAAGACCATAGGAAAAAAAGTCATGGTTCAGTGCAGGCAGATGACATCCACTATTTATTTCTTTACCCCATAGTCCTAACTATATTTTTTAAAGGAAATTGCTTTATTAAAATATGATCAATCTGCCTCAAGTTATTAGTGTTTTTATTAAATCAGATATATTGATCCAAATTTTTCATTCAAATATTTGAATCCAATTTTCAGCCAATAATAGCTAGTCAAACACAGAATAGGTATTTTCTAGCTCTGATTAACTCATGCCAATTGCTTATAAAACAAATTGGTCTGATCAGCTCTATCTTTTCTGAAATCATCTTGTATATTCAAGTGCATTGGATATTTGGTAAATGGAAGAGTAAATTAATGAAATGGAGATTCTCTGCTCCCAGAAACATGATTGCATTTTTATATTTAATACTTTTAGGAAGTTCTACAATAAGACTGAGCAATATATTGTTGTTTGGAATCTGGTAAAGAGAACCAAGCTAACACATGTCCAGTGAGAAGAACAGTGAGCCAGAACTAAACACCAACTTCAAATAAATGGGAAGAACTAAGAACTAAGTCAACAATTGAAACAGACAAAATGGTAAGATTTCTGCAATCATTTGCAGAACAACTATGTATTAAGTGCAATTATATTCTTAATGTTGGTGTTCACCAGTAGAATGAACTTCTGTGAGGGCAAGACACATTGTCTGTGTTAGTTGGCATATTTTTAGGACTTAGCACAGAAGCTATCATCAAAAAAAGAGCTCAATAAATACTCAACAGGATGAATGAAAGTAGGAAGACATATCAAACAAAGTGGACTTTGTTAAATATATATATATATATCAACTGTACACAGACATTTATGAAATAATCAGGGAAATTTGAAGAATTTCAAATTTAAGAAATGATTGCTAATTTGTGGGGTATAATACTGTTCAAAGTAGTCTTCATTTCTCTGCAACATATTGAATTTTTACAGATTAAATAAAATGTTATCTGCATATTATTTAAATTTTAAAATGTATCTTTCTTTAAAGTTTTCCACAATAAATGATGAGAGAGTTTATAGAGAACCTGATATATCCGTTTCATAAACAAGCTTCTTTCAATAAGTTGTGAGGAACAAGGTGGAAGAGTACAAGAAATTTATTTCTTGGGTAATGTTTCGTAGCACTGTTAAAGCTCCTCTTGTCTCTGATACTCTGGCTGCATCTGGTCTCCTGAAAACCTTATTGGTTTTCATTCTTCTGTCTCGGTTTGATTTCCACCTTTATATAACTCTTTCTCTTGGTTGACCATACTGGTTTCTTTTGACAAGAATATTAGGAGTATCTACATCACAGAATCTGTGCCTCAGGATGAGCATCCCACGTTTTTTTGGACATTGTCTTGACCTACCTAATCTGTCTAAATATTGATGACCTTTCTAATTTAACCAACCCACTAAGATTCAGGATTGCTTACAATTTTTTTGTATTACTGCTGCCAATTGCCTGATTCTGCAATCTTGTCTGCCAATCTTTATCCCTAAGGACTTTCAATGTTCATCTTTTCCCTTAGATCTATTAACTACAAATCCTCTCACTTAAATGACCTACATTTTTTAAATATAAAGAAGACACATGGGAAGGTTCTACTCTTTGGAACAGTGAGCAAATTAAAAGACAAAACTTTATGATTATCTTTCTTACTTGTCTCACAGAAGAATTGTGCCATTTAGGCTGGGGATGGGAGAAGGCAGGCAACTGCTCCCCATACCACAAACTTGTGTCCTACTGTCACCCTTAACCCTGTCCATTGAGATGGAGCTAAACACTGTAAATCTATAGCAACTGCTGCAGGTGTCATCCAGACTTGTGGGAGGGACTGGGAACTATTTGGTGGTGGTGGTTCTTGTTATCACCAAATTTTATCACTGCTTTTGTTCCTCAGTTCAGATGGACTTCAGAATGAAGAAACATGACCTCAATACAGCAGCCAGACGTTTATTTAATTACAACTCAGTGTTACAGCTTGAGTGTTAGCTGGCCGGGGTGAGGATGGAAGCACGCCCCACAGCTCCGTGTTACAGCTTGTGTGGCTGGGGCAAGGATAGAAGCACCCTCAGTATTACAGCTCAAGCCTGGCCACAGCTCAGTGTCACAGCTCAGGTGACCAGGGTGCAGATGGAAGCGTGCCCAGGGCTTTGGGGCTGTGCTAAATATAGGTTCTCTGTGCAGCCACCCTGGGGGTGGAGCCTTAAGTTGCGATGCTCTAATTGGTTTGTCATTGGGTTCTGCAAGGGAGCATTGGCTAGGGTTTGGAAGCTAGATTAGCATTTTATGTTAATAGGATATGCTAACTGGGAGGCATTGGATTGGCTGATTATTGACGCTAGATTAGCATTTTATGTTAATCGGGCATGCTGACTGGGAGGCATTGGATTGGCTGATTATTAATTAGGGCAAGGGCTTGAAAATTTCTTATCCTATTGGTTGGCTCTTCCTCCCTCTGCTCAGGGGCCACAGCTCAGTCACAGCCCACTCCCTCATTCCCCCCTTTTTCTTTTATGGGAGATGGGGCAAACAGGAGAAGGAGCAGGATCATTATTAGGGGAGTTATAAGTGGGAGGAGGATAGGTAGGATCCATCGCTGGGGAAAAGAGTTGGAATTGTTCTCCCACTTCCACTTTTCAGCATTTTGCTTCACTTCTTGGATTATGTTCTGGATTTTTCTGAACTGTTAACATAAAAACAGTGTTCCTTTCCTAGGAATGCACTGAGAAGAGAAATGGGAGAAAATAACAGATTATGGGTCCCAGGTAGAGAGGGAAGGGGCTGAAAAGAGATAAAGAGGGCTGATTTACAGACTACAGTTCCCCATTACAGAGTACAAATGTCCAGGTTTACTTGCATGCTGTTCCAGGCAGGGGAAAAAGGCAAGAACATGGGTCGTTTGGATTTTGTGCTTGCTTTTTAAGCCATTAAATATTCCGCCCCCTTTGCTAATGTTGGGGAGGAGCCCCAGCTGTTTGCTGTTTTGATTGATTACCCCACCCATCAATCCCCCAGGAGGGCCCAAAAATAAGGCCCCTGGAGAATATCCAGGGCTTCTCCCAGCTTCTAGAGGAAATCATGGTCCGAATAGGGGTTCTCAAGGCTCCTCCAGCAGCCATCTGTGGGGTATCCATGGCCACGTGTTTAATGTTGGCAGTTTTTCTGCCAGGTTCCAGATCCATCTATTGATTCCTAATCTAGCCTGCCTCAACTTTCCCCTCAGAGAGTTTATACCTTTATTCTTAAAAGGGTGCTGAAGGGCGATGTTCTTTCTTCTGTAACTACTTCCTGCTGGTTAGGGGTAGTAGGCCCCTACCTGACAAGGTGTAAAACCCTCTTGCTATTCTATCACAGTGGGTGAAGCTGGATGAAACCCCTGTATGGCTAACAAGACATTGATTCTGGAAGAAATAAACATAATTAGAATTTTGAGGATATAGGATTTCACTGAAAGGACACTGGACCATAAGAGTAGAAAAGTCCAGGTGCCTATAAAGGCCACATCTTCCCGAAGTTGGTGGGCTTTATTTTGCAGGTTTTGAATGCTGTTTAGGACTATATCAGAGTTATTTACATAGGGAGAAACTACAGGAAAGAAAAGCAGACAAGGTTTCTTAAGGAGTGTCTGGTTTGCCCTCCCCCTATCAATAGGCATTTGGGTTAGAGTTAGAGGGAACAGCTGGCTTTAACCAGACACTACTTAGCTTTGTTTCTTGAAGAGGTATTTCAGGCCTTTCAATGACTGGCACTCATACGTACTGTCAGGTGCTTCTGGTGAGCTGGCACTTCCTTGGGCAGCTGGATTCACTCGGGATAAGTTCTCCCAGCTGGCAATCCTTTTAACTTTAATAGCTATGGGAGTGATCAGAACTACAGAGTGAGGTTCCTTCTACTTTGGCTCTAATTGAGAGTGAGCCTTGTTGTTGTTGTTTGCCAAGTTTTGATCAGATTGCCCAGGTCCTGGGTGAGGAAAGGTCACCCATAGAATATCTTGAAGGGGTTAAACTGAAGTGTTTGCCATTGCCTTCTTGGTGGGAAATGCTTAGCCCTGGCAGAATGGCATGTGGGATTGCTAGTCCTCCCCAGGATATGAGTGGGACAGGTTTTGGAATAAGGGCTAGGAGGGAGACCTGGATTAAACATGCCCTTCATTAACTACTTAGAAAATGAAGTTTACCAGGACCTTTTAACATGTTCAATGTTCCTCTGCATATGATCTAAAGTAGAAAAGATATCACCATAATCATCAGGTATATATCTAGAAGAGGAGAGATATAGGTACAGTACTTAATACTAATCAATACACTAATAAATGCATAAATCTTTCTTTGAGCTGCATTTAATAGTTCTAAGCTCCAGGTTTGCAATACCATATGTTATCTCTCCATGGGAGCAGGCCATAATGCCAATTGTGTTTAAGTTCTACTTACATCACTCTGGTAATCATTGCTCCACTTGCTTTGTCCTTCACACAGCCAGCATGCTGCAGCACCATTGATCCTAGAGAGGAGCTAGGAAGGGAGGCTTCAGTATTCCACCAGCCTGGTGAATAGTGCCCTTCGGCACCATGAAGCAGTCAAGTCTGGAGGCAATATCCATTGTAAATCTGGTCATTTCGAGCCATTGCTGGCTGCTGCAAGAGTCCAAAACTGCAACATAGTCTCCATCCACTTCAGGAGCACAACCAGAGATGTAGTAGACAGCTTTATTGTTTTTGGGGTCAGTGAGCAACCGTATTAGTCAGCCAAAGGGGTATTGATGCAAAATACCAGAAATCTGTTGGCTTTTATAAAGGGTATTTATTTGGGGTAGAATTTTACACTTACCAGGTGTAATGGTTAGGCTAATGTGTCAATTCAGCCAGGTAATTGTGTCTAGGTGTTTGGTCAAGCAAGAACTGGGCTAATTTTAATACAAGGACATTTATAGACACTATTCACCAGTGAGTTTACTGCAGAGATGGCTGACTACATCTACATCAATCAGGGAGATTGCTGTCAGCAATAAGTGATGCTTTATTGAATCAGTTGAATGTCTTAAAAGGGGATGTGATTTCAGCATTCAGAGAGAATTTCCCAGCTCATCTTTGGACACCCAACGTCTCCCAGAAACTCATCAGGGACCTTCATTAGATTTTCATCCAAGGCCCTGGTTTGCAGCCTGCCTGCGGAACCTGGACTTGTGCATCCCCACTGTCATGTGAGAGACTTGTATAAAATCTCATATTATTGACAGATATCTCCTATTGATTCTGTTTCCTTAGAGAACGCTGACTAAACACCAGGCCATAAAGCATAAGTTTCTTCCCTCACCAAAGTCTGTTGCCACGTGTTGCAGCAAGATGGTTGCCAACGTTTGCCAGGGTTCAGGTTTCTTGGGTTCCTCTCTTCCTAGGGCTCCATTTCTCTCTGGCACAGCAACTCTGTTTCCTCCACAAGGCCAGCTGCAGACTATAAGGTTCTCTAGGCTTTGCCTCTCTCCACAAGGCCAGCTGTGAACTGTCAGGTGAATGGCTCATCTCTTTTCCCAGGGTCTTCTCTCCTTCCTCACAACCAAGCTCCTCTCTGTGCTTACTTCCCAGGGCTCCAGCTCAAAAACTCCAGCATCAAAAAATTCCAACTCTGTCCTTTGCCATGTCTTTTATCTGTGAGTCCTCACCCACCAAGGGGCAGGGACTCAATGCCCTACTGATGTGGCCCAATCAAAGCCCTAATCATAATTTATTTAAGTAAAAGTAAAACCTCTGAATCAAATACACTGTAATATGCCCAGAGGAAAAGACCAATTTACAAACATAATCCAATATTTCTTTTTGGAATTCATCAATAATATCAAACTGCTACACCAACCTAGCCAATAACGCAAATGGAGAGGCAAAATGCAGTGTACTGAAGACCTAGTACAAGAGAGTTTAACAGTGCTAAAGTCTATCTCTTTGGATTTTTATACATTTTTTAAATACTTCCAATGCAACGTGTAGCATATTAAATGAACTTAACTTTTTAGTACTTTGCTTTTTACTTCTACACCTTTACCATGAAGATGTTAATTAACAGATATTTTACTTTAGCAGTACAGGAAAAACTATTTTTTTTTCATTATTTTATGAAAACTAAAGATTCCCAATGGAATCAAGATTATCTTTCCTTACCACCACTTGAATATGCAGATTGAGGTGGTCTCTGACAGTTTTCATGTTATGAAGTTACTTTTTGTTATTAGCATCAATTCAGTTTCTGTTTAATAATGATTCCTAGAATTAGCCATTTAAATATTTCAGTTTAAATAATGCTTCTACAAACTTCTTATAACTATCCATAACCACATAGACTATAGTTACTTCATTTTAAGACAAATTCCACCTTCATAGAACACATTCTGTTACTTAACGCTACCTTCTACAATATCTTCTATAAGTTTTGTCATACATTCTTCCATTCCACTTTTATGAAAACCAGCCATTTTATGTTAGTATGAAACACACTCCCTTAAAGAAACTTAGCACTTCTACAAACCTTTTCCTTCTTTCTATATCCATTTAAGTTTCACACCCCTCATTCCATTCTGTGAAGAAAAATAAACTATTCGTTTCCATTTGGACAAAAACAATTTTTTTACAAAGAGGTTTGTAGTAATTTCATTAGTCAAAACTGACAATTTTCATCATTTTAAAGATTTCCATACTTATTTTTCAATATAAGCTCTTACTTAATTTTTGGCTATTTAAATAGAGCTCTTTTAAGAATTTTCATTTATAAATTTAATATTACCATCTGGAGGTACCAAAATATGCACTGACACTGAACAGACAAACACAAAAAGTGTTAAGACAGACCAACAGAAACAAAAAGCTGGGGAGGGATCCCATTTCCCATGGGGAGGCTGTTCATGGATATCCTTAGGAAGACCCTTCATCTCTCTCTCTCCGGGTCCTGGGAGAGCAGCATAAAAGATAGGACATAGTGGACCTCTGTCCACTTCCCCTCTCCTTTGCAAAAAAGATCGAGCTGTAAAATGATGTTATAGTTCAAAGTCCCATTAACCGGCCATTGTTCTTTGAATTCTGGTTTGTATTGAGGCCATTCGACATTACACAAGAATATCATCCATTTGCACTTCAAGTCAGACCAGTTAAAATCTTTTCAGTGTGCTAGAATGCAACCGACAGGGGAATCCCGGGGGATGGACTCTCCTTGTCCCATCCCAAAGAGCTAAGAGCCCAACGAGCTAGAAGCCCAATGACATTGGAGGCCAACGACCTAGGAGGCCAATTGGAGGTTGCTGGGGTGGGAGCCCCCCGCCGGAACCGAACGCACTTTAGGAAAGCGCAACCTTAGAGAGGCGCGCACCTCTCTACCATCGCCGACCCACCATTTCTGAGCCGGCAGAAGCGGGGTGGCACCTGGGATATGGAGGCAAGTGGTGGACTCACCCATCCAGGAGCTTCCGGTGTTGCAGGGATTGATTGCTCTGATCTTGGTCATGTTGATCTGAATCACAGCACCAAATGTTATCACCAAATTTTATCGCTGCTTTTGTTCCTCGGTTCAGATGGACTTCAGAATGAAGAAACATGACCTCAATGAAGCAACCAGACATTTATTTAATTACGGTCAGTGTTAAGCTTGAGTGTTAGCCTGGCTGGGGCAAAGATGAAAGCATCCTCAGTGTTATAGCTCAAGCCTGGCCAGGGCAACGATAGAAGTGCGCCACAGCTCAGTGTCGCAGCTCCGGTGACCTGGGCGATGATGGAAGCACGCCCGCACCCGGGGTGCAGATGGAAGCGTGCCCAGGGCTTTGGGGCTGCCCTAGATATAGGTTCTCCGTGCAACCACCCTGGGGGGTGGAGCTTTAAGTTGCAATGCTCTAATTGGTTTGTCATTGGGTTCTGCAGGGAGCATTGGCTAGGGTTTGGAAGCTAGATTAGCATTTTATGTTAATGGGATATGCTGACCAGGAGACATTGGATTGGCTTATTATTAATTAGGGCAAGGGCTTGAAAACCTCTTATCCTATTGGTTGACTCTTTCTCCTTCTGCCCAGGGGTCACAGCTCGGTCATCAGCCCGCTTATGATGATTCACTACAAAGCTTTCAGTGCTTCACATTGGCTACCCTTACCCAATTCTTTCATACACAGTTTCCATTGACTTCAAAGGGATCAAGGGGATCCATGTAAGGGGATGAAGGGGAAAAAAGCCACAATAATTTCCCCCTGACTTTTCAAGAATGTTTATTTCAGCATGATTGGCAACATACTTTGGTGGAAAGGCCCCTTTTCCTTTAGGAAAAGGCAACAGTGCACCAGTTCACATTCTTCATCGGCAGTAGAGTATCAGGGAGGAACTGGGCAGCCACCCAGTGTGGCAGCTATGGCTAGACAAGCTTCCTTCTGTGCAGCCCTCAGAACAGAAATACTTTTTTTATCTGGCAAATGTTTTAATGCTGTATATAGCCTCAAACAGTCTTTAGAGCCTAGTAATCCAGGTATCAGGGAATAGATAATATTCAAAAGGAAATAATAGGAAGTTGGTTGCTTTGAATTCAGTATTATGAAAATCTGGCAAATACCTGCCAGATTCAAGAATTCTTAAGCTGAGAGTCAAATAGGAGATGAAGTTGAAGAGATAAATTAACAGGAAAAAAAGCTGAATTTTATTCCTCTGATTATATAAGAAGTGGCATTTTGTCTGGATAGCAATAGTTAAAAAGTAAGATTGATGAGTTATGTTGGAAAAATGCTCTATGGCATTATATGTATTATAATTTATAAGCATATATTATATTTAGCTTTTTCAAAGTCAAAAGTTCTTGAAAATATATAGCTCTTTACCATAAAAGGATTGGCCATACTTATCAAACAAACAAAATCAAATAGCCTTAACATCATAACAAAATAACTGGTTAAGAATTAGAATAATTACACCTCATTTTAAATACAAAGTAACTTCACACAAATATGGGACCAGATCACTACTAAATATGAAAATATAATTAGAAATGTAATTATATTTCTACTTGCTCCTAATACATACCTTTCAAAAGGTATTAAACAAGAAACTGCCTTCAAAAATCAGTTGCAAAGACCCACTTGGAAACTGGCATTTGCTGTCAAACCTCGGAATTTGCTATTTGCCTGATTCTGGAGGAATTATATCTCATGAACATTTGGTCCAATGGAAAGTAACATAGGATGAGTTCTAGACTGATAATCATGAAACTGGGTCTCTAGCTCTGGTTCAACCATAAATTAGCATGAGACCAGTCCAGCAAATTAGCATTTGTTAGTCTCAGTTTCATTGCATGTAAGATTAAGGATTTGTACTTTCTGCTTCCAAAATGACTTGTACACTTTATAAATTAAAAACATTATAAAATCAGAGAATTCTGGTTTTAAAAATTCCAAAGCAGAAGCATGAACATCTAAAAAGATAAAAAGAATCAGTTGTTTCAAGACTTCTGAAAGAAATTAATTGCTAGATTGGGACACTGTGATTGGTTTTGTTTTCTGGGAAGAACAATTTTTTAGATAGAAGAAAAAAATCACCAGCAGAAACAACCTTATTCCTGGAAATACATTTTAAAAAGAACTAATTCATCTCCTGACTATAATAGAGAACCTGGCCAACATAGTAAAAATTTGTCATTTAATCAATTATAGCTTTGTGAATGGCACAGAAATGTCAAACACAGGTTTCTATTATAAACTCTTTCAATAAAGACAGAGCAAAACAGAAGGAGACAAGAATGAGATACTGAGGCCAAGAAATGCTATTCTCTGATGACTTCACCAAAGACATAGAAAGAACTCTTTCTCAAATATCAGATATCTTAAGAGAACTTTATGCAAAAGCAGTGCTGTAGTCAGCATTCAATTGTTTTATCTAACTGTATTTGACTTGCATGTAGTCTGTGATGTTAGTTGATATTCAAAATACATGCTTTAGATATCAAAGATGGAGTTATTGTCTAGCTTTTCTTCTAGCATAGTGTGAACGTCTCCTTTCAATCATGTTCACTCTCATCCTTCAGCACTGTCAATTACACTCATATCACTGTTCCACCATCACCTCCATCCATTTCCAAACCATTACAATCAACCTAATTATAAATTCTGTACAGGTTAAGCATCAGCTCACTTATCTTTACTCCCTTCTATCTCTTAGTAACTTATCTTTTAGACTCTAGCTGAATGAGTCTGTTCACTATCCTTAATACATATAAGTGAGATCATGCAATATTTGTCCTTTTGTGTCAGGGTTATATCGCTCAACATAAGGTCCTTTAGGTTCACCTATGTTGTTGCATATGTCAATACTTCATTCCTTCTTACAGCTGAGTAATATTCCATTGTATGTATATACCACATTTTGTTCATCCATTCATCTGGTGTTGGGCACCTGGGTTGCTTCCATCTTTTGGCATTTTTTTTTAAGATTTATTTATTTATTTATTCCCTACCCCCATCCCCTCACTGTTTTGTGCTCGCTGTCTGCTCTCTGTGTGTTCTTCTGTGTCTGCTAGTCTTTTCTTTAGGCGTCACCAGGAACCGATCCTGGGACCTTCTGGAGTGGGAGAGAGGTGCTCAATCTCTTGCACCACCTCAGCTCCCTGATCTGCTGCATCTCTTATTGTCCCCCCTCTGTGTCTCTTTTTGTTGCATCATCTTGCTGCACCAGCTCTCTGAAGGGGCCAGCACTCCTGCGCAGGCCAGCACACCTGCGCAGGCCAGCACTCCGTGTGGGTCAGCTCTCCACTCGGGCCAGCTCGCCACGTGGGCCAGCTTGTCTTTACCAGGATGCCCCAAGAATCAAATCCTGGACCTCCTATATGGTAGACAGGAGCCCAATCACTTGAGCCACATCCGTTTCCCTGGCAATTTTTAATAATGCCACTATTATTAACATTGGTGTGCATAGATTTGTTTGTGCCCCTGCTTTCAATCATTCTGGGTATATACCTAGTAATGGGATTGCCAGATCATATGGCAATTCTATACTTAGTTTCCTGAAGAACCGCCAAACTATCCTCCACAATGACTGCACCATTCTACATTCCCACCAGCAATGAATGAGTGTTCCTGTTTTTCCACTTTCTCTCCAACACTAATAGTTCTGTTTTTTTAATAGCAGCCAGTCTAGTAGGTGTAAAATGATATCTCATTGTAGTTTTGATTTGCATTTCCCTAATAGCTAGTGATTTATATATATATAAAGAGTTATGTTTGCCTTTTCCTATATGTTTCCAGGTTGCTTGTCTTGTTTCCTGCCATGTTTCCTGTTTTCATTAATATTTTCTTTTTATAATTTAGATCTTTGACCCATCTGAAATTTATTTTCCTACAAGATATGAGGTAAGTACATAAATTGGTTTTCTTCCAGAGAACTGTCAATTAGTACAGCATCTTTATTAAACAAACCTGCATTAGGATTTTTATTTAAATAGAAGAAAGGACATACATTACTGGCAACATTTTTATTCTCTGTAATTGATACTGGATTGCTCTTTAGGAGAATTACTGGTCAAGAAATCTATTTGGAGGTGATGGCATCAATATGGTGACATAAGATATCACTTGAAAAGCCTCCCCAGAGATTCAGTGAAAGTAAAAGTACAAATCCTATTTACTTAGAACTCTGGAGGATGGTAGAGCATTTGTAGGACTCTACAAATGCTCAATCAAAGGAAAATAAAAACCAGGTAGGAAACTTCTGTCCTGGATTGACAGTCCTCTTCCCTACCCCCCCACCTTGGTCCCCCACAGCTTGGGAGTTGCTCAGACACAAAAGCCTAGATTCCTCCCACCCCTCACCTGGGACATGAACTATAAAGTTACTCACAGCAAAAATCAAACCCCTTGCATATTCAGGCACAGGGACCCAATTCCACAGAGACCCATGGTGGAATGAAAGCTGCTGAAGAGTCCTCATACAAAAGGGTCCCTAGGTAGGAGAGAGACCATGATATAACTGCAGCTGGCAAGGAGTGCACTCACTCAATCCCATTTCTGTTGGCTGAATCGCCAAAATGCAAAACAGACATTTTTGTAGTGACCCAACTTTCTGAATTGATCCCATCTGGCTCCCTGAGGCAGGATATACTAACAGAAAAAAACTGAGGCAGAAAAGCCTCACAAGGGAAACAAAGGGTGTGGGGAGCTAAACTAAACTGCTGTAGGATGGCAGGGTCCCTGAACTGAAATGTGTAAGGAAAATGGGGTGCTGAATTTAAGCAAAAAAATAGGAGCTGGAGAGAAAATTCTTCACAAAAACTGACATAACAGATCAAGATTCCCAAAGAAGTAACAGAAGAAAGGAAGCTTTCTCCTGAAAGTGAAACAATTACACAAAAAATGCAAATTTAAAAATTTTACAGTATATCCAAGGCAAGAGTCAAATGAAGAAGACCTGTGAAAATACAAGCTATTCAAAAGGTTTAGAATAAGTTAGACCAAGTGTCAAAGAAGAACCTTAACAGAAAGCCAATGAACAATAAAACAGTAGAAAAGAGGGAGAACATGACCTTTAGAGTTAACTCATCAAGATAATCAAATGCCTAAATCAGCAAAAATTATGTCATAATAAGAAACAGGAAGATATGACTCAGTCAAGAGAACAAATTAAAATTTCAGGGGAGACACAGAATTTGGAACAACTAATTAAAGAAGTTCAGACAAATCTCTTAAATCAATTCAAGGAGATGAAGGAAAATATGCATAAAGAGATAAAGGATTTGAAGAAGACAGTGTGTGAGCATAAAGAATTTGAAAGTATAAAAATAAACATAGAAATTATGGGGCTGAAAGGCACAATACTACAGATTAAAAATACACTAGAGGCATATAACAGCAGATTTAAATAGGCAGAAGAAAGAATCAGTGAACTAGAAGACATGACATTCAAAATCATATAGTACAGATAGAGAGAATAGACAAAATTAAGCAGTGTCTCAGGGATTTGAGTGGAAGCACAAAGTGTACAAACATACACATCATGGGTGTCCCAGAAGAGAAAAGATAGAAAAAGAGGTAGAAAGAATATTTGAGGAAATAATGGCTGAAAATTTCCCAAATCTTATGGAAGACATAAACATACATGTCAAGAAGTGCAGCATACTACAAACAGAATAAACCCTAAAAGTGCCAATTTCTCATCAGAAACCCAGGAGGTGAGAATGCAATGGTAAGATATATTTAAGACACTGAAAGAGAAATCCTGCCGACCAAAAATTCTTTATCCAAAAAACCACCCTTTGAAAATAAGGGAAAGTTTAAAATATTCACAGATAAACAGAAACTGAGAGGGTTTGTCAAAAAGAGACCTGCCCTAAGAATTACTAAAAAGAGTTCTGAAGTTTGAAAGGAAAAACCAGGAGAGAGTGGCTTGAAGAAATGTGAAGAAATGAAGGTCATCAATAAAGAAACTAAAAGGGTAAATGCAAAATCCACTAGTACTGTATCTTAATATACAACTCTACTCTTTAACTCCTATAAGAGTCAGAACACAAATGAACAAGAAAAAGACATCTTTCCTGATAATGAACATGCAAAATGAAAAGTGGTAAAGTAGGACAAAAACAAGTTAAAGAGGGGAAACTGAGGGATAAAGGAACATAGAAATGGTGTGTTATTTAAGCCCAGTTGATATTTTATCAAATTATGAAGATTTGGATGTAGGTTGTGTAATATAAACCCCAGAAGAATGAGAAAGAAAGAGTTTTTACAAGACACACAAGGAAAAATGAGAAAGGGATCAGTTAGATACATCAAAAAGATTAACTATACAGAAAAGAAGTTTGCAGTCAAGGAAAAGAGACAAAAATATATAGGACCTATAAAAACCAAAGCACAAAATGGCTGAAGAAGTACTGCTTTTACAGTAATAACACTGTATGTTAGTGGATTAAACACCCCCAAAAAAGACGTGGATTGGCAGATTGGACTTTAAAAACCATGTTCTAATATATGTTGTTTACAAGAGACCCACCCTGAACCAAAAGATACAAATAGGTTGAAAGTGAAAGGTTGGAAAAAGATATTCCATGCAAACAGTAACCAAAAAAGAGCTAGGGTAGCTATACTAGTATTGGGCAAAACAAATTTAAGTCAATAACTGTTATAAAAGACAAATGATGCTATATATTAATAAAAGGAACAATCCATCTGTATTAGTCAGCCAAAGGGGTGCTAATATGAAATACCAGAGATTGGTTGGTCTTTATAAAGTATATTTGTTTGGGGTAGAAGTCCACAGTTACCTGGCCATAAAGTGTAAGTTTCTTCTCTCACCAAAGTCCATTGCCACGTGTTGGAGCAAGACAGCTGCCGATGTTTGCCAGGGTTCAGGCTTCTTGGGTTCCTCTCTTCCCAGGGCTGCGTTTCTCTCCGGGCTTAGCTCCTCTGGTTCCTCCACAAGGTTAGCTGTAGACTGTCAAGCGAACGACTTGCTACTCTTCTCCTGGGGCCTTCTCTCCAACATCAAAATTCCAACATCAAAACTCCAACTTCAGAACTGCAACTCAAAAACTGCTCCCTCTGTCCTTTGCCTTGCCTTTTATATTCAATTCCCCACCACCAAGGGGTAAGGCTCAATGCCCTACTGACGTGGCCCAGTCAACGCCCTAATCATAACTTAATCATGTCCAGATTAACAGATAAGTTTACAAGCATGATCCAATTATATTTTTGGAATTCATAATTACATCAAATTGCCAAACGGCTATACCACCTGGAAGAAATAATAATCATAGATATTTATGCACCTAACCACAGTGCCTCAAAATACATGAGGCAAGCTCTGTCAAAACTGAAGGGAGAAATAGACATCTGTACAGTAATAATTGGAGGCTTAAATAATAACCTACTCAAATCAATAGATAGAACTTCAAGACAGAAGATCAGTAAGGAAAAAGAAAACTTGAATAATATGATAAATGAACTAGACCTAACAGTCATATACAAAATATTGAACCCCAAAACATCAGGATATACATCCTTTTCAAGTGCACATGGATCATTCTCCAGGAAAAATGACATGTAGTGTCAAAAAACAAATCTCAGTAAATTTAGGCAGAATAAAAATCACACAAAGCATCTTCTTTGACCATAATGGAATGAATCTGGAAATCAGTCATAGGCAGGGGACTGGAAAATCTACAAATATATCAATTATATTAAATAACACACTCAACAATCAGGGGTCGAAAGGAAATTATAGGGGAAATCAGGAAATATATTGACATGAGTGAAAACAAGAACACAATGTATTAAAATTTATGGGATGCGGTGAACACAGTGTTGAGGGGGAAATGCTTACATTAAATGCTTACATGAAATGCCCTAAATGCTTGCATTAAAAAAGAAGAAAGAACTAAAATCAAAGACCTCACTGCATATGTGGAGTAACTAGAAAAAGAAGAGCAAATTAAACCCAAAGCAAGTAGAATGAAAGAAATTAAGAACAGAGCAGGAATAAATGAAATTGAGAATAAAAAAGCAATAAAGAGAATTAACAAAACCAAAAGTGGGTTCTTTGAAAAGATCAATAAAATTGACAAACCCTTAGCTAGACTGACAAATGAAAAAAGAGAGAAGACATAAATAAATAAAACAGGAAATGAGGGGGGGTGGGCATATTTATCACTGACCACACATAAATAAAAAGGATTAAAAAAGAGTACTGTAAACAACAGTTTGCTAACAAATTAGACAACCTAGATGAAATGGACAAATCCCTAGAAACACACAAACTGCCCACACAACTTGAAAAGAAATAGAAGTCCTCAACAGACCAATTAAAAGCAGAGAGTTTGAATCAGTCATCAAAAACCTCCCAATAAAGAAAAGCCCAGGACCTGAATGGTGAATTCTACCAATTATTCCAAGAAGAATTAATCCCAACCCTCCTCAAACTCTTCCAAACAATTGAAGAGGAGAGAACACTACCTAATTCATTCTATGAGGCTAATATCACCCTAATACCAGAACCAGAAAAATTGATATCATTAAAATGTCAACTCAACCCAAAATTATTTACAGATTCAATGCACTTCCAATCCAAATTCTAGCAGCCTACTTTCCAGAAACTAAAAAGCCAATTACCAACTTTATTTGGAAGGGTAAGGGGCCCCAAATGGCTAGAAACATCTTGGAAAAGCACAAAGTTTGTGGATTCACACTTCCTGACTTCAAAGCTTATTACAAATCTACAGTGGTCAAAACAGCATAGAGGAGTCAAGATGGCGTTAGTGTAGGAGGGAACACACTGCAAGCTCCCAGAGCAAGGCGGATTGTGGACGGGGTCCTGCCCGGGGGTCTGTGCTGTGCACCCGTGGAGTGAGAAGCTTGGGACATCTATCTGCGTGGATCAACGGCGTGGACAGAACGGTGGAGACTCATGAGTTTTAAGGCTGCCGGTGGGGGTTGGCACAGACGGCTGAGCCCCGCCGTTAGGGTGAAAATATAAAATAAAATAAAACGGCCACTCGGAGCCGCGAGCAGGTGAGAAAGTTTTATTTTCTGGGGATCTGGCTGCCTGGTGCCCCTTGGATCTTGCATGAACAGAACAAATGAGCTAATTGGCACCCGGTGAACCGGAGCGGGGATTCTGGTCGGGGGCGACGGAGCTGATTCCCGTAGCGACCCAGGGATAAGACCTGGGCCACTGCGGAGCCAGGAAGAAGGGACACTTCCCAAAAGAGGGAGGGTTCTGTTGGAGGACAGGGAAGGGTATTTTTTATTTTTAGATATCGATCTGGCTGCCTGCACCGCCCTATAGCTTTGGGGAGCAGAGAAGCCGACCTGAACCAGCATCAGGCTGAGAGCAGATGCAAATCAGCACTCAAACTGATTTACTTAGCAATCCGGTGACGCTCGAGCTCGACTCCAGAAGGGGTGGAATCGGCCATCTTTAGCACTCCGCACTAACTAACATCAGAGCTACAGCTACCCTGGGGAGTCCAGGAAGTGGGACGTGCTTGATTAATTTCCACGGGCCCAGCTAGGGTCCTTCCGTAAGGGGGTTGGTCTAGAGGAGGAATTATTTTGGGTCCTGTATTTCGCTAAAAAATTAAAATTAAAATTAAAAAAAAAAGGTGAGAAAGACACTTCAATAAATGAAAAATAAATTCTTTTTAATTTAGTTTAATAGCTAAAAGCTGCTTCAGGACCTGCATATAGAACCCTGTGGGGAAATTGATTGATAAACACAAGTAGGCAGGAAGCATCCATGTGGACCCTAGGGAAATCATTGACCCCCCTTAGCTCTGTTTGACTGCTTGCCTGTGTGGATCTTTGGTTTCTCTGTTTCTTTCTGGTCCCTTGCTTTTCTTTCCTCTTTCCTACCCCCTTTCTTTTTTCTTCCATTTTTTTTTTTAAATTAGGTGCTGCTAGCTTGTTGCTTCTTTGCTGTGCTTCTTTTTCAATAATTTCCCACTCACTGTATATATTGATTTTGTATTACAAACTATAGCTTATCCTTCCTGCATCTTTCTGCCCTCTGTTTTCTGTGATGGCTCTTAGATACAACATTTTTTCATAGGCCCACAACTCAAGGGTGTCAATTTCTATTCCATCTATTTTGTTTTCTTCTTTTTTTTAATTAGTATTAACTTTTTCCTCTCAGACCTTTCTTTACTATTTCTCTCCCTCCTCATAATTCTAGCCTTCTAAATCACTATATATATACATATATTCCTCCATTTGTTTTCCCAGTCCATTGTAGGAACTCCATTTTTTTTCCTGGTACTCTACACTGCCTACACAAGTTAAATATTCATCTCATTAAGTCTCATTTTGACCCTCTTCTGACTTTTATCAATATTACTATTATCCTTCTGCCTTCCTTACATCTTTTGATTCCTCTGGTCCTAACCTTTTGCCTTCAAGGGAATATAGAAAGAAACAAGGAAATAAAACAAGAAGAAAAACTGCCAAAGAGAAAACTTAACTCACAAACACAACCAACAGCTAAATAAAACTCTAGAGCATAGAGAAAAGCTAATCAGCTGAACAAACCCATCAAGATAATATGATGACCAGAGGGCAACAGAAAAATACAAATGACTCTGAGAAACTGGAAAACATTGACCAGTCCAATGCACAAAATAAAAACCAGGAAGCAATGCAAAACATTGAACAAATAATGAAAGTATGCAAACAAATATCATGGACCAACTTAAAGAACTGAAGGAAGAGATTAAGGATATAAAGAAGACACTGGGAGAACATACTGAAGAAATAGCAGATGACATGATCCTATACATAGAAAGTCCTGAGAAATCTACAACAAGGCTTCTAATACTTATAAAGGAGTTCAATAATGTTGCAGGTATAAGATCAATGCTCAAAAATCAGTAGCATTTCTGTACACCAATAACAAGTAAACTGAGGAGGAAATCAGGAAAAAAATACCATTTACAATAGTAAATAAAAGAATCAAATACCTAGGAATAAATTTAACTAAAGATATAAAGAACTTATATACAGAAAACTACACAACACTGTTAAAGGAAATCAAAGAAGACTTAAATAAATGGAAAAATATTCCCTGTTCATGGATAGGAAGGCTAAACATCATCAAGATGTCTATCCTACCCAAACTAATCTATAGATTTAATGCAATCCCAATAAAAGTCAACACTGTATTTTTTAAGGAATTGGAAAAACTAACCACAAAACATATTTGGAGAGGCAAGAGGCCCCGAATTGCCAAAGACATATTGAAAAAGAAAAATGAAGTTGGAGGTATCACACTACCTGACTTTAAAACATACTACAAAGCTACAGTGATCAAAACTGCATGGTATTGGCACAAGGATAGACCTACCGACCAATGGAACCGAATTGAGAGTTCTGATATAGATCCTCGCATATACAGTCATCTGATAATTGACAAGGCCACCAAGCCCACTCAGTTGGGAGAGAATGGCCTCTTTAACAAGTGGTGCTTTGAGAACTGGATATCCATATCCAAAAGAATGAGAGAAGAATACCATCTCACACCTTATTCAAAAATCAACTCAAGATGGATCAAAGATCTAAATATAAGAGCCAAAACCATAAAGACCTTGGAAGATAATGTAGGAAGCATCTACAGGACCTTGCAATTGGAAATGGTTTCATGAACTTCACAGCCAAAGCACGAGCAGCAAGAGAAAAAATAGATAAATGGGACCTCATCGAAATAAAAAACTTCTGCACCTCAAAGGATGTTATTAAGAAAATAAAAAGGCAGCCTACCCAATGGGAGAAAATATTTGGCAACCATATATCTGATAGGAGCCTAATATCCTGCATATATAAAGAAATCCTACACCTTGAAAATAAAAGGACAAACAACCCATTTAAAAAATGGGCAAGTGACCTGAAAAGACAATTCTCCAATGAAGAAATACAAATGGCCCAAAAGCACATGAAAAAATGCTCAACATCGCTTGCTATCAGGGAAATGCAAATCAAAACTACAATGAGATACCATCTTACACCCATCAGAATGGCAGCTATTAAAAAAACAGGAAACACTAAATGTTGGAGATGATGTGGAGGAATAGGAACCCTCATCCACTGCTGGTGGGACTGTGGTATGTTCCAGCCACTGTGGAGGACAGTTTGGCGGTTCCTCAGAAAACTAACAATAGATCTTCCATATGATCCAGCAATTCCACTGCTGGGTGTATACCCAGAAGAACTGAAAGCAAAGACACAAACAGATATATGCACACCAATGTTCATAGCGGCATTGTTCACCATTGCCAAAAGTTGGAATCAGCCCCGGTGCCCATCAACAGACGAATGGATAAGCAAAATGTGGTACATACATACAATGGAATATTACTCAGCTGTAAGAAGGAACAAAGTGCTAGCACATGGAATAACGTGGATGAATCTTGAAGACCTTATGTTGAGTGAAGCAAGCCAGGCACTGAAGGATGAACAGTATATGACCTCACTGATCTGAAGTGAGGAAAGTGAGCAGTCTCTGAGAACCATTGTCTGAAAGATAGGTTAACAAAGGAGAGTAAGAGAAGAGCAGGCTTTGAGCCATCACCCATGTGGACATAATCTATGGTAAAGGGATAGAGTGTGGTTGCATGTTGGGGGATGGGGCAGATGGGTGGTGGTGTTCCTGGGTTTGATGGTGCAGCACTGGTGGATGGGTGGATTAGGAAGGGCAGGTTCAAATTCCCAGGGCATGTAACTGTGTATCTTGACATTCCATGGGTCGGTATAGGGTGGTATCATGGGCCCTGGGGGGTGGGGGGAAGGGAACAGTCAAGATCTAATGGGGTGTTTGGTGGTCATGGGGAAGGTTTTTCACTACCTTACAGTAATGGACACAGGACATGGTAAATATCATCAAAATTATTAAACTATCATCTAAATTGTAAACTATACTGTAAATCATAGACAATGTTTAGTTGCTATATTTTGCTTTCTGTATAACAGTTATAACAATGCTAACATCCAAAAAAAAGGGGGGCGGCTAATATGGGGTGGGGAAGGGGGGGTGGTTTGGTATCTGGGAGTCGCCGGCACTCATGTGTGACTTTGCTGTGACTTAAAACTTCTTTGAAAATTAAATGAAAAATTGGGAGAAATTGGGGATTGAGAGGGGGAAGATGTCAAGGCACACTGGAAATCCGATAACACAGTGATAAAAGGAAGGCAAAAAATGAATTGAGAAAGGGAAAAAAAAAAAAAGAATAAATAAATATATATATATTTTTTTAAAGGTATTCCCTTTGCTTTTTTGCCCATTTTTTTGAATGTCCCAATCCGCTAATTATATTTTGTTTTGTTTTGTTTTTGTTCATTTGATTATTTATTTTTGTTTTTTTTTTCTTGTTTTTTTTTTTCTTTCTCTTTTTTTTTTTTCCTGAGTTTCCTTATGTTTGTCTCTTGCATGTAAGCTTATCATAGTTGTTTCTTTTTCCTAGTAAATGTATTTGATTATTTTATGGACTACATGTTAATGGAGGATTTGGATCACAGAAGGGTTACAATGGGTACTGCAAGGGATTATTGGTGGGGGGTGTCTGGGAGGGGGGATTCATGGGAATCAGTTCATCCGAATATACATGAAGATATACAAAATCGTTCTAAAGATCAAAAGATGGGGCATGGTCACGATGGGTGGACAATCACACAATAAATAAGGGAATCTGAATTCCTAGCCTGGAGAGCTTTGCCACAGTCTCCAAGGGAGCAGCAATAGTCCTCTGAGCACAGGGACAGTGTCTGTCAAAAGAGGATGACCCACTGATGTGTTCTTATTATTGATGACTACTCTTGTGAGTCTTTGCTCTTGTAACTGAGACTTAGCCTGCAGTTGTGGGGTGCCTAAGGGTTGCCACCTGAGAGCCTCCTTGTTGCTCAAATGTGGCCTTTCTCTAAGCCAAACTCAGCATATGATTGCACTACCTTCCCCCCAATGTGGGACATGACTCCCGGGGATGAGCCTCCCTGGCAATGAGGGATTAATACCAAGTGCCAACTGGCAACACAACTGGAAAAAGACCTTGAATAAAAGGGGGAAATGGTAAAGACAAATGAGTTCAAGTGGCTAAGAGACTTCAAAGAGAGTCGGGAGGTCATCCCAGAGGTAACTCTTACGCACACTTCAGTAGGAGCTCATAGAACATCTAAGTGCCTATCACCCCACACAGAGGGGCTCCTGAGAGCTCTGGAGACACCCAGGTCCTATATAAGTGGGGATAGCCCCAGAGACTGATGTCTTATCAGTGGGCTCTACTTTGGAATCTGTGCTCCTGAGAGTGACAGAATTGGACTCAAATAAGTCCTCCCTGCACAGGGTTCATCAGTCCCTTCTATTTAAACCTATATGTGATACAGAAGTTTTTAGGTATACTTCCAGAGACTGGAGCCTCTGGCCTACTTATGTGCCAGGTGTGCGTGGAATCTCGGTGGAGCTGCAACTCCTACCCTACAGCTCAATGGACTCATCCAAGTCACCTGGCGAGGAGACAACGATGGGCAACGGCCATCCCAGGGAATGGAGAGGGCCTGCATCTGCAGGCAGGATCATCCCACCCACCATATCCATGGGATATAAGCCCTCTCTCACTTGGAGGTGGAGTGGATATCACCATCTCAGTCCCCTCAGGATTGGGGGGAGAACTATGGGCTAGAGTGGACTTGATGGTAATCTGTTGTACACATATGGTGATTCTAGCAATGGAAGAAATTATAACAATGAGGTGGAGCCAGTGGCCACTTGACACTTTTGGGGCAGGGCAGGGACGAGTAGTTGAAATACACAGGCTTCTTTGGGATTTGGAGGTTGTCCTGAGTGCGTTGTGGCAACGGATGTAGGACATTTTTAATCAGCACTCACCACTCAGAACTGTGTGGGAGAGAGTGTGGTCTACGATGTGAACTGTGGTCTAGGGTTGGTGGCAAGGCCCCAGGATGTGTAAGTCCATTGAGGGTGGTGGGCCACACTTGTGGGAGATGTTTGTGTGGAATGTGGCGGGAGGTGTGGGGGGTGGGCAACATGGGAATCCCAGGGGATTCTGTGTAGTATTTTCGGTAATCTAAGCACCTCTAAAAATATATTTATATATATATTAAAAAAAAAGAAGTGGAAACAGAGAGATGGAGAGGTGAGGAATTTTCTTGTTTATTGTTTGTCATTTTTTGTTTACTATTATTGTTGGAATAATGAAAATACTCTAATAATGATTGAAATGATGAATGCACAAATATGAGATTATACCAAATACTATTATTGTACACATTGAATGAATTGTATGCTTTGTTAATATGTACCAATAAAATAAATTTGTTTAAAAAAAAAAAGACAAGTGGTCCAAAATACAAGAGAACAAAAGTACATGCTTGTTCAGAAATCAAACAGTAATAACCCAATAGTACATATTATTTCTTCAGAATTTTCTCTCACTATGCCACCTTTCACTTTGCATGGAAGAAGGAGAATACTTTGGTTTCCTGAAAATCCTGGGGCATTTTCCACCTCCTTACCATTTGCTTATATGTCCAAATTGGGTTCAGACAAAACATCCTGGTTGAAGTCTTCCCTGACCCACATTTCTTAGAACATTGCACACTTTGCTGTGTATCAATTGTAATGAATAAAGTCTTTATCCTAGCTTGGGAAAAAAAAAAAAACAGCATAGTATTGGCACAAGGATAGGTATATTGACCAACAGAATCAAATTAAGAGTTCAGATATAAACCTTCACAACTATGGCCAATTTATTGTTGACCAGACTGCCAAGTCCACTCAATTGGGAAAGAATAGTCTCTTCAACAAATGGTGCTAGGAGAATTGGATATCCATATGCAAAACAATGAAAGAGAACCCCTATTTCACACCACATAAAAATTTTACTCAAAATGGATCAAAGAACTAAATATAAGAGTCAGGACTATAAAACTCATAGAAGAAAATATAGGGAAGTATCTTCAAGAATTTGTGGTAGGCAACAGTTTCTTAAACTTTATATCCAAAGGACAAGAAATAAAAGAAAAAAATAGATAAAAGGGACTTCCTCAAAATTAAAAACTTTTATGTCTCAAAATACTTTGTCAAGAAAGTGAAAAGACAACCTACTCAATGGGAGAAAATATTTGGAAACCACATATCCAATAAGGGGTTAATATCCAGAATATATAAGGAAATCCTACAATTCAACAATGAAAAAACAACCCAATTAAAATACGAGCAAAAGAGTTGAATAGACATTTTTCCAAAGAGGAAATAAAAATGGTCAAAAAGCACATGAAAAGATGTTCAACATCACTAGCTATGAGGGAAATGCAAATCAAAAACCACAATGAGATGTCATTTCATACCCATTAATATCATTTTTAATAGTAGAATGGCTACTATATATAAAATATATGGAGAGGATATGAAGAAATAGGGACACTCATTCATTGTTGGTGGGAATGTAAAATGGTGCAGCCCCTGTGGAAGACAGCTTGGCTTCCTCAGGAAGTTAAGTATAGAAGTACTATATGACCTAGCAATCCTGCTACCAAATATATACCCTGAAGAACTGAAAGCAGGGACTCAAACAGATATTTGCAAACCAATGTTCATAGCAACATTATTCACAATTGCCAGAAAATGGAAGCAACCCAAGTGTCCATTAACCGATGAATGAATAAACAAAATGTTCTATATACACATAATGGAATATTATTCAGCCATATAAAGAAACGAGGTCCTGATGTATGCGACAACATGGATGTACCTTGAGGACCTTATGCTGAGTGAAATAAGCCAGACACAAAAGGACAAATATTGTAAGTCTCACTTGTATGAACTGGTTTTTGATTTGCATTTCCTGGTTGAAGTCTTCCCTGACCCACATTTCTTAGAACATTGCACACTTTGCTGTGTATCAATTGTAATGAATAAAGTCTTTATCCTAGCTTGGGAAAAAAAAAATAATAGGCAAATGCATAGAGTTAGAATCTAGAATATGGGTTACCAAGGGATAGATTAGGGGTAGAGTTGGTCCTTAATTTTACAGAATTTCTGTTTAGGTTTATCGTAAAGGTTTGGAAATGGATGGTAGTTATAGCACATTATTGTGAGTGTAATTAGCAGCACTGATGTATATAGATGAATGTGGTTAAAAGGGAAATTTTAGGTTGTATACATTACTAGAATAAAAATTAAACAATAAAGGATAGAAATTGTATTACACAGTGAATCCTATTGTAGATGACAGACTATAGTTAATACAACTATAAGAATGCTCTTTCATGAATTATAACAAATGTATGTCAATAATACAAGATGTTAATAATAGAAGTGTATATGGGAAAAATACAACTAATGTAAACTATGGATCATAGTTAATAGTACTATTTTAATAATCTTTCATCAATTGTAACAAATGTAATTATTGTTAAAAAAAATAGTAAAATTACAAAAAAGTACTATCATCAATTGTAACAACTGTTCCACACCAATGTAAGGTGTTGGTGGTAAGATTAGGTATAGGAATCCTGTATTTTATGCATGATTGTTATGTAAACCCACAACTTCTCTAACAACAACAAAAAAAAAATGTTTAGAAAAAGAAATCTATTTGCTTGTTCTACTTAGACAATAAAATTATGCCACAGCTTAAATAACGATATGTTCATACTTATTATATTCTAAGATCCTTAGTGACAGAAACCATTCCTTATCATTGCTACATCCCACCACAATTTATAGATTACTTTGCATGTATTAGGCATTCAGTAAAATGTATTTAAATACTATGGTAGTAGGACATGTATAATTTATCCAAGAGAATTGAAGATATTTTGAAGACACTCAAACACAACTGCATATGTCACCAACAAACAATCATTTTCTACCTTCTGATAGCATGTCTACCATTGCAATTAACAGAAGAATTCTCTTAGGTTTAGTGTGATTACAATATTTGAGGAAAGTAAGACATAACACAAATGGGCATTGTAGTATCAAGTTAAGAGATAGCAACTTCTTGTAAATACTATTGGTTATATACCCAACACACAGGCCTCTTCTTCCTTGAAGGCAAACCAGACTTATGTTTGAGTCTTCCTTTTCCCATGGACTCGGAGAAAGTACAATCCTCAAGGGATGAATTATGACTGGTGTCATCCAATCAGGGTGTCTCATTCCATTGACAAACATTAGGTCACACTGGATTTGCATGTAACTCAATTCTGTCTGATTAGACCTACAGTTGTATCTGCTGGAGCATTTTTTAGAAAAGTTGTCCTTGATCATAACATGAAATGCAAAAGAAGATATGACCCCCCTTCTCTTTCACTGATTGTTGTTGAACTATCTTGCAATCACAAGGAGCTGAAAGATTGAAAGAACCTGAGCCTTTAACGACATTGATGAGCCACTAAATCAAGCAACCCTGGAATTTCCCATTATCTGGAGGAATGAAGCCCCATGTTGTTTAAATGAGATACTTGTAGTTGGGTTTTCCTTGCCTACAGTTGAAAGCATTATAACTGCTAGACACAGTACAGTGGGTCAGAGCACAGGCTTTGGGTCAAATCCTAGCTTCACCATTTATCATTTTTACTGAGATTGAAATAAACTTCTATCTAGTTCTTCTGAAGTAATCCCAATTGAATCTGTTAATCAATAAAATAGGTAAATACATGTTAAAAGGATACATAGATACATTAAACATTATATACTTGTTTAGATATATATGTGTGTGTGCAATTTATCACCAGGCTATGAAATGCAGGCCAAAGAATTTTCTTTGATTATGGAGTCCCTGATTGACATTCTGCACTTATATTGAGGGTAACCATATAAGTTATCCAAACTATAAGTTTTGAGCATGAAAGAGGTCACTAAAATAAATTAATCATTTTGAAATATCTACCTATTATATATTATATTGTGGGCTTAAAATGTCTCTATGCAAAATCATTTCTCAAAATTAAAATCCTAAAAATAAAAATAATGTATATTCATATAGCAAAACAATTTTCATGTTTATATTGACCATCTAAATATTAAAAAGTAAAACAAACAGAATAATTAATTCATGTTATACATTCATGTACTTTAATCAGTTTCTTAGCCATATCTATCTGGGGCACTGATATTTTTCTAACTGATACACAAATCTAATATTCTTTCTAATATGCTTTTAGCATTTTTACTTTTTTCATAAAATTACCTAAAATAATATTCAAAGTTGCCTTTTATAATTGATCAATTTTTTAAAGTTGATGACACCAATGAAATTTTCTATGTAGCCCATAATATTTTTAACTGAAAATATTCTCTTTCTACAACTCAGAATAAATTTTGTTAGATAAAAGTTCTAATTTTTTTTTATTATAAATGTGTAAATATTTCAATCCAATATTTTCAGCATATTGAAAATACCTGTCAAAGGTATAAAAACATTTGTTTTTATAAGGCAAAACTAGTCTAATAAGTCAATGCTTTTCTCTACACATGCATCACTAACATGCAAACCAATAAGGAGGGTGTGGTAGAAACTTGCAGCACAAAATAGATGTTTAACAAACCTATCCTGACTTGTAATAATGAAAATATTAATGATAAGATCTTGTTTGAAGGAAATGCTAAATTAGAATGGAACTGGATCACCCACCGTAAACGAGAACAGTTCCAGGCAATATAGAACATAAAGTCTTCTTATCTATAATGTTGTCTTAGTTTGCCTGGGCTGCTATCACAAATACTACATAACGGGTTGGTTTAAACAACAAGAATTTATTGGCTTATGGTTTTGAGGCTAGAAGAAATCCAAAATCAAGGTATCAGCAAGTTTTACTCTCTCCCCAAAGACTGTTGCGTTCTGATGCTTGTTTGCCAGCAATTCTTGGGTTCCCTGACTTTCCTGTCACATGATGATGCCCCCTCCTGTCTCTTTCTCTGCCAGGTTCCAGATGACTTGTAGCCTTCTTTGACTCTGGCTCCTGGTTTCTCCTCTTATACATCTTCCAGCAATCTAGATTAAGGCCCATTCTGCTTCAACTGGCCAACATCATTGTATTAGACAGCTAAAGGGGTGCTGATGCAAAGTACCAGAACACTGCTGGCTTTTATAAAGGATATTTATTTGGGGTAGAAGCTTATAGTCAAAAGGCCCTAAAGAGACCAACTCAGGGTACCATAAGCGATACTTGCTCACCCAAAATCTGTTGCTATGTGTTGATGCCAGATGGTGGGTCATGTCTTCTAGGGTTCAGTCTTCTTTTTCCTCTTAAGACTCCATGGTCCCAGCTTCTTCTGATCTCAGCTGTAAGCTGGCATAGACTTGTCTTTCTCCTTGGGGCTCATTTCTTTCTGGGCTCAGCTGCTCTGTTCATTAGACTATCAGGCTCATCTCTCTTCCTGGGGCCTCTGCCGTGCCTAATGAGTTGTCTCCATTCCTCTGTGATCTTCTTCTCTGTATGAGAGTCTGTTTTATCAGCCCATCAAGGGGTTGAGGACTCAATGCTAAGTTGTACTCTAATGATGTGGTTGAATCAAAGCCCTAATCTTAACAGAATTTAATCAAAGGCATCTCAGCTGAATCTAATACAATCAAAGTGTTATCACACACAGAGGAACAGACCAGTTTACAAACATAATCTCTCTTTTTGAAATTCATAAATAATCTAAAATTGCCACAACCATAAATAAAAATAACATGGATAAGGAGGTCCTATTTACAATGGGATCACACCCACAGGGTTAAGAGTAAGAACATGTCTAACTCAAAATTAATTTTTTAAGTTCTTTGCTAGCTGATTCTCTATCCTGCTGTTACAATAACTTTTTAAAAAGTGGCTCGTTGGGATTTTTGCCCCTTTCAAAACCTTCTAATACAGGTATTCAAACACTGCAAAATGAACTTTCTAAAAGCTTTATTATTTTTATGGAAAACACAACACCACCTAGAAAGAAATTAACCTTGTTTATTTTCTCAAGGATCTGCATTCCTCCCTATCTCTGACAAGAAGTCTTCTATTACAGAAAAGTAATTTGTTCTGATGTGCTGAAAGACAGTATAACAAACAAATAATAAAAAAAAACAATGCAGAAGATGGAATGCAATGAGACACAACCACACAGATATAAGTATAAGACAGCTCGATGGGTTGTCAAAGACAAGGCTTTTTAGATAAATCAAAGAAACTAAACCAAAGTCTTCCTCACTTTATACTCAAGTAGTAGAAACCAGCATGTCTTTATTATTCATTTTTCTTCATTACAGAACACTGTATTTCACTCAGCCATGGACTTGGAAACTGTATCATCATCAAAATTACAAACACAAGATCGGGTGGGTTGGAAAAGGTACTGTTAAATATCTGAAATTTCCAACATGCAGCATGCTAGAGACCACCTGAGAAGACCTTCACAAAAGGGGCTTAGGGGGAACCCACCCTAAAGCTGTTTTTATTTGTAAAGCAGAATCATAAAGAATATTGATAAGATCTCAGAATGTAAATGCATGCCACAACTACAATACAGTAATAATATCTTTCAACTTAACTGAGGCCTTTAGGTCATACAAAGCACCAAGCAGGGAAGAAACTGGCTATGAATTTCCCATGAACTCATAAGTATAAAAATGCAAATTTTCCAAAGTCTATTTCTGGTCACAGCATCTGCATTTTCATTAGCCACCAGACAAGTAGCTGGGTGTTCTATTAAAGTCAAACTTTACTTTAAGTAGAGTGATGAATTACTGAATGGAGAGGGCAGTATCTTAGTCTGCCAGGCTGCTATGACAAAATACCACACATTGGGTTGGTTTAAACAATAGGAATTAATTGTCTCACGGTTTCAGAGGCTTGAAGGCTTGCTTCCTCCCAGGGTTGGTAATATTCTGGTGCGAGCTTGCCAGAAGTGTTTGGGATTTCTTGGCTTTCCCATCACAGGGCAATGCCCTCTTCTTTCTCCCTGCTCTTCAGTTTCTACTGGCTCCTGGCTTCTGGTTCTTTATAAAGCTTCCAGTAACCTGGATTAAGACCCACTCTGATTCAATTGGACCACACTTTAACAAAAAATAACATCTTCAAGAGGTCCTTGTTGCAATGGGTTCACATATAGGAATACAAAATAAGAATAAGAATATGTCTAAATTAGAGTATATAATTCTATCTACTTTAGAAGGCTATGAATTAATTATTTTCTTCTTATTATTTAATTAATAAAAATCTTCCCTAAGCTGCAAATGTTACAATAACAATGTCAGTTTACTAATAAACCTATATATAAAGTAAAACAGGTCTGGTCGTTCATCTTTCTGGCTCCAACCAAGAACAACTAAGATAACAACATCATTGTTTAAAAGTAAGTCACCTCTTCCTGCAATTGAAATATCACATTTTTAGCTAATTTCAGGATAAGTCAGTCTTACTCTCTTTCTCTTATAATATTGCTAAACCATGTTTTCTCCCCCCACCCTTTTTTTTCAGCTGGTTGCTCTTCTGGACACTGGTTATGATCTTAAAATTAACCTAATTAAATTTAATTTTGTTTGATTTGGCCCATCATTCCAGTCTTTCATCGTTCATTGAGATGCTGGTTCTGCCATCCAAGCATTGGATGCATGCATAGGCACACGGAGCATGTTCAGTCATGATATATTTCATCATGCACCTAAGATTGGGTTGCTTGGGAACACTGGGAATGAATATCTGATATCATTAAAATAGAATCTTACAAAGTGTGACTATAAAGTAATGCTTTACATATTGACAGTGTAATTAGAATAATTAATTAGTATAGCCTCTCAAGGTTTGTGTTTTTTTAATGCATATGTTTGATTTAAAGTTATTAAAAGTAACTTAATATATATGCCTCATTTATTGATGTGCCATCAATTAAACTTGTCTTTATTAAGAGGCAAACTACTCAGCACTGTACTAGTAACTGTGAAGTCTAACCCTAGCTAAGGAAAAAAAAAATGAAGGAAAGACAAGAACCACACTCAGACCCAGTCTAGGTAGGAACAGGGGCCATTAGCATTCAGATTTAATTCAAGAGGTAGAATCTGAGCACCGGCTGCGAACTCAGAGCCATCAAGCATGTGGCACTGCACATTGCACAGAAAGATAGGTTTGGGGACACAGCTAATACTGGATTTAAGAGGTCTTTACAAGAGAGTATCAATAGAAGAGATTAAAGCAAAAAGTGGATTTAGATAAATTTATATAGAAACAAGAACTGAATATGAGTAGGATGATTAAAGAAAAACCAGACAGAATGTGTGTGCCATCCTGAATTTCTGTGGTAGGAACAATCAGTTGTTGAGGAACCTAATGAATCAGAACTAATTAAGAAAAATGGCAAGCTCAGGGGAGAGTTCAGGGGTATAAATAAAAAGTGGGGAGTCATCATTGAACTGTTGTGTTTCCTTCTGCATTTTTTCTTCTGCATGCTGTTATAATTACAAAAATGTATGTATGCATATATAATTTAATGCCATAGGACTAAATGGGATCTCCTTTGAAAGTGTAGCTAGAGAAAATTAAAAGGCTATAAAATAAGCCCTAAAGCACAACAATATGTGTAGATGTGCTAAAGAAATATAGTTTGCAAACACAAGAACAATTTGAGAAAGCAAACTTATCCAGAACACTAGCCAAGAGCAATACAGCAGGAAAAGCAGAGTATGTGGCTAAAGATGCAGGCAGGTGGAAGAAAGTGAGATATTACTTGTTGATTACATCTATTTTTTTTCTATGAAATATAAGACCAGGTCACCAATTGAGAGTAAGAAGTAATAAGCAGTGTGTGAGATTTGAGAAGAGAAAGGAAGGCGTGAAATAGTCATCTAGGGAGGATGAAAGTGAATTTACTAGGAAGTGAGATAGGATTGTCTGCTGGTGTTGAGTGCCCATTTGAGATTTGGAGTCATAAATCTAAAGCAAGTTCAGTCGGCATAGTAGTATGATTGTTATCCAGCACTGCTCAGCTGTGCTGGCTTAGGGCCAGGATGTAGAGATAATTGGGCTTAACCAGGAATTTGGTCAGGGACATACAATTGAGCGGGCTGGGGTCAAGAGAGTTAAGGATGCTAGCAATGGAATAGTTACGGTGCTAAAATATTGACTCTAAGGCAGATAAGAAGGGGAACGAGGTTAAGAAGGGGTTGTGGATAGCAAAAAAAAAAAAAAAAATCAATAGATTAAAGGTCCTGAAGAGCTAGAATCACCAAAGTGGGGGTATTAGAGTTATGAGTTAGCATACTAGGAGGTGACATCTAGGAAGATAATGAAATGTTGGAGATGGTGAAATTGTTGGTAATACCAGACTGTGTATGACTATATACATAAGTCCAGAAGGTGAAGCAAGGTGGAGAGGAGAGAGATTCTTGCAGCTCAGAAAATCAAGAAATTAAAAGTTTAACATAACAACAAAAGAAGTAGAAGTGAGAAAGGAATTGACCCAGTGTTACAATCTTCTGGGAGTGAGCGGAAACAACTGGAAGGGTTTTTGGATAGTACCACAAGATGGGGTATGATAAAATGAAGTCATGAACTATAAAAGAACTATGGGTTTGAAAAGAGAAGAAGAGAGTGGTTTGGCGGCAGCAAAAGACAAAAGGCCTTCTTTTCACCTCCAGGTCCTGAAATTCACATGAGATATGAAAAAAACCACAACTGCATCTGGAAGGGCTGCAAAGAAAGCCATCTCAGTAAAAGCTGGTGTTGCTTAAATAAGAATGTGAAGGGAACAATTAGGAAAGGGGTGCAGGATGTAGAGAAGTTTTCTGATAACCGACTTAGGGTTCCAGAGGGAAGAGTGGGAGGGTTTGGGTGGACAGGGAGAGTTGGGAGATAAGATCAGATCAGGATATGTCCTGAAAAACAAGAAGATAACTGCCTTTGAAATGATGAATAATCTTGGAGGCCTGGTCTTTTCAAGGTAAATTTAAGGTAAACTGGGATGTGAAGCTTGTTGGAATTAATCCTGTAGAGCTTGGGGCCCTCAGCTCATGCCCATGGGGAAAGACTTTCTGAAGTACCCAATGGTTGAAGACCTGCCCCCAGCTGGAGAGGTCTAAGTATTATCTTCCCCTGTCTCGGCTGTTGTTTTGTCTATAGTGCCTTTTATCCTCATCAAAAGGACCAAGGACTAGGCTAAAACCAAACAAGGTAATAATCTAGGGCCTAGGAGGCTGAAATAGAAGATGGAAAACACTTAGGAACAAGTTTCTAAATGTACAAACTGATATACTTTGCAATAAAGAAGAAGAAGGGGAGGTGGGAGTGGAGAAGAAGGAAGAGAATGAGGAGAAGAGGGGAAAAAGATCAATAAGTCTGTAAACATAAGGCTGGTCTTCTGGAGTGATAAGTCTGGGAGGACCCTGGGCTGGAAGATGAATACATCATGTATTTTCTCCAGCCTGTATTTATTATGATATATTTGCTGTTAATTACCTAGACTTGGATTCCTGATCATATCAGAAACCTTTAAATTCTCAGATGTAAAAACATACATTAAAATACTGTTGTTAAATGGATGGGGGAGAGGAGATAAAAAAAAAGGGAGCAACAGAAAGAAATAAAGGTAACTAAACAAAGAGAAAGCTACCATATGTATATTTTGATTAAGAAAATGATTTCCTTTAACAAAAACTAAATTGACCATTAATCCTATGTGTTTTAAGTAGTATGATGAGAGCTCCTACATTTATTTTGGACAAATTAGTTTTCCATATGTAAAGGTCACTCATTGCAATAGTTGAATTTCCTTACTTTTTCCAATTGTCAAAGTAATGCATGTGGAAAATAAATAATAAAGTTTCATTATGGTAATGTTATAACATATTACAGGAAAAGCAAGAAAGCAGTCTCTTGGGGAAGTCAATAAATAGGCAGCTTAATGGAATGGATATTATACTTGTGTCACTCTCTAGGCAATGTTTTTTTAAATTTGGAAATGAGAAAATTCGCTCTAGAAAACGTTTTTTTTCCCCCCAAAGATGATTTTACTCAACAATTGCCAAATAATTAAATGCACAGTGATACATGCTCATCCAAATGCTCTTAAAGCTGAATCCCACCACCTGCCCTGCATCCCATGTGGAATCAGAATGGCTATTTTGCAGTGGTGATGGCAGAAAGGCTTCCTGACACTCACTGCCAGGCTCACCCCTCACTTGACTTGAGAGGCAGGCTGATGTCTCTAGAACTAATTCCTCCACTAGTCACAAAGCAAGAATAGTTTGGGTCAGAGGATATTCACATTGTAACACAAATACCTAATATTTCATGTAAACAGAACTTTAAAGAGAATTTATTGAAAACATATGTCAATTGTGTGCTAGAGAAATTGTTCTCTTGGGGTCCTAAGACTAGCATGTGGTTTATCGTGAGCCATATTGGCTACAGCTCAGGCGATACACAATTTTTACAAGCAATTGGTCACCTGCTATGTGAAATGAACTGGAGTCGATTCCTTGTTTTAAATCCAGGGAGTTCACAATCTTTTCTTCTTTCCTTATTCCCTCTTCCCATATATATGACTGCATGTGACCCAACAAGGCTGTAAGTCCACGTCTTCATGATCTTAAAGGTCTAGTGCCTCCTATGTTTCTTTGGATTAATCTCTCAGTATCTCAGTCTTCACGTGAATCAGATGCCCATCCATGGTCCAATCATACATAGCCTGGAAGATGAAGTCACATGATACTTGGGGCCAACCCAGCCAGGGCTTAGAGGAAAGCAGATTCCCTAAGGAAGGGGTATGGGTAGGAAAGGGATGATTGGCAACTCTTTCATTCTTCATGGCCCCACACTTCCTAGCCTTTCCACTGGGCTCCACACAGTGTTGGCTAACACCCTTGGCATTGCTTTGGAAGCATAGGTAATAAAAGCCACAGTGACATGATTAAATTTTGATTAGGAAGTGTGAGGTCACAGAAGGCTTTCTTTTGGACTCTTTGTTAGTGGTATTGAAATCCTTGCCACGTCCCCTATAGATATTCCAATTGGAAGTCATAAATAACCCATACTCCCAAGCCAGTCTTCTTAAAAGCAAAAAAGAAAAAATAAGTAGCTTTTTAGAGGCATAATAAATTACATGCAGTTATTGTTTCACATTTGCAGAATAAAAACAAATAGGTGTGCCTTGGTTAGTGAGTGGCTTCCCATATTCTTTATTCTGAGTATTTCTACATCTGATCCAAGCTGACTTATTCTTTCCTGTCCTTCCTGGATCTCTGCTGATCTTGACAGTTCTGTCTAAAAGCTGTCTCTGTAGCAATGCAACTGGAAAAAGACCTTGACCAAAAGGGGAAAAAGGTAAAGACAAATGAGTTTATATGGCTAAGATACTTCAAAGTGAGTAGGGAGGTCATTTCAGAAATTACGCTTATGCACGTCTCAGCAGGATCCCATTGACTGTCAAAGTAAATATTACCTCAAATATCAGGGCTCCTGAAGGCTCTGGAGACATCCAGACACTATAGGCAGGGCACACAGCTCAGGAGTTTGGTGCCCAGCCAGTGGGCCCTACTTTGGAATTTATGCTCCCCAGTGTGACAGATCTGGACTAAGTTGTGGTTTCCCTACACATGGCTCTTCTGCCCCTTCTATTTGAACCTATAGTTAGTACTAGAGTTGACAGTGTATGTCCAAGAGACTTAAATCTTTGGGCTGTCCATGTGCCAGTTGGACCCTGAATCTCAACAGAATTGTGCCACCTACTCTCCAGTCCGTTGGTCTCACTCAGGACAGCTAACAAGGAGATGATGATGAACAATGACCATCCCAAGGAACAGAGAGAGTCTGCAACTGCAAGCAAGATAGTCCCATCCATCTGCCCCATGGAATCTAAGCCCCCTCTCAATTAGAGGTGGAGTGGCCATCATCATCCCAGAATCCTCAGGATTGGGGAATGAACAGTGGACTAGAGTAGACTTACTGTTATTCTACTATAGACTTATTATGATTCTAGCAATGGAAGAACATATCATTGATGTGGAGGCAGTGACCACTGGAGGTTCTGAGGGGAGGGAGAGGGAAAAATAGGTGTAATATGGGGGCATTTTCAGGACTTGGGAATTGTCCTGAATGACATTGCAATGACAGATACAGGCCATTATATATTTGTCATAACTTAAAAATTTGTGCAGGATAGAGTGTAAACTACAATGTAAACTATAATCCATGCTTAATGGCAATGCTTCAAAATGTGTTCATCAATTGTAACAAATGCACCTCACTAATGAAGGATGTTGTTAATGTGGGGAAATGTGCGAGGGGTAGGGAGCAGGGCATATGGGAATCCCCTATATTTTTTATGTAACATTTATGTAATCTAAGTATCTTTTTTTTAAAAAAAAAAAAAGCATCTTATTAAAAAATAAATAAGTAAATAAATAAATAAGAGGTATTTCTGGTTTCCTGATCTTCACACAGGCCCCTGATTTCCCTCTGAGCAATTATTGCTAGGATCCAGAGTCACCTTTCTCCATAGTGTAAACCATTCAGCCTCTTCTCTTGTTCTTCAGAGCTCCTATTCACTGGTGGCAGTAAACACTTTATTACCTACAATAATGTGGGGTGTAATTAAGCACCTGATGACTGGCCTGGGCGGTAATTATAATGGAAACAAATGCTAATTTGGTCTTTGATTTTTTGGTACTCTATTCATGTTATCAGGTCAACATCATCATGAACGGTTCTGAAGGATTTTGTTGTGACAAATGTGAACAATATAATCTACTCTTCTTCTTAAATATTCAAGCAACAAAATCATTTTAAAATATTAGGCCACAGAGAGAACAGCAAGATAAAAGGCTTTTTTTTTTCCAAATAAGCACAAATGATGAAAAAAAAATCTGAGAATAAATAATAGATATGATATTGAGAAATGGCAACTAAGGAAATAATAGTTTTTGTATCAAGGCAACACTATTATATTCAGCATCTCAGATAATCATGGTTTAATGTAGAGTCCATTCATTCATAAACACTATTCATAAATGCCTACCCTATGCAATTACTCTTCAGGGCAATAAAAATTAAAATTGTGTTCCTTGAGAACTTTAGAGTCTAATTGAGAAGGGAGTGCATAATAAAGTGAAATGATCACTCACAACTTTCTGAGGTCCTGAGCATATTTTGTCACATTTTTATTTTTATTTTTATATTATTTTTACAAACCAACATTCTCTCCTTCTCCCATCTTCCAGTAACCTCTAATCTGCTCTCTATCTTTGTAAATTTGCTATTTCTAGTCATCTGTTACAGGTGATAGCATAGAATATTGGTCCTTATGTGTCTTGCTAACTTCCCTGAGCATGTTTTCAAGGTTCTCTCATATGGCAGCATATCTCATACCTTCATTCTTTCATATGGTTGAATAATATTCCACTGTGTTTATGTACCACATTTTTTTATCCATTAATTTGTTGATGGACACCTGGGTTGTTTCCACTTTTTGGCGATTGTGAATGATGTTGCTATAAACATTGGTGTACAAGTATCTGTTTAAAACCCTGCCTTCACTTTCTTTAAATATATACCTAGAAGTGGAATTACCAAACCATATGGCAATTCTATACATAACTTTTTGAGGAAATGTCACATTGCTTCCCACAGTGGCTGTACCATTTTACATTCCCAGCAATAATGTACTAGAATTCTAATTTCTGCATTCTCTCCAACGCTTGTTTTTCTTCCATTTTTTAAATAATAGCCATCCTTTTGGGTATGAAGTGATATCTCAGGATGGTTTTGATTTGCATGTCTTTAATGGTTAATGATGTTGAACATCTTTTCATGTGCTTATTAGCCATGTATATATCTTCTTTAAAGAAATATCTACTAAAGTCTTTTGCCCATTTCTTTGGGGATATTCATTAATGTTTTTTTTTATTTTATTTTGTTATTTACATTGTTTTTATTTATCCTACATGGCTTCTGCATGTTCAGAATTTTCCTGACATGTATATTGATCCTTAATTGTCTGCTCGTCTTAAGAATGAGGCACTCCAAAGCTGAGTAGAAACTCTGGG
This sequence comes from Tolypeutes matacus, assembly GCA_026826555.1. NCBI lineage: Eukaryota > Metazoa > Chordata > Mammalia > Cingulata > Chlamyphoridae > Tolypeutes > Tolypeutes matacus. The sequence continues at coordinate 1,356,831 of JAKSZT010053779.1, read as the reverse complement.
TGTAGATGAAACTTGCCGACTGCTTCATTGTCTGATAGTGCCATTTCACTGGACACCATCTGTGGACATTTTCTCTTGGATGAGTGGATTTCACCTATTGTTCTTGCCTAATAGTTTATCAGTATTAACAGAGCTAATTTAGGAAATGAAGGGAAGGAATTTTCATGGCTCAATATGCAGTGTTTTGTTTAGTATCTTTGTTAACTGCATGGCTCCACTGCTCTTGTGTCAGCTTTCTCTGATCTACTAAGTCTGTTACCATTCATCTATCTGGGAAATAGATTAAAGATGGCCATAAATATTCTGTCTCCACCCCTACCCCACTGAGACCACTGCTTTGACTAATAGAATATGGAAGAAATGGTGCTATGCCATTTTTCAGGCCCAGGCCTTAACAGACTGACAGCCTCCATATCCTGTCTCTTGGAAACTCACGCTAAGAGAAGCAGTTCAATCACCATGCAGGAAAGGCCACGTGGCAAGGTTCTGGCTGAGCCTACATGAAGAGCCCAGGCTTCCAGCTGCCCCTCCTAAGATGTGTGAATGAAGCCATCTCAGATACTCCAGAGAGCCCCACTGCCCGCTGGATACCACCCAAGGATCACAGTCAAAGCCTTGTGCAACAGAAGAATTGCCCAATTTTTACCACAAAAATTGCGAGATATAATAAAATATCAGTTATGCAACAATAGAAAGAACAATCTGCTTCCCCCCTTCCAAATTATGTTGTAATTTTTCTCCTCTTCTGGTCTTTTTGTCTTTGTGGTTTGTTTCTGACTTTTTAAAAAAATCTCTGTATTATCATTTTAGAGAGCTTGCAGTGGAGGTGGCAGTGAGTGCATATATGCTATGCACTATGTTTAATGAGACGTTTTCTCAAGTATACTTTAATATCTTTTATATTGTGAGCTATGATTTAATTTTTAGTATTTTTCATTATTAAATTTTTGTTAGATTTTTTAAAGCCTAAATGGAAAAAATTATAGCATAAGCTATCTTTCCATTAATTATATTTCCACAAACCATAGTCATTCTGATAAAAACAATTACATTCCTCCTGTTCTACCAACACTTTTGCACTATTAAGATTGAGCCATATGTCTAATAAAGTTTAGAATTCATTATTCCTCCCAGACAAGCCTATGATAGATAACAGCAATGAATTTAATGCCATATGTCAATTCGTTTTATAGAACTAAAGAGACTGACCTTTTTTAAAATCTCATTAAAGAAATGTGTAATCTCATCTTCTAGTCCTATTCCTGACAGAATCTATCAGTACACAATAAAAACTGGATCAAATTAATGCTTTCTGGCATGCATTAGCAATCAGCAAGGTCATTCATTAGTGCAGAAAATACACCTAGTATTACAAATAGACATGGGTGTCACTGGAGAAAGGCACACATTGGTGCTTTGTCCTAACCACTGCTGCACCACACCTAAAGTTGTAATGCAGGGTCCTATTCAGGACACAGCATTAGGTGGGAGTGTGACCAATAACAGGTGCTCTAATCAATATTTTCCGGGAAATCAGCCCTGCCTTAAAACCGTGCTGACAGATGGCTAAACAGCAATGACAGTGATTTAGGAATTTATATGAGTCAGTGACTCCTGCTACCATAAGCCTAGTCATAACAGGGAATCTTGGGGTAGGGGAAGAGGAGAAAGGATAATCCCAGGTCTGTCTGTGTATGGAGGTACATGCTCAATACTCAGTAGTTCCCTGATCCTTTCTTTTGTCCCCCTGTGGAATTATGTGATGAGTGCGATATATAGATCCGATTCAAGGAAAGAACACAACACTAAAAGGTATACTGTAGTCCAGGGCTTCTTGGACTTTAATGTGCATACAGATCACAAGAGACCTTATTAAAATGCAGATCCTGCTTCAGCAGGGTTCGGCAGTGTCTGGGATTCTGCATTTCTAACAAACTCCCAAGTGGTGCTGAGGCTGCTGGCACACTCTGAGAAGGAAGACTATAAGCCAGGTGTTTACATAGCTCCCTTCCCTCTTTAAGTTCAGAACTTGGAGCCTCTCCCCACCACCATGTACAACAGTGCCTTAAAGACTAAATTCTCAATAATGTTCATGAGTAGTTATCATGAAAAGGAGCATAGTCTAACTGCATACACCTGGCTCCTTGAGTAAAGGCTAAACATTTTGAAATTCCATTTTCTTTTATTTGTTAGAAAAATGTGCCTATATAACTGAAACAAATCAATAAAATATTCATTGAGAACCACATTAGGAGCTTAGGGCAATATGAAAAACAAAAAAAGTATCACAATCTCTGTTCTCTGAATACTTACAGATTCCAGTTAAGAGGAGAAGAATATCTACTATTTATTAATACACAATCTAAATATCAATTTTAAAATAAGGCATTACAAGATCAATTGCTCAATGATTGTTGCAGATGTTATAGAATATAAATTGAAATAAGGAAGTGGTAAATTATGGCTGGGGAAATTGGGAAGAGTTTGAAAAGTTAGAAGATAGAATAGATAGAGCAATAGATAGATGATAGATAGATAGACAGATGATAGAATCTTTCCTTCAAGAGGCACAAGGCATTCTCACGAAGCATAGTAGAGTGCAAATAGACAGAATTTAACATATTTTTATTTTTTCAGTTTGACCTGTTCTACAATAGGCCCATTTTTCCTATAGCTCAGACTCTTAGTATGGTCTATGCCCCAGTAAAAAATAAGATACTATAAGACTGGCATGTCTTACCAAAAAGGAACGGATAGGTGACATTTTGTCTCCACCTCTGGTACCATGGTAACAATAACAATATTTAAACAGATGGTGAGGATGCAGTTAGATCTGCTGTGTGACTTGGAGCAGGACACTCAGATCATCTAATAAGATCAGAATTTTCTCTTACCAATAATTTCATAACAGGAAGATGGAACCATTTAAAATGACTGAAGGGAAAAGTTGTGTTTCATATTAATCAAAATCAGTGCTTCCCCAAATCCCAGGACACCCGGACAAGCCAAAGGCAAAACCAATTCTGGGACTACCCATCCTCACCTTTCAGTGACCGCTGTCTAGCCCCACTACAAACACTTCTATTTTACCCCCGATTGCAAGCACCTGATGGCCTCCAGCTCTCTTCCTCTAACAAAATATTCTCTTAGAAAGATATCTGCCACCAGTGAATGACCTATCTGTACCTTAGTGTTATGCTTCTCAAGATAGCATGGAGAATGTGGAGCAGCTGTGGGAAGCAGTGTGCTAATGAATACAAAAAGTCTCAGAGTGAAAATCGTGACATGCATTTAAAAAGCCAACTTTATTACAAGTAGGAAAAAACTTTCCTATTAAAACAAACATACATACAGAGTACACTTTACATTTAAATTAAGTTTAAAAATAAACTCTCAGCTTGTGACAGATTGGCTTCCTTATCCACACTACTGCTACCTCCAGCTCAGTTGCAGTGGTACACACGTACCTTTCTCTGTCCTGAGGGATACTTAGAAGGAAAAGTTTGAGAAACAGTGCCTCCACTTTTGTATCTCTTTGGATCTAAGTGCAGTCTTGTGTCAAGAACAAGCCTTTATAGGAAGCTCTCTTCTCCTTACAGCAGAGCTTCTCTACCTTTCTCTCCACCAACACACCCGAAGATGAGACACACTTCCCTGAGTAACACTAACAGAGAGTGATTCTCAGCAGTATATCAGAATCTTGGCAGAGGTAATTCTGATATACCCCTCTGGTAGGGGTGAGGGATGTCTCTCTATTACCTCGCCCCACACATTTAGCCATTCATTTAGCCAATAAATATTTCATGTCTATTCTGTATCAGTCAAGTGCAGTGCAGTCATTAAGAAATTTACAATATTTTTGAGGTTGGGGATAGGAAAGACAAGTGAACAGTCCATTTTAATATACTGCAACCATCAAACCTTACAGATATTTGAAAAGGCAGTAAATGTGTCTGAAAACAATTGAAGCCGACCAAGTTATGATTTAATATTGGAGTTAGGAGAAAGACCACTTTACAATCCTCACCAATGCCTTCATTGCCTGAACCCAGCCAGAAACGAGTCTTCCCGAGAGGCTGGGAAACACAGCCCAGGGATTCAGAGCCCTGTAGTACATCACAGAGCAGAGGAAGGGTGAGGAAGCATCTGAGGGCAGACAGCCCAAGACCGGCACAGAAATCATAGATAATAAGGACTACAAAGAGGTCATAAGGTTTGGTAAGCATGAGGGCAGTGATGGCCAATCTTTGTGATATTTAAGAAATACTTAGGGAGAATATGTGGACCAGAAGGTAGTATGCATATGGTCCTGGAGCAAACAGAGAGAATGAATTTAAGAATGCAGTTTTAAGGATTAACCCTGGGTTAAGATCAAAATGTGCACCCTCCTACTCAAATATGCAAAAAAATTTTCAATATCGCTTTGTATTTCATAACTAATTTCCTCCTATTTTGAGTCCCTAGTCCTTCACAGTAACAAACCAAATAAACAAAAATTTAACTTGTTCATTTAGAGTATCTCAATCTCTTCTTTAAGAATTACCACAGGCTCTTTCAGCTTGGTCCTTGGGTGGTATAATCTCAAAGATTGCTCATTTGGCTTCTCTTTTCTGCTTGATCTAAATTCTCGGAGAGCTTACATATCATCCTGGCACCATCTTGTCTGTTGTACTCCTATCTCTGCTCTTGGATCTTCATCATCTCCTTAAAAGTGTCCCTCATTTCACATGACCTCTATTTCTGGTATGTGCTAAAATATGACTGGTTATTTATAGTATCATAATACAGCCACTGGGGGACGGATGTGGCTCAAATGGTTGGGCGTCCATCTGCCATATGGAGGGACGTGGGTTCAATCCCTGGGACCTCCCAGTAAAATAAAAAAATAAAAATAAAAATAAATTATATATATATATAGAGAGAGAGAGAGAAGGCACATGGGCTGCCAGGTTCTGTGTGCCAGTGAGCCGCCAGGCCCCGGGAGCCATGCAGCAAAATGATGATGTAACAGGAGAGAGACACAGGGGAGAGTCAAGACGAGATGCTCTGAAAACCAGGAACCGAGGTGGCGCAGGTGGCAGAACACCTCTCTCCTACAGCAGAGGTCTCCAGGATCAAATCCTGGTGAAGACTGGAGGAGAAGGATGAGAAGAGATGGCAGGAAACAAATACAGAGAATTGCCCAGCGAATGGACACAAAACAGCAAATGGGGAAGGAGGGGGGTTAAAATGGATAAAGTAAATAAATAAATCTTTAAAAAAAAATAAAATAAAATAATATAGGCACTGGACCTGACCCCCCACCCCCACTCTGCATCCTCTTTGTCCCAACCTCAGGCCTCTTCTAGGTTACCAGTAGACTTCCATATCCCCATAGGAAGCCTGGTGATGTCAGGCTGCTGTTTTAGTTTGATAGAAGCTGCCAGAATGCAATATACAAGAAATGGGTTGGCTTTTACAATGGGGATTTATTAGTTTAGAAGGTTACAGTTTCAAGACCAAGAAAAATCTCCAAATCAAGTCTCCATCAGGCAATACTTTTTTTACCCGAAGACCAGCTGCCAGCGATCTTAGAATCCTCTCTCAAAAGCGAGGCAAGGCTCCAGGATGTGTAAGTTCATTGAGGTTGGTGGGCCACACTATGGGAGATGTTTGTGTTGGATGTGGTGGGAGGTGTGGGAGGTGGGCAACATGGGAATCCCAGTGGATTCCGTATAATATTTTAGGTAATCTAAGCACCTCTTAAAATATATGTATATATATATATATAAAAATAACATTTTTGTAAGCAAATACACATATATGCATATATATTTATATATCATTTTACAAATGTTTGTATGTATTGTGAGAATTTTGATTTTTAACCATAATAAAAAAATAAAAAAATAAAAAAAAAAAAAAAAAAGCGAGGCCCATGGAGGCGTGTGCTGGGGCTCTCCCACTTCCTGCAAGCTTCCTTACCTTTAGCTTCCTGCTTTGTGGCTTTCTCTATGCTTCTGAGTTCTGCTGATTTCAGCTTCTAGCTTCTGGGGGTTTCTCTCTGTATCGGGGGCTCCCTCTCTCCATATTCATCCAGTTATAAAAGACTCCAGTAAAAAGATTAAGACCCATCCTGGTTCACAACTTACTGAAGTAACCTAGTCAAAAGGAAGGTCCCACCTACAATAGGTTTAAACACACAGAAATAGATTAGCTCTAAGGACGTGAATTTTTCTGGGATCCATAAAAGCCTCAAACTGCCACAGCTGTTTTCTCAGTATCACACTTGCGTGTGTTTCAATCCTCAGGCTCTGACCCCTTCCTCCACCAGTTATAGTGTCAGCACCATAGCAGCACCACATTGTTTTGGTACCACACTTAAAGTTAAGATTTAAAAGGGGCTTGGAATTTTTCTGCAGTACACCCCTTGCTTTCTCTTCCCCTCACTCTCAACCATGTATCAGAAGGGCTCTTATTTTCCCTTCTTATCTGATAAGAATTACCCCTTAGATCAGTCTTCTGGAAATAAAAAAATAACTGCAATGTATATATACTGGAGAAGCTCACAAGCGAGTGGATCCTCCTCCTCTTCCTAGGAGAATAAAGGAAGAAATGCTACTACAACATAAACACAATAACTAAGAAAAGGCGAATTAGAAACAGAATTGTTATTAAATATCATCCTATAATACTTGGAAAGTTTATGTGTAGGCCATGTCCAGATCTACTATAGCTCAAAAGCACGAAAACTAGAGCATAGACATGGGACTGTGGCAGAGCTAGGAATGCCTTTGCTGGTAGTAAGCAGACCACTCAGTTTGCCATGTCCCTACCTCCAAACTAATTGTTTATAAGGCAGAGAGAGAGTGAGAAGTTTCTTGGATTCTCTGAACTGGTGGTTTTTAAATTCCCCATGGGCAGCATTGATCACAGAACCTCAGTTGCAGCTCTCTGAGGGATTATGGAGGCATCAGGTAACTGCATTCACTCAGTTCTGTACTTTTCTGATGTACATCCTTTATACAGCTTGTTTGTAGATTTGGTGCTAAAGAGAGTGAAATTAACCTTGAACCTTTTCTAGTTCATCATTCTGGCCAGTCTTCAGCTGACACCAAATTTCATAGCTTTGCCCAGCTCCTACTAACACTTTGCTATTCTTTCTTGTTTTTCTATTCCATCTTTGATTTTCCCTTTACTTTTGTTCCTCTTTAAAACTGGCTCAAAAACAAAAAAATACAAAAAAAATTTTTTTTGGCTCATCAAATAAGACTTCTTCCTTGAGTAAAGCCTTTCAGGCTTGTACTACCTTTGCCACACCAACTTTTGTCTTGGACATCATCTGATAGGTTATTTTCTCACTTAGTTCCCCTTACTTCAAAGGTGGACCAGATCACTGTATCAGAAGAAAAACAGTTGTGCAACCAACAACCTTGAACTAAATTTCAGGAATTTCTGGTATCAATATGTTTCAGACTATACTTGCAATATGCCATAACTCCACCTGTGCATAAGACTACAAAGTTAGTTTCCTATTGAGGTTGTAACAAATTACCACACACTTGGTGACTGAAAAAAAAGCATAAATTTATTCTTGTACAGTTCTGGAGGCCAGAAGCCAAAAATCAGTTTCACTGGGCTGATGTTAATGTTAAGAGCTGCTTCCTTCTGAAAATTCTACAGGAAAATCCATTTTCTTGTCTTATCTAGATTCTGGATGCTACCTGCATTCCTTAGCCCATGACTTCTTACTCACATCACTTCAACCTGTTGATTTTTTTGTCACATCTCCTACTTCTCTTGTTGTCAAATCAACATTTGCCTCCATCTTATAAAGACACTTGTGATTATATTTGGGGTTCACTCAGATAATGCAGGATAATCTTCCCATCTCAAGATCTTTAATTTAACCACACATGAAAAGTCCCTTTTGCCTTATTAGGTATCATTCACAGGATCTAAGGATTTGGATGTAGATATCTTTGGAGGATCAATTCAGCCTACCCCATAACCACTAATCCATATAAAAAGAATAACATTCAACTGAACATCACACCACCATGAAAATGAAGGAAAATACTACAGTAACAAGAAAAAAATTCATTAAGAAAATCAAATAATTAAGAAAGAGTAGTTTCAGAGCAGTGACATCCACAAGATGGCAGAGAGAAACTCCCAGTTTCCATCTCACCATAGCAACACTGAAAAACTAGCAGAAACTGGTAGAACAAATATTCTCAGATCTCTGAAAAAGAATTAAATGGTTGCTAGGTGGGTGTTGAATCAAGAAAAAGGCAACTTAAAAAGAGCAAGCAGTTGAGCACCTGCTTCCCACATGGGAGGTTCCAGGTTCAGCTACTGGTGTCTCCTTAAAAAAAAAAAAAAAAAAAATGAAAAAAACAATGCAAACAAATGCAAAAACCAACTCAGGGTAGCTGATGTGGCTCAGTGGTTGAGCACAAGTTCCCACATACAAGGCCCCAAGTTCAATGCCTGGCCCCACTACCTCAAAAAAAAAAAAAAAAAAAAACAGTGAGAAAACCTCGTGTCACCTTTACTAAACTTACTGCACCCCTTCCATAGCTCAATGTGGCAAAAATTCATGCTCTCACTACAGATCCCTGTTTCCAGGTTCCAGAAGGAGCAAAGTAACCCTTGTGTGCTAATTGGAACACATGATGTACCAACCCATTGGGTGGGAACATGAAGGACTGATCCAAGACGTTCACCACTGTTTCATTGGTCCTAGGCTTGCTCAGGATGTAGAAGTGACTGGCAGGGCTGCTAAATTACCATAAGAAAACAATCAAACCACAGTTGCCTGGGGCAAAAGGATTACCAGCTGAGACATATGATATAGCACCCAGGATGAGGAGGAAAGACTGAAAATTTCATGAGAAAAGTGGGGCATTCAGAGTATCCATTTATACAGGGGGATTAATATTAGGTCATGTGTGCATGCCCAGGACAATACCTGAGATGACCATATGCTTTTGCCTTAGACTATTCTTTAGGCTCACTGTAAGTCTGTCTAAGGGATGAAGAAGCACACCAGCACAGAGCAAATCTGTAAAGACTGGGAAAGGTGTTTTTGTTTGTTCTGTTGTTGTTAGCTCATAGTACTAGCTGAATACAAACTTAAGAAACAGAGACTTGAGTAAATACAAAAATCAAGAGATGCCTACTGTTTTTGGTGATACCTTGGATCAAGATCTGAGGCAATGAAGATCTCTGGCATGTTAGGAAGGTTCCTCACACTTTTCGTTCTAACTCATGATTTAGAGGATGTGCTTGTAACCTGTACTGAATACCAGCTCTGGGTCAGAGTGAAACGAGAACCTATTTTGGCAAACATGCATCTCCAGTATTATAAAGTATATCTGGAACTGGCTGTCCTGTCACCACAATGATGCATGATTATTTTGAGTTCCTTTATCCTCTTTCTAGTTGTGCCATCAGGAAATACACTCATATCTGGGACATTCTCATTGAAAGTCCACTCACATATGCACCAGTGTCTTTAAGTATCCAGGCTCAATACCCAATATTTTGATCTATTAAAAGAAAATGTCATTCACCTTTGTGAAAAAAAAGAGTCAGCCATATCATCCTGTGATTACTGTCTAACATCCACAGGGCCAATGGGAGAGACAAACTCAATGGTATCTCAAGTGGAAAACATTGGAATCAATCCAGGAGTGTCATTCAAGAACAGTTTTTCCCTTGTTGGGTTATATCATTTTTTTAACCCTTTGTTCTAAGGGAGAGGTTATGGCAAAAATTCTGAGTTGTGTGTCCCACGATAAACTTTTCTAATTCGGATACTATGACTACCTGAAGATTGCGGTAGGTCTTAGAATATGGATATCATCTTTTATCTTTTTAATAATAGATTTTAAGTGAATTTGCCTTGTAGTCCATGTTTATGAATTCTTTGGGTGAGGGAAAAGGGAAATCCTTAGATTTTTTATTTGAAATAAAAGCATTTTAAAAAAATCAAGGGATACAGTCTTTATATAGTGTAGAAAACTCACTTAAAAAAATACACTATTATAGTGTTCAACAATAGGAAGGAAAATAAAAACCCAGCAAACCCTGGGGAAGGCAAGAATCTGATTTCCAGAGTTAACATATTAGAATATTCAAATGTCCAGATTTCAACAAAAAGAATACAAGGCATACAAAGAATGAGAATAAGAAGGCCTGTTCAAAGGCACAAAATTAAGTGACAGAAACCATCAATGAAGAAGACATTAGCCATACCAGAAAAAAGATTTTTTAAAAATTGTCTTAAAAATGCTCAGAGAGGGAAACAGATGTGGCTCAAGCAGTTGGGTGCCTTCCTACCACATGGGAGGTCCCAGGTTCAGTTCCCAGTGCCTCCTAAAAGAAGTCAGGCAAGACAGTGTGCTGACATGATGGGCTGGCACCATGAATTGACACAACAAGATGACACAATGAGGAGACACAATGAGGAAACACAATGAGAGACACAAAAGCAGGGAGTGGATGTGGCTCAAGCAATTGGGTACCTCCCTTCCACATGGGAGGTCCCAGGTTCAGTTCCCAGTACCTCCTAAAAAGAAGATGAGCAGACACAGAGAGCACACAATAAACAGAGAGAGCAGACAGCGAGCGTAAATGATGGGGGGGGGATTAAATTAAAAATAAATCTTAAAAAAAAAAAGCATAGAGAGCTAAAGGAAAATATGATCAAAGAACTAAAGAAATCAAAACAATATATGAAAATATGAAAACTTCAATAAGGATGTAGAAATTATAAAAATGAACCAAACAGAAACACTAGAGCTAAAAAGTATAGCAATTAACAATTGCTGAAATTACATATGCCTTAGAAGGATTCAACAACAGGTTGGAACTGGCAGAAAAAAGAATCAGCAAATTTATAGATAGAACAATTGAAATTGCCCAGTCTGAGAAACATAAATGAAAAAAAAAAGTGAAGGAAAATGAACAGAGTGTAAGAACCATGTGGGACACTATCAAGCATACCAATATACACATTTTAGGACTCCCAGAAGGGTAAGAAAGAGATAAAGGAGCTGTGGTGGTTTGAAGTTGTATGTAGCCAGAAAAACATGTTCTTAAAGCTAATCCATTCCTGTGAGTGTGAATCCATTGTAAGGAGGACCTTTTGAGGAGACTACTTCAGTTAGAGGTGACCTACCTCAGTCTGGATGGGTCTTAATCCTGTTACTGGAGTCCTTCATAAATGGAATGAATACAGAGAGAGAGAGGGAAAGAACAGAAACAAGAAGCTGAAAGCAATGAAACCTGAAAGGGAAATGAGACGCCACCATTTGCCTTGCCATTTGGCAGAGAAGCCAAAGATTACTGGCTAGCAGTCTTTAGGAAGAACACATTGCCTTGACAATGCCTTGATTTGGACATTCTCACGGCCTCAAACTCCAAGCCAAAAAATTCTCATTGTTTAAAAATTCCCATGGTATCTTCTTTGGACAGCCTAGGAGCTTTAAAAAAAAGGGCAGAAAGAATATTTGAAGAAATTATGGCTGAAAAACCTCCCAAATTTAATGAAAGACATGAATATACAATTCCAAGAGGCTCAATGAATTCCAAATGAGATAAACTGAAAAGAGGTCACACTGGGACACATTAAAATTAAACTGTTGAGTTCCAAAGACAAAGAGAGAATCTTGAAAGCAGAAAGTAAGGAATAATATCATGTAAAAGTGAGCCTCAATAAGATTAAGTGTCATGGCTAATGCTTCCGCTGCCCCTGCCGCTGTCAATTCTTTCAACGACCCGCACTAAGTGGGGTATGGTGAGTGCTGCCACTGCCGGCTGCTGCACGTCCTGGTCCTTGGCTTCTGTCTGCTGACCCCCGAGCTGTGTCTTCTCTGCCCTCCCTGCTTCATAAAGCCACTGGCTGTGTTCATCCCCAGTGGGTCAGAGGACCAAGTGCACCTGCATCGTTGAGAAATATAGTTACACGCACCTTTCTGGAGGAGAAATCTTCATGATGAAAAGAAGAACCCAGATTCACAGTGTGGTGAACTCATTGAAAAGTACATTAAAAAAGGAAAGATTGTGCCAGTTGAGATCGCACCAGTTTATTAAAGAGAGAGAATGGATCAGACAATAGCTGCCAATGCCAGAAGAAATTCTTGATTGAGGGTTGCCAAGAAATCAAGACAAAATCAAGGTTGGAATAAGACCATGGATAGGAAGGCAGATGTAGCTTTTGTTCTGGTTTTTGACTGTAATAATAATGTCTGTATTGAACAATGTCTTGAGAGAGTGAAGAGTAGTGGTAGAATTGATGACAATAGAGAAAGCTTGGAGAAGAGAATTCAGACCTATCGTCATTCAACAAAGTCAATTATTGACCTGTATAAGGAAATGGGGAAAGTCAAGAAAATAGATGCTTCTAAATCTGTTGATGAAGTTTTTGATGAAGTTGTGAAGAATTTTGACAAAGAAGGCTAACTCTAAACCTGAAAGCATCCTTGAATCATGCTTGAATATTGCTTTGATAATTGCTTTCACTACCCCATTTTAAGGCAATTTTAGTCTTTTCATAATTTCACCTCAAATAATGTCTGGAAAGTATGTAGTAAAACAAATTATATGTTTTTAACTTCATTTTTTTGTCACAGTAGTAGATAGTGAGTTCAGGTTCACTTTCATCTTAGATATAGCGCTCACAAAAAGAAAATCCCTTTTATAGTCTGTGCCTTCTGTGAGCAAAACTTGTTAGTATGTGTGTATATTCTTTTAATTACAACATGTTAGGTTTAGAGATCCCCAGTTTCTCTTTTTCTTATAGGTTTTAAATTTCCAACCTGTAATGTGAATTTGTGGACCAAATTTCAAAGGAACTTTTTGTGCAGTCAGTTCTTGCAAAATGTGTTTGGTAAACAAACTCATAAAATGGATTTCCAGAAGTGTTTTAGTTTTATCAAGTAATTGACTATATCCTAAAGGTAAGAAAACTGGAGCTTTTTATTTTTTTGAGGTACCAGGGTGGGAATTGAATCTGAGACTTCACATATGGGAAGTTGGCACTCAACCACTGAGCTACATCGGTTCCCCCAAGATGGTTTTTTCATTTGTTTGTTTTGTTTGTAGGAGTACCATGATCAAATCCAGGACTTCATATGTGGGAAGCAGGCACTCAACTGCTTGAGCTACATTCGATCTTGGGGCTTTTTGTTACAACAACTTGTACAAAGTCATATGACAGGGCAGATTTTTTGCCTCCAGGTTTTAGGTTGGGAGCCCTGGGGTCCAGAGCCTGGCAGAATGTCAGCTAAATGACTTAAATCTGAGGGTAGGGGACAAGGATCACATCTAATGGCATATGGTCATTATGCTCTATTATATAGTATTATTAATGATTAAACTGGTCTTAAAATTCCCAGCAGGGGAACTTTGAAATGCATGTGCTAAATCGAGGAGACTCAGAGAGCTAGAATCTGAAAGATAGGTTTACAGGAAATAGAAAGGGAGAAGAAGGTTGTGAGCCAATGCCCATACAAGCGGAATCTATGATAAGGTGGAAGTGAGTAGTTGTGCAGTGAAGAGATATGACAGGGTACAGTGCTACTATTGTGTTGAGTGGTGCAAGTTTGACGGGGGGGTAGAGTGGGAAGGGTGAGTTAGATGGTCCATGGAAGTGGGGAAAGGTTGGAGGAAGAGCAGGTGAACACCGGGGATTGGTGAATATGTGGTTGAAACTACAATGTTGGGAAAGCTCTTTTGGCAACATGACAAGGAAAGGTTACTGGTTTAGGGTTTGGATGGGGGGCGGCATTCAGGACAGGGCGCACCTGGGGCAGTCTTTCAGGGAATGTGCGAGTGATCATTTTGTCATAATGTGTTGTATCAGTGGGTGGAGACCACAAAATGAGCGGGAAGGAATTGGACTCCCATCCTGGGGAGGCCTGATCTATTCTCAAAGAAAGGAGTGGGTGTCTCTCAAGAGCATGGGCAGTTTCTAATAGGGTAGGACAGACCAGTTTGTCAAGCCCTCAGTGTTGATGCTAGTAACTATGAATCTTGTCCTTGAAGGAGTGAAGCCCAGTGGTTGCCGTGGGCCCCAAGGGGAGGGGGAGGGAGGAATAGAATAGATGGAAGAGGGGGTATTTAGGGGACAATGGAAGTATTCTACATGATCTTGCAATGTTGGAAACAGGCCATGGTAAATTTCAGCAAAAATTTATAAAAGTGTATGGTCTAAAATGTAAATCATAGTGTAAACCATTGATCATGGTTAGTAGCTATGTTTCAGTTTTTGTACATAAATTGTAACAAATGTACCATTGACTCATGAAAGGTTATTGATACGGGAAGGGGAAAAAGGGGGAGGATGTTGGGTATATGGGAGTCCCCTATATTCTGTATGTGACTTTACTGTGACCTAAAACTTCCTTGAAGACAAAATGAAAAAAGTAAGACACTGGGGAAGAAATGGAATAAAATGTCATTGTACATACAGGACAACAGATATTATAGTGATGTAAGGCAAAAGTCAAAAAAAATTTTTTTACTATTTTTCATTATTTTTTTAATATCCCAATTTTTAAATTTTAATTTTTTTTAATATTTTATTTATTTATTCATTTATCCCCCCCTTGCTGCTTGTGCTCGCTGGGTCAGCTAACCACACTGCACGGGCGGGCTTGCCTTCACCAGGAGGCCCCAGGAACCGAACCCGGGGCCTCCTATATGGTAAACGGGAGCCCTACTGATTGAGCCACAGCCGCTTCCCTTAAATTTTAATTTAGTTATACTTTTTCTAAATTATTATGTATCTTATTTCTTATGTTTAAACCTATCATTATTTCATTTTCCTATTAATTGTATTTGGCGATATTCTTGGCTTCATTTTTGAAGAAGTTTTGGACCACAGAAGGGTTACAACTGTGGCAGGAGAGGATCATTGGTGTGAGGTGTCAGTGAAGGGGGATACATGGGAGGAAGTTCACCTGGGCATACGTATAAGGTATATAAATGTGTTCAAATGTACATGGGCATTGTCACAGTGGGTAGAGATTCACACAATAACTGAAAGAATATTGAATTCCCATCCTGGGGAACTCTGCCACATTCTCTAATGGAACAGCAACAATCTCCCAAGTACAGGGGCAATGACTAGAAGAAGGATGGTCCATTGATGGGCCCTTGATATTGATGACTATGCTTATGAGCCTTTGGTCTTGAAATTGCAACTTAGCCTAGTGTTGTAGGGTCCCTAAGAGTTACCTGCTGGGAACCTCCAAGTTGCTCAAATGTGGCTGCTCTCTAAGCCAAACTCAGCATATAAATGCATTACCTTCCCACTGTCATGGGAAATGACTCCTGGGGACTAGCCTCCCTGGCACTGAGGAATTACTACCAAGCACCAACTAGGAATACAAAAAGGAAAAAGACCTTGAGTAAAGGGATGAAAGGGTAGAGACAAATGAGTTTATATGGCTAAGAGACTTCAAAGTGAGTCGGGAGGTCATCCCAGAGGTAACACTTATGCACATCTCAGCAGGATCGCATAGACTGCCAAAGTAGATACTACCCCAAATAGTGGGGCTCCTGAGGGCTCTGGAGACACCCAGGTCCTACAGTCATGGCAGATAGCTCCGGTTTTGATGCCTTGCCAGTGGGCCCTACTTTTGGAATCTGTGCTCCTGAGTGTGACAGAGTTGGACTCAGTTGTGGCTTCTCTACACATGCCTCTTCCGTCCCTCCTATTTGAACATGTACTTGGTGCTGGAGTTGGTAGGTGTACATCCAAGAGACTTTAATCTTTGGGCTGTCCATATGCCAGCTGGGCCCTGAGCCTCAGCAGAGTTGCAACACCTACCCTCCACTTCATTGGACCCACCTAGGACAAATAACAAGGAGGTGAGGATGGACAACCACCATACAAAGGAACCGAGAGAGTCTACAACTGCAAGCAAGAGAGTACCATCCATCAGCCATATGGTATCAAAGCCCCCTCTCAATTAGAGGTGGAGTGATCATCACCATCCCAGAATCCTCAGGACTGGGGAATAAAATTTGGCCTAGAGTAGACTTACTGGTATTCTACTATAGATTTATTGTGATTTTAGCAATGGAAGAAATTATATTATTGATGTGGAGACAGTGGCCACTGGAGGTGCTAAAGGCAAGGAGAGGGAAAAAGAGGTGTAATATAGGGGCACTTTCAGGACTTGGAATTGTCCTGAATGACATTGCAACAACAGATACAGGTCAATATATATCCTGCTATAACCTACAGAATTGAGTGGGAGAGAGAGTAAACTACAATGTAAACTATAATCCATCCTTAGTGGCAATGCTCCAAACCTTGTTCATCAATGGCAATGAATGTACCACACTAATGAAAGAAGTTGTTAATGTGGGGGAAAGTGGGAAGCAGGGGGAGTGGGGCATATGAAAGTCCCTTGTATTTTTATGTAGCATTTTATGTAATCTAAGTATCTTTTAGAAAAAATAAAAAATATATTAAAAATAAGTAACATTTCAAAGTTGTTTGTTTTGTGTTTTTTTCCTAGATAAATATATGTTTAGCATAAAGTAGATGAGAAAATGCTAGTGGTTAAATTTCTCATTTGTGTTTTATTTTCTTGAATACTTTTTTTCATAGTTATTTGTTTAAGAAGATTTTAAAACTATTGCACTTTGGTCAGAAAAATAATAAATACATCTTATAAATGCTTGATTCTCTTCCTGGCTACTTTTATTCAGTGAATTCTATTTTATGCATCATGTTGAAGCATCAAAAGATATAGCATAAAAAGGCTATAAAATCTAACGGAATTTTCTCTTAAACCCATTCTTCCTGAGAACATTTTCATCTTGTCTTTTTCTTCTTCACTTCCAATGCAAAATGGTATTCAATGTTCTTATTATGAGATTTCTTAAAATGTATCTTATTCTCAGCATGTATACTGTTTGGTATACATGGTTAAATAGGAAAAGGAATTTTGTCTTTGTATAATAGATTTTACATTTAAAGTCATTGAGAATAGTGAGGACAATTTAATGGTTGTTCTTATATTGTAATGGAATCATTTATTTCTCTAAATGTTATGAAGTTCATTTATGAAACATAAGTTTTTCAATATGCTTTTTATTAGAAAAGAAAGTATCTATATTGGTCACAAAATTTGTGTTGAGATTATCTTGGTTTCTTGGAAGAGACTATAATAAATTCATATTTAGTGATTCAGTCCTGTCAATATAGAGGTACTTTATTGATGATTTAATCAAACAGCTATAAAGTGAACCTAAAGACTAAGGTTTTAAAAGCATTCCTATGGGGAGCTGATGTGGCTCAGTGGTTGAACACCAACTTCCCACATATGAGGTCCCAAGTTCAATCCCTGGCTCTGGTACCTCAAAAAAAAAAAAAAGTATTACTCATATATTTAAAGGAATTCACCATATGGGGATGTAAATTTTTATATTGATATTCTAAAAGCAACCTTAAGGCTTTAAGAAGACTGCTGAGATTAGGTGCTTTGCTTCCTTTCATTAGACATCTTTCTCTGGTATTTGGGAACAGAAACCAAGAAACAGTGTAATTTCTAAATTAGGAGAAGTTTACTTTTAAGTAGAAAAACATGTTGGCAACGTTGAATTTTGGAGTTGATTGAGATCCATCTTAATTTATTAGTTTGGTCATTCCATTTGTTAAAGATATAGATACCAAGAAGTTTTTTACTTTCTTGAAAGACATCCATTGGAGTCTTGTTTTTGTAATTAAATTAACTAACATGATTTCCAATCAATGATGTTGGATATGTATAAATTATTTAGCAAATAATCCAAATAAATTTTGTGCTGTGGCCTTAGGAAAAAAAGATTGTGTCATGAAACCATGGAGGAGAGAAGGCAGTGGGATGACATATTTAAAGTGCTCACAGAAAAAAAATGTCAACCAAGAATTCTCTATCCAACAAAACTGTCCATCAAAAATGAGGATGAGATTAAGACATTCCTAGATAAACAAAAGCTAAGGGAGTTCATCACTACTAGATCTGCCCTCCAAAAATGATAAATGGAATTCTTCAGTTTGATAAAATAGGACACTAGACAGTAGTTCAAAGCCATATGAAGAAATAAAGATCTCCAGTGAAGGTTATTATGTGAGTACTATTATATTTTTGTATTGTAACTACACTTATTACTCCTTACATGACGTAAAATACAATTTCATAAGAGTAACTATAAATTTTATGGTGTTGGGCACACAACATATAAACCTTTAATATATGACACAAACAATATAATGGAGGCAAAGAAGGGGTATGGGAACATGGTTTGTATATGCTATTGAAGTTAAATGGGCACCAAATCAAACGTGATGTTGTAGACTTAGGATGTTAAATTTAAGCCCAAAAGGAAAGAGAAGATATTTGAATGGCTGACCAAAAAATATCAACTAGCATAAAAATAGGAAGTACTAGAAGTAAGGGACAAAAATATATATATGAACTACAAAACCCAAACAACAGAAAAACAGAAGTAAGCCCTGCATTGTCAGTAATTACTTTACATGTAAATGGTTTAAACTCTCTAATCAAAAGGTGGAGACAGGCAGAATGCATAGAAAGTATGTGTTAATCATATGTTGTTAACATGAGTCTCACTTTAAATTCAAAGACACCATAGGTTGAAAATAAAAGGATGGGAAAAAATGTCCCATGCAAAGAGTACCAAAAGAGAGCTGGGGTGGACAGATCAGATAAAGCAGACTTTCAGTCAAAAACTGTAAAAAGGAACAATGAATGATACTATATATTGATAAAAGGATTAATTCAGCAAGAAGATTTAACAATTATAAACCTAACAGAAGAGCCTCAAAATATATGAATTAAATTATGACCAAATTGAAGGGAGAAATAGATGACTCTAAATTAATAATAGAAAATTTCAATACACCAATTCCAATAAAGGATAGAACATCTAGACAAATCAATAAGGAAACAGAGGATTTGAATGATACCATTAAACTAATTACGCCTAATAGACATAAAAAGAATGCATCACCACCAACAGCAGAGTACACAGTCTTCTCTAGTGCATATGAGTCATTCTCTATGATTGATGGTATATTAGTTCACAAAACAAGTCTCAATAAATTAAAAAGGGTTGAAATCATATAAAGTATTTTCTCTGACCACCATGGATTGAAGTTAGAAATCAGCAACAGAAGAAAGACTGGAAAAGTTACCAATATACAGAAATTAAATAATACATTCTTTTTTTTTTTTTTTTTTAAAGATTTTATTTATTTATTCATTTATCCCCCCCTTGCTGCTTGCGCTCGCTGGGTCAGCCAACCACGCCCTGCGGGCGGGCTTGCCTTCACCAGGAGGCCCCGGGAACCGAACCCGGGGCCTCCCATATGGTAAACGGGAGCCCCACTGATTGAGCCACAGCCGCTTCCCAATAATACATTCTTAAACAACCAATGGGTCAAAGAAGAAGTCACAAAGGGAATGAGAAAATACCTAAAATGAATGAAAACAAAAAGAAAGCATACCAAAATTTATGGGATGCAGTAAAAGCAGTGATAAAAGGGAACTTCATAGCTGTAAACAGTTTCATTAAAAAAGAAGGAAGACTACTGCAGTAAACAGTGCCTCAAGCAGGGATAGCTCCTGAGGGCTCTAAAGACATCTGGACACTATAGGTAGGGCAGACAACTCCAGAAATTCGGCACCCTGTCGGTGGGTCTTCCCTTGGATTATATGATAATCTATGCCCCCAATGTATTGGAGTTGAACTTATTTATAACAGCTGTTCATATGCCAGTTGAGCCCTGAATCTCAGTGGAGTTGCAGCTAACACTTACTCTCCAGTTCATCAGACTCACC
The DNA here is from genome assembly GCA_026826555.1 of Tolypeutes matacus. NCBI lineage: Eukaryota > Metazoa > Chordata > Mammalia > Cingulata > Chlamyphoridae > Tolypeutes > Tolypeutes matacus. Next base: position 1,336,981 of record JAKSZT010053779.1, on the reverse strand, counting down.
CAGGACAACTAACGAAAGGATAACAATGGACAATGCCCATCCCAAAAAAACAGAGAGTATCTAAAGACAGTTCCACCCATCTGCCCCATGGGATTTAAGCCCCTTCTCAATCAGAAGCAGAGTTGACATCACTATCCCAAAATCCTCAAGATTGAGGAATGAACAAACACAAAGAGGGATTGCAACTATGGACTGAAGTAGACATTATAATTCTAGTAATGGGAGAACTAGTAACACTGATATAAAGGCAGTGGTCCCGGAGGTTCTAAAAGCAAGGACAGGGAAGAATAGGTATAATATGGTATGTAACCGTTGGGGAATTTCATGTAACTATGAATTCCAAAAATATAATTGGATCATGCTTGTAAACTGATCTGTTAATCTGGGCATGATTAGGTTATGATTAGGGCGTTGAGCCCCCTCCCCCTTGGTGGGTGGGGAATTGAATATAAAAGGCAAGGCAAAGAACAGAGTTGAAGCAGTCTTTTGAGAAGCAGTTTTGATATTGGAAAAAAGGCCCCAGGAGAAGAGAAGCAAGCCGTTCACCTGATCGTCTACTGCTGACCTTGTGGAGGAAACAGGAGCCAGCTGACTTTGTGGAGGAAACAGGAGCTAAGCCCGGAGAGAAACGCAGCCCCAGGAAGAGAGGAACCCCAGAAGCCTGAACCCTGGCAAACGCCGGCAACTGTCTTGCTCTAACACGTGGCAAAGGACTGTGGTGAGAGAAGAAACTTAATGCTTTATGGTCTGGTATCTGTGGACTTCTACCCCAAATAAATACCCTTTATAAAGACCAACCCATTTTTGGTATTTCACATTAGCACCCCTTTGGCTGACTAATACATGGTACATTTTGGGGACATTGGAATTGTTCTGCATGACATTGCAATGATGGATACAGGCCATTATATCTTTTGTCAAAACCTATAAAATTGTGTGGTGCAAAGTGTAAACCATAATGCAAACTGTAGACCATGGTTAGTAGTAATACTTCAATATGTGTTCATCAATTGTAACAAATATATCACACTAATGAAAGATGTTGTTAATGGAGAAAAGTGTGGAAGGGGGAGGGGGTGAGATATAAGGGAATCCCCTATATTTTCAATGTAACATTTATATAATCTAAAGCTTCTTTAATACTAATAATCAAAAAAATAAAAAAGAACTCAAATCATTGACTTAACCTCACATCTGGAGGTAACTAAAAAAAGAATTACAAACTAAACTCAAAGGGAACAGAAGGAAGAAAATAATAAGATTAAAGAAAAAACATAGAGAATAAATGAAAACAAATTTGGTTCTTTGAAAATATAAAAAAAAAATTTGACATTAGCTAGACTGACAAAAAAGCAAGAGGATGCAAGTAACAAAAATCAGAAATGCACCTACCATATAAAAATAAAAAGGATTATAGAAGGAAACTATGAACAATTTTAGGTCAACAAATTAGGTAACCTGGATGAAATAGACAGATTCCTAGAAACACACAAATTACCTAAACTGACTCAAAAAGAAACAGAAAATCTCAACATGCCAATAACAAGTGAAGATTTTGAATCAGTAATCAAAATCTCCCCCACCCCAAAAAAACTACAGGACCAGAAGGCATTACTGGTGAATTTTACCAACATTCAAGGAATTAATATCAATCCTCATATTCTTCCAAACAATTAACATGTCCTAACTCATTCTGTGAAGCCAACATCACCCTAATACCAAAGCCACATAAAGACATCATAAGAAAGGAAAATTATAAACCAATATCCCTGTGGATATGGATGCAAAAATCATCAACAAAATATTAGCAAACCAAATCCAACAGCACAGTAAAAGAATTATACACCATGACCTAGTGGGATTTATCCCAGGAATGCAAAAGGGTTCAACTTAAGATAATTATTCAATGTAATACACAAAATTAATGAATGAAGGAAAAAAGACACATGATCATCCCAATTGATGCTATAAAAGGCATTTGACAAAACCAGGAGACTTTCTTGATAAAACACTCAAAACTAAGAATAGAAGGGAACTTCCTTAACATAATAAAAGGCATCTATGAAAAATCGACAACTAACATACTCAATGGTGAAAGACTGAAAAATTTCCCCCTAAGATCAGAAACAAGATAAGGATACCCACTTTCACCATGCTATTCCACATCGGGAAGTTCTAGCCAAAGCAATTAGGCTAGAAAGGTAAACAAAAAGCATCTGAATTGAAAAGGGAGGAGTAAAACCATCCCTATTTGCAGATGACATGATCCTATATAGAGAAAATCACAAAGAACTCACAAGAAAGTTTCCAGAGCTAATAAATGAATGCAGCAAATTTGCGGGGTACAAGACCAACACACAAAAAAAGTCAGTTGTGATTCTATATACCAGCACTGAACAATTTGAAAAGAAAATAAATAAAACAATTCCTCAACAAATACAAATATAAGAATGTTCTTTCAGAATCTATAAAAAAAGGTGTATCACTAGTACAGGGTGTTGATAGTGGGGTGATATATGGGGGAAAGGCACCTAAAACATACTTCTATGAGATATGAATATATTTGTGTTGTCATAGGCATGATTCCTTGATAGAGGCTTACACAGTAGTTAACAAAATATTACACTTCCATCCAGGGAAGTCCCTGCTACTTTCTGAAATAAAATGGCAAAAATGTCTGGAATATATACGCCATGCCTAACAAAAGAAACAGGCCAATATGGCAAGCCCTCTTGTACGTATGAACCTTATTCCTTTAAAAATGAAACTTTACTTTATTATCATTAATGCCTAAGATTTACTTCCTGAAAACTGTGTTACTCAAATGTGGCCTCTCTAAGCCAAACTCAGGAAATGAACTCACTACCTTCCCCAGACATCAGATATGACTCCCAAGGATGAAACTCCCTGGTACCAAGGGATTGCTACCGATTGCTATACATTTGGAAAAAGACTTTGACCAAAAAGGATAAACATTAAATAAAAAAGAGTTCTAGGCTAAAAGATTCAAAGTGAGTCAGGAGGTCACTCCAGAGGTTATGCTTATGCATGTCTCAGGCAGAACTTCAATAAGTGCCACAGTAAACAAAGTCTCAAGCAAGAGTGCTCCTGAGGGCTCTAGGCACATCTGGACACCAGAGGCAAGTTACGTAGCCTAATGAAATCAACACCCCCTCAGTGGACCCTATTTGGGAATATATGATAATCTATTACACCAATATAACATAGTTACACTCATTTATAATTCCCCTATTCATGATTTTTCTACCTCTTTTATTTGAAACTATAATTGTCAATATGCCCATTAAATATCTCTCTCAAAACTTAAATTTTTGGATTGTTCATATGCCAGTTGAGCCCTAAATCCCAGCAGAGTTGCAGCCAACTCCCATTCTCTAGTTCTTTGGGCTTACCCTGGACAACCAACAAAATGATGATGATGGACAAGTCCCATGCCAAAAAACAAGAAATATCTAAACTTCAAGCAAAACAATTCCTCCCATCTGCCCCCATGATATCTAAGTACCCTCTCAGCCTGAAGCAGTCAGGGCAGACATCACACCAAATCCCTCAAGACTGTGGAACGAACAAAACTAAGGAGGGAGTGTAACCATGGACCAAAGTAGATTTATTGTTATTGTAATTATTATCTTGTGTTAACGGAAGAACTTGTAACATTTATATAAAGGTAGTGGTTGCCAGGGGTTTGGAAGAGAAGAGGAGAGGTGAATAGGTAGAACACAGGGCATTTTTAGGGCAGTGAAATTGTTCTGTATGTTACTGCAGTGATGAACATATGGAATTATACATTTGTCAAAGCCTATAAAATTGTACAGCACAAAGTGTAAACCGTAATATAAACTATAGACTTTGGTTAGCAGCAATGCTTCAATATTGGTTCATCAATTATAACAAATGTACCACACTAATGTAAGATGTTAATAATAGAGGAAACTATGTGTGTGGGTGGGTGGGGGGTGTTATATGAGAATTCCCTATACTGCCAGTGTAATTTTTCTGTAAATAGAAATCCTCTTTAAAAATAAAGTTTATTAGAACAAAAAAAAATCCATTTACAATACCATCTAAAAGAATAAAATATCTAGGAATAAATTTAACCAAGATTGTAAAAGACTTGTACACTGAAAACTACTTTAAAAAATGCTGAAAGAAGTTAAAGAATACCTAAATGAATGGAAAGAAATGTCATTCATTGGTTGCAAGACTCACTATTGTTAAGATGTCAATACTACTCAATGCTTTACAGATTCAACACAATCTTGATCAAAATTCCAGGAGCTTATTTTTCAGAAATGGAAAAGCAAATCATCAAATTCATATGGAATGGCAAGGGGCCCTGAATAGTCAAGCACATCTTGAAATATAAGAGCATAATTGGACGACTCACACTACCCGAATTTAAAGCTTACTACAAAGCTACAGTAATCAAAACAATGGAGTACTGGCATAAAGACAAACAAACCAATGGAATGGTATTGAGAGTTCAGAAATAAACCCATAGTCAATTGATTTTCAACAAGGTTTCCAAATCCACTCAATGGGGAAAAACTAGTTTCTTCAACAAATGGTGCTTTCTTGGACAACTGGATATCCACATGCAAAAGAATGAAATTGGATCCCTACCACATATCAAATACAAACCTTAACTCAAAATGAATCAAAAACTTAAATATAAGAAACAAAACTATAAAACTCTTAAAAGAAAACTAGGAAAACATCTTTAGGACCTTGAATTTGCCAATGGTTTCTTCTACTTTACACCAAAAGCAAAAGCTACAAAAGAAAACATAAATTGGACTTCATCAAAATTAAAACCTTTTGTGCATCAAAAGACATTATCAAGAAAATAAAAGGACAATTTACAGAATGGAAGAAGTATGTAGAAATCATGTATCTGATAAGGGTTTAATATCCAATATATATAAAGGACTCTATAACTCCACAACTAAAAGACAACCCAATAAAAATATGGGCAAACAGCTTGAATAGACATTTCTCCGAAGCATATATGCAAATGACCAAAAAGCACATGAAAATGTGCTCTATATTATTTGTCATTAATGAAATATAAATCAAAACCACAATCAGGTACCATTTCATACCCACTAGGATGGCTATTATAAAAAGCGAAAATAACAAGCATTGGCTAGGATGTGGAAAATTAGGAAACCTTATACGTTGTTCCTAGGAATGTAAATTGGTGCAGCCACTGTGGAAAATGGTTTGATGGTTCCTCAGAAAGTTAAACATAGAGTTATCATATGACCTGACAATTCCACTTCTAGGTATATACCCAAAAGAATTGAAAACAAAGTTCAAACAGCTATTTGTATACCAACATTCATACCAGCATTATTCACAATACTTAAAAGGTGAAAAAATCAGTAATTTTATCTTCTCAACAAAGGCTTTACATTGAATACACTTAAAGAGCTTCATAAACATTTCACTAACCATGTCAAAACACCCAACTTGGAAGTGGTTCATGGAAAAGTTAATCTTCTTTTCACTTAAAAAAATTTCCAAGCTAACTTATAAAAGAATTAATGCAACAATTTATATGTTATACAGGGTATAATTTAAATAAAACCATGATGAAATACCAGTAGGTAAATATACACTATCTAGGGTCCAAAAGATAATAACCTTTTCCTTTCATGCCTTTTCATTATAATTAACACAAAATAAGTGCATAATATCAAAGTAAAGGACATTAACTAGTAAGGGAAAGTAAAAGAAATTCTTTAAATGTCATTCAGAGATGTCTTCTAGAAAACTCTGTGCACTTTTAAGAAGCCACTTTTCATCTTTAAATTACAGCTTTATTCTTGTAATGGGTCAGCTTGTCAGCAAAACACAATCACAAACTTTTTTGTGGCATTAAAAAATATTTCATGAGGTATATTACATGCCTTCTAAAATATTATACCTGCCAATAAAACATGCACTCTTCTGTGAGCTCTTGTCTAGCATTGTGATTAATAGTCCTGTCTCTAGAGTCATAGTGCAAATCCTGGCTTAAGAGCTGTATAACCTAGAGGAAGCTCTTTAACCCCTCTGTGTATCAGTCTCTTCATCTGTAAAACAAGGATCTTAATAGTTACCACCTCTTAGCGTTGTTGTCCAAACTAAGTAAGACAAAAGAAAACATTTGAATAGTGCCTTGTACATAATACGCTTTCAATAAATGTTAACTGTTTTCATCATCTCAGTTTTTGGATTCACCTGTTCAGTTTTAAAAACAAGATAACTCCAGAGTGACCATGCACAGGACATACATGCATCAAATTAGATTACAAAAGCAGATTAGGTTACTGATAGAGATATAGATCAATGAAACGGAATAAGGGACCCAAAAATAGACCAAAACAAGTATGCTTAACTGATTTGTGACAAAAGTGCAAAAGCAATTCAATGGAGGAAATACAATCTACTTATCAAACAGAACTATAACCATTGCATAACCACAGGTAAAAGTAAAAATAGGGAAAAAATAAAACCTCAACCTAAATCCCACACTGTATAAAAAATTAACTCAAAATGGATCATAGATTAAAAAGTAAAACGTGAAACTATAAAACACTTAGAAAAAATATACTGAAAATTTGGGATCTAGAACTAATCAGAAGTCTTAGATTTGACAGCAAAAGCATGATTCATAAAAAGAAAAATTGAAAAGAAATGGTGAATTTTAAAACTTTGCTCTGTGAAAGCCCATATAAAGGGAATGGCAACACAAGCTACAGTCTGGGAGAAAATATTTGCAAACCACATATTCAACAAAGGACTTGTACCTAGAATATATAAAGAGCTTATCCAACTCAACATTAAAAAATAAACAATCCATTTCACCAAAGGGGATTTACAGGTGGCAAATAAGCACAACAAAATTATCTATTAAGGAGATGTAAACTAAAACCACAATTTGATTTCACTACACACCTATCACAATGACCAAACCAATCAGAATGACAACACCAAACCCAGGCAAGGATGTGGAGAAACTGGATCATTCACACATTTGCTGGTAGGAATATAAAATGGCACAGCCACTTTGGAAAACATTTTGTCAGTTTCTTATAAAACTAAGCATGCATATACCATATGACCCAGCAATTATACTCGTGGACATTTATCTCAGAGAAATAAAAACTTATGTTCACACAAAAATTTGTACATGAATGTTCAGAGCAGTTTTATTTGTAATAGCCAAAAACTGTAATCATCCCAGATGTCCTTAAACAGATTAAAGGTTAAACAAATTCTGGTGTATATATCATGGAATACTGCTCAGCAACAGAAAGAAATAAACTATTGAAAGAGTAGGGGGCAGTAGTCAGGGATGGTGGGAGGTGGAGGAGGAAGCAATTCACTTGTAAATGGCACCGAAGCAGGACCCAAAGCCTAAATTTCCTGAGTGTAGGGGGTGCTGTGTTTTCCTGGGCCTCTGCTTTATGAAGCAAAATGTGTAAAGGACAAACAAGTCAAAGTTCTTCAGGTAAAGATTCCTGATGAACTAAAACCAAGAAGTTGATGACTGGGACTTAATCAAGCAAAAACACCTATTTTCCCTTCCTGCCAAGAAGAATGTGGATTCCATTCTAGAGGATTATGCAAATTATAAGAAATCTCAAGGGCAGACAGATAGTAAGGAATATGCTGTTAATGAAGTTGTGGCAGGGATAAAAGAATACTTCAATGAATGTTGGGCACTCAGCTACTCTACAAATTTGGGAGACCATAGTATGATGAAATCCTTACAGATCACCCTGATGCACCCATGTCCCAGGGACATCAAGCACCACATCTACCAAAATTACTCGAGTGGATTGGAGCGATGTTGGCCTATAAGCCTCTGGATGAGAAGAGCCTTGCCTTATGATTGAACTATCTTCATGATTTCCTAACGTGTCTGGGAAAGAATTCTGTGACTTTCTTTAGTGCCAGCAATTATGAAGTGGCTCCCCCTGAGAACCATCAGAAAGCTGTGTGAGACTGTTGACACTCATTTAGGTTTTAATATCTGTTTATACATTTTTGTTCCTGGTCCTTCTGTTGTGCAAAAGCTGTACTTTGAAAACATTAGCACATAACAAAATTGATGTTTGTTTTCTGTTTAATTTTAAACATAGAAAATAAAAGGGGTTATGAGCCTTTAAAAAAAAAAAAAGACACTATTGATACACAAACAACATGGATGAATGTCCAGAGGATTTTGCTACCTGGGGAAAAAAGCCAATCCCTAAAGGTTACATACCATATGATTCCGTTTGTGTAACATTCTTGAAATGACAAAATTATAAAAATGGAGAACAAATTAGTGGTTTTTTAAGAAGGGCTTGGGGGGAGGAGGAGGTGAGTGTGGTTATAAAAGGGTAACAGGAGGGATTCTTATGGAGTAGGGACTGTTCAGTATCCTGATGTGGTGGTGGATACATGATCCTACACAGATGATAAAACTGTAGAGAACTTTCTAGAATAAGCAAATTCATAGAGTCAGATAGTAGACTACAGGCTACCAGAGGGCAAGAGGTGAAGGAAGGGGAAGTTATTTCTTAATCAGTACAGAGTTTCTATTTGAAGGGATGAAAAGTTGGTATAATGGATGCTGGAGATGGTAGCACAATATTGTGAATATAATACCACTGAATTGAATATTCAAAAGTGGTTAAAATGGGAATTTCTGAGGTGTATATATGTTACTACAATAAAAAGCTTAAAAATTAAAAAAAAAAACTGATCAGGTACATTTATATTTCGTTTATTTGAAAAAATAACCAAATATCATTTTTAGGGGGGAAAAAAACTGTATAGAAGTCAATACAAATGCACAAGAGCACAAGTAAAACAGGCAAAATCTGAATAAGATCAATAGATTGTATCAATATCATTATCCTGGTCATAATATTATACTATAGTTATTATCATTAGAGAAAACAGAGCAAAGAGATCTCTGTGTATGGTTACTTACAACTGCATGTGAATCTACAAGTATCTCAATTTTTTAAGTGGACTACCTTAAAATTTCCCACAGGCTTCTTAATTTTGCAATTTACAGCTATTGCTGACCCTGAAGCTAAGGTCATCAGCATCTGAAAAGGCTATGCTTCTACTCTTTGAGAACCGAGAGCAGTTCTAGCCATGGAACTCATCCGGTGTCCTGTCACCTAGAGATTGCCTCACCTTGCCCTGTGAGGTTGTGCAGCCATGCCCTCCAGAATCTAAAACCAAAGTCCACACGGTCAGGCTCTTCAAGCATTAGTGGAAGTAAACCTTGGATGTTACTGTCTGTGTGAATGAGCTGTTGAACTGGGTTGAAAAGGCAACTTACATTCCAGGGGGAAATAAAAGTTTATAACATGGAAAATTATATGATAATGATGTAACCAGACTCCTTTGGTAATGATGTTTCTTCAGCAGAATTCTGGGCAAAGGAAATATGCACCCAAAAAAATATATTATAGCATAAGGCAGACTATAAAGAGAATTGGACAGAGCAATAGAAAGAATCTTCTCCTCAGCAACCAATGGCTTATACTTTTGGCAGTCTCTCACAAATAAAAAAGAGAATCAAAGTGAATACTATAAGAAAGTCACTGCTTAAAGTTAAATTTCATTTGAACCATGAAAGTACATCTACCATCTAAAGTATAAAATATAAAGATTTCAGTGGGATCTAATTGATTTACTCTGATGAGATAACATCAGACTTTGATGTTGATAGAAAAGAAATGCTGTTGATTATTAAACTAAAACATACCAAAAAGTCAGGACATTAATGAAAGGCCAGTTATTGAGCAAGGAATCAATAAAACGGGAGGCTGATTTGCTGTTTGCTTTTAATCTTTGGCTTTTTTTGTTATTTTTTCTTTTTCTTGATCTACTTCTTTCCCTTCTCCATCTTTTCCCTTTCCTTATTCTTTTTTTTTTTTAAGTTTCCTCACACAGAGAAAGGTCCCAGTTTATAAATGGGTGGTTCGTTTCTGGACTTCAGACATATACAAATTTTTCTGACAGACTTAGGGTGAGGGAGTGGAGAAGGGAAATCAGAAACCATTTGCATTCAGGACTGAGAAGCCCTTTGGGAAGTAATACAGCCAGAGATTTAGCTCATTTGACCCAATAGCAAAACCTTAGTCACTGGCAAGGAGAGAGCATAGAGTTTCTCACAAGCCATCTGCCCTGACCCATTGACCCATTCCTCAGTCCTAGTTATATTTCACACACACACACACACACACACACACACTCCTCACCTCTGTAGGGAAAGGTAAATGTGGCTGAGGGAATCACACAGCACTGCACTACTTTAGGACACCTGCTGGCACTAGGTGATGCCCACTGGCTGTGCCTGCTAGGGGGCTGTGGACACCAGAAGCAGTCAGTGAAGTGTCTTTACATATTGAGCAATAATTAAAAAGGATATATATTTGGGGAAGATTATGGGAGATATTCCTGGGGATGTTCCCAGAAATGTATAGAAGTGATATGAGAGATAATGGAAATCCTAAAATAGCAAGTAGTGAAAAATCCAGGAAAAAAGTACATAATTTACTGTAATTAATGTAAGTACATTTTTAACCTTGAGATAGTATAGCTCAGGGAAATATGTTTCATGTACAGGTGATTTCTTCCATTTACAAAGAAAATACTGAATTGGAATAAACTGACATGTAGTCTCTTCTCAGATCTACCTGAGTGGCCTTATTATTATGTATGTCTTTTTATTCATTATATAATTAGTAAAAGATAAGTTTCTCCACTGACAGGTATTTTGCTAGCATATAAATGTCCTTTTAAGTAAAAACTTCAAAATATAATTTCACATATACAACAATTGATTGACCATCTCTCTGCAATGACTTAAACACGGTATATAACGTGCTATCAACTGCCCAACAGATGTAATATTTTATCTCTGAGCAAACTAGCTATAAGATATCCTCCAAAATATAAAACAGAAGTCCTTCATAAAAGAACACCCAAGTCGTACTTAAAACATCCACCAGTTTTCCCATGATTTTACCTAAGTATCCAATAAATTCCTTCTTTCTATATAGAAAATTCCATGGCCAACTTTGGCCATTATTTCCACACTTGAATTGCACTTCTTTAATAATATTCTTTTAAGTGTCAGCCCCTTCTTTGTCCTATTTCATGCCCTCCTGCTTTTGAACTATTAGATCCTTGAAGATTTTTATTTCATATACCTTCTCAATACTCCAAATTTCATCTGCATTAGTCATGTTCACCTTTCATTTCCTCCTCAAGAATGAGCACTGACCTCATTTTTTTCTTCCCCACCAGGAGCTATGACCTAAAGATCTTTTATCACTGTGGTTGTCTTTATTGATGGTTCTTTACCATTCCTGTCATATAAGGTTCAGAATCATGCACAAAGCTCCAAGTGGGACAACTTCCCCAGCCCTTTAAAATGCTTTTTAATGATGCATGCCAGAGTTTTGTTAGCTTTCCTGATTATTAAGATGCTGCAGCTCTCTTTTCGTTCATCTCACCTATAAATCTTATTGCCCCCTTAAGAATTGTTATTTTAATACATTTTTCTTTCCAAGCTTTGACCTAATTCTCCTTTCCATTTTCTAATTTTTCCTTTGTGGGTCCTAATATGTCATATAACAAACTCAAGGCAAACACACTTTCTTTAGTACAAAACTCAATAAAATAATTATAACCCCCAAAAGATGCTGCTCTCCTAAGTAAGCCAATTTTCATAAATATTTTATCTTGCCAGAATGTCACTTAATTAATAGTTCTCTACATGGTATTGGTCACAAAGGGAAAGGAAGCATGTGAAAAGGCATGAACAAAAAATGTAGTACAGAACTAACCCGCTAATAGGGGAGAAACCAACAAAATTATATAACTGATTGTGGAAAAGTAGAGTCAGCTCTACATCACAAGCATATTTGTAGATTCCTCAGGCAGTATTTATGTGATTTGAAAGTGTTCATGGAGTGTACAAAAATACAAAATTTGCAACTAAGCAATTAGCTAAAAATTCAGAGAATCTTTTTCTTATTATTGATAATAATTTTATTATCAGCTCTAGATTTCCCACTTGGCTTTGTTTTGGTTTTGATTTTATTTTAAAATTCTGAAAATGAGGTAGTGAAAAATGCCCAAACACAAATCGTTCAAAGTCACCAGCAAGTTGGTTACACAACTGGAATGGGCAGTCAGAGCAGACATACCCCATACGGAGCAGACAGTCCTTTGTCCTGTCACCAGAGAACACTCTGCCAATTTTGCTCTCCCTGGTTCATCTTCCAGGAAATATGAGTTAGTGACCTCGGAGGTGTGCCATCTTCTTTTTTCCTTCCTCACCAATTTCCCCGAACCTAATATAATCTATCATACCCACATTTTATCTGCAGTATCAAAGCAGAGGAAAAATAAATCCCTGGGCAGTGTCCCAGAAACATGGAATTATAATACTAGCATAGGTAAAAGAGAACAGTCAACTAAAGGTCAAAACAAGTACTCCATCTTCATGCTTTCTTTCTTTTATATATTTACTTTTTCCTCTTACACTTCCCATGCCCCACCAGGCTTATCAAAAGAAGTTCTTACGGAGATGCACCTCTTTTTAATGATTTAATGGAACCCACTTCTGTCATTTTGATGATCTTTCTGCTACATTTTAAATTGCTTGAGGATTGGGGATGGGGAGGAAGGGTGCATGTCTTTTTCATGTTTTTTTTTTTTTTTTAAGATTTTATTTCTTTATTCATTTATCCCCCTCTTGCTGCTTGTGCTCGCTGGGTCAGCTAACCACGCTGTGCGGGCGGGCTTGCCTTCACCAGGAGGCCCCAGGAACCAAACCCGGGGCCTCCCATATGGTAAACGGGAGCCCTACTGATTGAGCCACAGCCGCTTCCCAATCATATTTTTAATCTCAGTATATAGCAAAATGCTTGCCACATATTAGGCACTCAAAAATATTGAATGAGAACTGAGAGCAGAGACACGAGCAGACATCTGCACACCAATGTTAATAGCGGCATTATTCACAACTGCCAAAAGTTGGAAGCAACCCAGATGTCCATCGACTGATGAATGGATAAACAAATTGTGGTGTATTCACACAATGGAATATTAAGCAGCAGTAAGGAGAGGTGAAGTCATAAAGCATATGACAACATGGATGAACCTGGAGGACATTATGTTGAATGAAGCAAGCCAGACACAAAAGGACTAATACTGTATGATTGTGCTATTATGAACTAAATATATTGTGTAAACTCATGGAGTTAATCATTAGAAGGGTCACCAGAAAACAGAAGGAGGGTAGAGAATGGAAAGCTGAGGGTTAGTCTGTACAGAGTTGTTTAAAATGTTGATTGTAAATCTTTGGAAATGAATAGAAATGGTTAAAGCATATCATGGTGTTTGTAACTAATGATGCTATTGTATGGGTATGACAGTGGTTGAAAAGGAAAGTCTAAGATCCTGTATATTACTAGAAGAAAAGCTAAAAACTGTAATGCAGGACAGTATAAGATAGGAAAACCTCATGTAAAACACGAATATAGGTGATATTGCATATATAAGACTGTTTTTACAAAATATAAATACAAATATACTAGAGAGAAGGAAAAAGAATGGCAGCTATGTACGCCAGGCGAGGCATAGAAAGATTGAGTGATGAGTTTTGTTTGTTTGTTTGTTTGTTGTTTTTTATTATTATTATTATTGGAATAATGAAAGTGCTCTGGTAGTAATCGGGGTGATGAATGCACAAACATGTGATTACACCAAATATAACTGATTGTACTCTTTGGATGGATTTATGCTTTATTAATATGTATCAATAAAATTGAAAAAAATGTTGATTGAATACAATATAATGTAAACATGCTCTAGTCCACTTCTAAATCATGTTTACAAATGAAATCTTATCCCTAAATTACTGGAAAGCATGTCAAATACAGGTAGTGAAATAATTTTGTATAATTTCTTATTTCTCTCCTCAGGGTTTACTATCATATTTAATCATTAAGGTTTCTATCACCTGTGGGAGACAGAAAACCCTGGAGAAGGATAAGCTGAAAGAGCACTAACTCTGAAGCCAGACTGTCTTGATTCAAATCCCTGCTCCACCACTTACCAGCTGTTGACCTTACACAACCTAATTAATTGTTCCATGTCTCAGCTAATCCATCTGCTGCAACACTACTTCAAGGAGTTGTATGACTATTAAATGATCTAATACTCTTAAAGCATTTAGAATAGTTCCTCACACAATGCAAGGATTATATAAATGTTTGTGTTTTTTTTTTAAAGTTATCTTCCAAGCTAATAACAAAAGTCAACCAAGAAGAATTTACTGAGTATTTCTTATGGAAAACAAAATGCCATAATAGACTATTAACATTGCTATGGAAACATTCCATGTTAGATATATTAATTGGTATAGTCTATCAAGATCTGAGAATAATTGATTGCATGATGGTGGGAATAAGTCATAAAACTAAACTTATCTACTCCATCCTTCTCTCCCTAGTCACATGCACTCAAAAACGTTAAACTAATATTTCCTCTTAAAATATAGAATTGCTCTTTAAGGTAGGTTGTTTCTCTTTGCAAATTGAGATGGCTTAGTCTTCTGGCAAGTATGGAGAACTACATGTCCAGAAAAATCCCTCTAGAACAAACTACAGACAAATATTGGATGATTTGCAATAGATTCTTTTAAATACATAGGTAAGGATCCAGAAATAAGAGAATTCCCAAGAGGCCACAAAATGAAGAAGAAGCGAAAACACACTATGATAAATGAATACTGTATTTTTTACTCCTACTCTGAGGTCGTGTGCTAATTTCTGGAACCTAGAGCCTTGAGCTTTAATGCCACATTGGGTGTATTAGAAAGAAATTTGCCCAAGACAGAAATGTTTGTTATAAAGCTGAGTAAATATAACTATTTAGTAGTAGTGTATAGATGGACAAATAAACCAATAGAACAGAAAAGATTATCCAGAAACTGACATACACATATATAAATATGTAATATAAGACAGAGGCATTATTACAAATTGGGGAAAGTATGGGCTTGTAAATTAATAATTCTGCTGTAATTAGGTAGCCCCATAATAAAAAGGAGGGACTGCCTCATGCCATATACAAGTGTCAATTCTAAATGGGTTAAAGAACTGTGCGAAAGAAAAAACCATAAAGCTTTTAAAATAAAAATGTTTAAATCCTCAAGATTTCAGGGGAAGGAAAGCTAACTTAAACCAAATACAAAATTCACTAGCCATAAAGAAAAGAATGGTAAATGTAACCATATTAAAATTAAGAATTCTGTTCATCAAAAGACTCCATAGAAAGGGGAAAAAATGAGCCACAAAGTGGAAAAATACATTTGTAATACATATTGAAAAAAGACTAGGGAAGACAAAGAATTCCTATTAAGTGATGTAAAAGAAGCAAATTACCTGCTAGAAAAAATGGGCTTGAGATGTGAACCAATACTTTAAAAAAAAAAAAAGGCATCGTCCAAGCAATGATTTGAGGGAAACTCTGAGTCATATTTCTATTGAATTCCAGTCTGCACTTAGAGGAACTCAAATCTTGGAGGAAATTTCAAAAGGAGAATTTTCAAGACATTCCTTATACAACATGGAATACAATTCAGCTTTTCTACTCTCCCCAAATAAAGTATTTTTATATTTTAATAAAAGGCATCCTAGTGGCCAATAAATATATGAAAAGATGATCAACCTCATGAGTAATCAGATGTAAAGTAAAGCTACATTGAGATACCATTTAACACCTATCAGATTGTCAAAAGTAATAGAAGACCAATAATATCAAGTGTTGGTGAGAATATAAAGCAAAGGAAATTAATAACTGCTGATGGGAGAATAAACTGATTAAAACCTTTTGGAATACACTTTAGCATTAATTAAGAAGGTGATGATGCAAATACCCCAGTTGAAAGTCAAATGGAATTTTTTAAATCTCGATCTATTCAACAGAAAGTAGAAAAGAGAAAAGAAAGATTTAAAAAGTACAACAGAATAAATAAAATAAGATAGAGGAATTAAATCCTAATAATAAGTCATAAATTACATTACATATAAAGGGTCTAAATTTACCATTAAAGAAAGATTATGTTGAATTTTTTAAAAGTGTTCAACTATATGCTGTCTACAAGATACATCTAACTGATTAATACAAAGAAACAGGATGTTTAACAATAAAAAGCATATACCAGTAAAAATTGCTCAAAAGAAATCTTGTGATAGTATATTAATACCAAATAAAAATATATTTTAAGGCAAAAAGATCAGAATTCACTACATAGTGATAACATTTTTCTATTCAAAAGAAACATATAACATTTCCAAATGTATATTCTCCTAATAGCATATTTCCTTTGCCAGACATGCTAGCTAGTCACCCAACGTAGGGCTACAACTAGACTCTATTTCCCAACTTCCCTTAGTCATGTGAAACCATTTGACTAGGTCTTACCAATGAAATGTAAGTAGAAGTTAAGTGTTTCATTTCCATGCCAAGGGATGAGCCTATAAGCATTTAATTTTTTACTCAGTCATTCATTCAACATCTATTGAATTCTGATTATATGTATTAAAGATGCTAGGCTATTATGACAGTCTTTATATATGTAATGCTTCAATATTTGTTCATCAGTTGTAACAAATGTACCAAACTAATGGAAGATGTTGTTAATGGGGAAAGTGTGAGAGGGGGACAGGGTGGGGTAAATGGGAATCCTTTATATTTTTAGTGTAACTTTTATGTAACCTAAAACCTCTTTAGAAATACAGGGAAAAAAATTCCAGCCTGAAAGTTTCTTTTTTCAACAACAACAACAAAAAATGGGCATATTGTATTAAAACTGGGAGTGTTGAAGCTGCATATTAAATAGTATGTGTTTATGTTTACATTTGCATTCCCAAGATTATTTTTTTAAAAGAAGGGAGGATGGGGAATTGTGTTCTTTGATAAACTATGAATTACTAATGAAATGGGAGAAACCATTTGCAAGAGATCTCCTTTGGAGATCAACCACCCAGTTATTTGTTGATGTACAAACATAATTATGTATAAATAGATATTGTCTAAGTGATTTTTAATTAATTATAGTTCAAAACAAACAAAAAAAAGTATATTTGTGGGATACTATTGTACTATTGTGCTTGTTTAGTTGAAATTACCTCCTTGGAGGTCTATCTAGAAAAAGAAGCACTATTTTCAGAGGTCCCCTGTGCTGGGTATTCTCATTTGCCCTCCAGATCCACTTCCAATTTCTCTGCCCTGTTCTGTGTCCTGAAAGGTTTATCTCTGTACTTCATCCTCAGGCTCCCTTGTCCTCTGGCTTCTGGTTGAGATCTCTCCCGATAGGAGGCAACATCAGGAAACCAGATGAAAGGGGGGAAAGATCAGAGTATTTAATCTGTGCGTGCTCACGCTCTCTCTCTCTCTCTCTCTCTCTCTCACACACACACACACACACACACACACACACCCCAACACCAACACCACCAGCAGCATGAAAGTTTGTAGTGTCTACATTCTTCTACTTATGTCCATAGCCCCTTGTGGGAGGCCCTACTCCATTGGAAGGGGTGGTAATAGCTTCCCTCTGTGGATAGTCCCAGAGCGACTCCCTAACATTTGTTGGTTTCCCTTAACCTTTCCTTTGTAAACAGTCTCTTCACTAAATTCTATCCAGTTACCCTATTGAGTATGCCTTCAATTTTCTGCTCAGATATTGACCAATAGAGCTGCTATAAAAATGCACTTTATCTAACTAAGAGAGGAGGAACAAGATAAAACAAAGTGTAGCTAGTTTTCCCAAAAATCCTTTGTGCCATAATAATGCGTGGGCATAGGTTTATTTCTTGGTTCACCAGTATTAGAGAAAGAACTCCAAGTTCTAACACCAAGAGAATGAGACATATAATAGGCATGTTTTGATGAATGTACAAGTAAAATTAGTTTGGTGAATGCCCACAGTGGTGAACATTGAACAGCTGGGCATAGCAAGAACAGCAGCAAAGAGAAGGGACTTTCCAAAAGAGAATGGAGAAAGTAGAAAACCATGTATTTTGAATCCTAGAGGATACAAGAGGAGTTAATCCATCACTTAGAGGTTTTTCCTGGGGCTAATTTTACTTAACCCTTAATGCTTCCTAATGTTTTAATTCAATATTCAAAGACATTAATTAAGGAAAAATACTATTCTCTTTTTTAAAAACTATTCTTCTTTGATTCTGAAACTAAAAAGTACTTAATACCTACTTTATTTTTATTATAATTATTTCATAATTATGGCCCAAACAAAATTTATCAATAGTGAGTTTCCCAGATTAATAAGCTGCACACAAAAATAAACCAGCGTACATGTATATATCAGCTATTACACTTCCTATCTAGAAATACTATTGCCTTTAAATTTGCAACTCATGCCACCTAGTGATATAATATGGTATTACAACTTGACAACACCAAGTACAAAGATTTCAGCTCCAAAAAACTTGAAACTCTTGGATTTCTATTTGAATTAGTTATTCCAAGGAAATTTCTCACATTATGCAGTCATATGATAAAAGTCTTCCACGGAATGATACTTGATAAAAGCCTGATTTTTGAGAATTGAAGCTAATTAAAATAAATATTAAAACAAAAACACATTGTCTTAAGACTCTATCTCCTTTCTTCCCTTAAGATAGGATCAAGAGGCATTCCGGTAAATTGAAATCAAACCTGTTTGGAAATTAGGATTAAGACTGTCTTTGAGAGATCTCTTTTACAGTTTTCTTATAATAGTTAAGAAATTCTATAGTTTTCCAGCCAAGCCATTATCATTCCCCTCTCATGTCATATCCTGCAAAAATATTTTTAAATCTTATTGTATAATTTAGAGTGAGAGAGATAGAGAGGAAAGGAGGGAGCAAGAAGGGAATAGCCCACTTTTAGTTTTCCACAAACAACACTCTTTTAAATTCAACAAATATTTACTTTGTACAAAGTGCTGCTCTGGGTTTTGCATTAATGGATGGAAGCAACAGACAAAATCTCCATCTTCACTTAAGCTATTAATTATATTCTTGAATAATCATAGAATTATACAGTTGTATAGTTGGGAAGATATCTTGGAGATTAGCTAATTCAATCAAATTCAATCCAATTCATTACTTATAAAGAAGAAAACAAAATGCAACCAGTGAGACTAGAAGTGCCCAAAGCCTACCTTCAAGCATTCACCATACTTTGGGATTATAACAAAGTTACATTTCCAACCAGACCAGATACTTGTTATATCAAAAATAAGCGCTGGGTGTAGACTCCAAACTGATGCTTTTCTAATTCTCATCCCCTCCCATCTGTATTGGTATCTTGCCTGCCACCATTCTGTACTCCTCCTAGTGAATCTATATGCTTTCCTACTCTGTTCCCAGCACTAGATCTTGTAGTGAAAACCAACCTGCTTGACCAGAGTCCTGGTGTGCCTTCTGGTTCCTGCCAGTGCCCCTCAGCTGCAGGACTAGAACCTGTTTTATACCTATCTAAGGTGGCTTTCCTCCTGGGGCTGGACAGAAATCCCAGAAATCTACCTGAATTTGAGAAATACCTATCTCCTCAGCTATTGAACTCATTTTCCAGATACTAATAGTGATATTTTGTAAACCATGCATAAGTGTGACATTCCCTTTGAACATTGTACTGTGCCTTGGGTTTTCCTCATCATGACCAGCTATTACATTTAAAGCAGTAACTCCAGCTCCATTTAATTTTACAGTTGCTTTCCAGTGCATAGAGGCTCATTGTATTATATAATACAGATTAGCAAATTATCAGCATATAGGTGATAGTAGAAGTTAAAACAGTGAACATAAGCCAAGGAAATGATGTAAAGAATAGGAAGAGAAGTTGCTCAGGATTTCTTTGAGGGTCCATACCACTTTCATTCTCAGGCCAGGTGGTTCCAAGATTGTTGACCCAAATTTCAACTCCAGGACCACAGAAACTTGGGTAGCGTGCATATTTTTTGTTGAATAAGAAAAACAAGAATTAGTGAAAGAAACTATAGAAACTGTCCAAATGTATGTGAAGAGAAACAAGAAAACTAAAGAAAAATGAGAAAGGGTTATGGTGGGCTAACAAATCAAAAGTCAAAGAAAGATCATGTGGTGAGAAGATGAAGAAAAAACTTAGATTTGATCATTAGAATGCAACAGGTCACTTCTGAAAGAAAAGAGTTGTGGAAGTAAGTGGAAAATGAAGATGCAGAAATAGCAGGTGTTGAGTTTTTCGAGAGATTTGGCAGTAGTGATTATGACAGCAGTGAGCCAGGGTAGTAGCTTAAGGGAAAACAGAGGCAATAGTTGTTACAAGGTAAATGGAAAGTACTTAGGCTTAAGGGAAGAGCTATGGAGATGAAATAGCAGGAAAGAAAAATAAAGAAGGGAATAGAGAGCTTAGACTTGGATAAGAGTTTGAGCTTCTCTTTCTCTGCTATAAGAGGAAAGGAGAAATTTTAAATAATTAATTGTAATGAGGTTTAAAAAAACAGAAGATGAGTGAATTCTTACCTAAAAGTTCCTATATTCTCAGTGAATACGTGAGAAAATATGCTACTAAGAAGCATGTCGGATGGAAAGACTAGAGTCCACAAATGTGTATAGTGTTGAAGTATTGATGATGGGCAATAAAAGAGGGAGTCCCTAAAGATAGCTAAAAGAATACCATAATTGCGTATGTCACTGAATTCAAAGAAATATTCTAATGAAACAAAATTCCTTGGTGCAATATCCAATTTCTGGTTACAAGAATAAAAAGGGAAGGCAGATGATAAAGACCTAGAACAGTAGAACATAAAATAATAGTACAATTATAAAAATGTACTTTCATGAATTGTAACAAGTAAATAACACTAATAATGCAAGATGTTAATAATAGGGTGGCATATGGAACCACGATGATTTTTCTGTAAACCTACAACTTCTCTAATAAAAAAAAAACTTTATAAAAAAAACATGGGAAAGAAATCAACAAATAATAACTAGCATAAAATATATCCATATTAATTAATTCATTCAACATGTAGTTATAAAGAGCTCATTAGGTGTCAGACACTGTTTTAGGCAACAGGGGATTCAGTAGAAAACCAAACTGTAAAAGTCCCTGCTTTCATGGAGTTTACATTCTAGTAGAGAAGGCAGATAATAAACACCTAAAGAAAGTAATATATAATTTTAATGTCAGGTGGTGAGAGTTCTATCAGGAAAAATAAATCAGGGTAAGAAGATAGAGAGTGACAGGAGTTGTCTTTCAGCAGGGGTTGTCAGGGAAATTTTCTCTAAGATGACAAGTGAGCAGATACCTAAATAAGTAAGGCAGAGAGCCACATGGAGATCTGCAGTCTAGGCAGAACGAACAGCAAATGCAAAGGTCTGGAAGCAAACAAAAGAAGAAGCAAAAAATTCCAGAAGCAGACATGGGTTTGGCATGTTGGAAAAATAGCTAGAAAGACATGCGGATGGAGCAGCCTGAGATGGAGGAAGAATAATAAGAAAGAAGGTTGAAAATGTAGCCAGAGTCTAGATCATAAACAGCTTTGTAGGTAAGAGGTATGGTCTTTAGTCAATATTTGATATGCAAGGTTCTGAACAGGAAGATGGCATGAAACAATTTAAGAGTCAAAAGGATCATGCTGGCTGCTGTGTGGATCAAAGACACTAGTTTTGAGGTTGCTGCAGAAATGAAGACAGACTTAGTCATTGATACATGGCTATGAGTCCAGGGGAGAGGAAGGAACAGGATATATTTTATTATATGTATATAAAAATTATTATCATATGGATGATATTTCAAACCATGGGACTGGGTGAGAAAGTATAGACAGAGAGTAGAAGAGGTCTAATGACTAGGTTTTGGGATATTTCATAACCTCAAAAGGAATTCTATAAGTAAAAAGTATCTGAGAGTAACTAAGGATTAAACAAGGAGAAAGAAAGAGGAAAATTCAAGGTATTGTGAGTCTTTCATTTCTGATTAGTAAATCTCCAAAGAAAACTAGGAGTTGACTTCTTTCTACATGAAATTAATCATATTGTCACTAATAGAAAACCATTGGGAATTTGTTTATGACAACAGCTATAAAGTTCAAATGAATTATATGGTAAGAACTGATGTATAATAGATACATGATGTATAATAGATATATGTCTATTATGCCATTAAACATACTTCTTTGTAGTTTCTTCTCTGTGTTTGTTTTATAAGTTCTCTTTCATACCTCTAACCTCTTAATTATCATAATATTGATAGATATTATATATCATTATTACTGACATGAAAACTTAAATGAATCCATAAACCTTAGAAATAATGCACTCATGATATAAATCATTTCATGGTATAAATAGATTAAATTTAAATTGACATGGGTTCTTAGAATAAAACTAGATTACAGATTCCTTGCTTTCAACTTGAACATTAGCCCCCAGTGATTGATACACAAAATTTTCTTACAGATTTGTATACATGTAGTACTTTGGGTATATGGCAGTAGAAGGAATTCAATTCCTAGAGCTAAGGTTTCATGTTTGCTAATACAAACACAGACAGAACTTCTTACACAATCACAAATGCCATGACAATCATTTTAATGTAATAAGAAATTGAAAGTGCATCTGCTTGACTCTTTAGGAAACCAAGTTCAGGTCATCTGCAACAGGAGATGTGAACTCCTCCACATAGATACGCGAAACAGTAAATAAGCAAAAAAACAAAACAAAAAACCCACGTTATTTCATTCAATAATCTTTTTTAACATCTCCCCTATGGAATTATACCTTTTTTGTTGAAAATGGGTAATATTCCAATAAAGCTGCAAAAAAAGTCATATGGAATTATTCATATTGTAGTTGTCCTGTTCACCCACTAAACTTACAATAAACTATGAAATGGACAGAGTAAGGAGGAACAGACTTAATTCTGTGGACAGACTTAATTCTATGGCCCTTGAGGGCAAGGATGAATCTTTGTTACAACCCAGCTCCTGAAGTGTGTGAGTTGATGAGGCCATGAGACCAAAGAACACACCTGGCATTTAGTCAGGCATAAGCTTTATTGGGACTTACGAACATGAAAGATTCTTTCATGGCAGCTGTCAAAGAATGAATGAAGTTAGTGCTCCGCAAAGAGATGAGAAAATGAGGGGTGATATATAAGGGGTTTCAGAACAAGGACATTCCATAGGATGTGAGAAGAGAGTCCCTGCTAGGGTCACGTGAAGTATACACATGGGGTGTAGTGAGCCAAAGGGGTGCTGATGCAAAATACCAGAAATCTGTTGGCTTTTATAAAGGGTATTTATTTGGGGTAGAAGCTTACAGTCACAAAGCCCTAAAGAGTCCAACTCAAGATTACTTCAGAGGTAATTTCTCACCCAAAGTCTGTTGCCACGTGTTGATGCAAGATGGCGGGCAATGTCTGCAAGGGCTCAACCTTCCTCTTTAGTTTTAAGGCTCTGTGGTCCCAGCTTCTTCGGATCTCAGATGTAGGCTGGCAAAAGGTTCATCTCTGGGTTCAGCTGCTCTGTTCTCTTCACAAGGTCCACTGTAGACTATCAGGCTCATTTCTTTCCTGGGGCCACAGGATCTTGTCTAATGAGCTGCCTCTTTTCCTGTGTTCTCCTTCTCCTTGTGTTTACTTCCATGTGAGCGTCTGTTTTATCAACCAAGGGGGCTGGGAATTGACATGAGTCACACACTAATGATGTGGTTGGATCAGAGCCCTAATATTAACATAATTTAATCAGATGTCTCAGCTGAATCTAATACAATCAAAGGGTTATATGCCAAAGGAACAACCAGTTTACAAACATAATCTATATTTCTTTTTGAAATTCATAAATAATATCAAATTGCCACAGACGTTTACCAAGGATATTTACTGCTTTGGGTAGATTATAGTTTACAATAGCATCTATACATTCTCTCCCCTCTGGGGAAGGTGTTAACCTTTAAGTATGTCTAGGTTGTGCAGGTGGCCACGTTCTAAGGACTTGGGGGAGGGGACCCTGGGTCCCTCAGTCTTTTTTACTATTGTTATATTTTCATGTCTAGCACCATACCTGTTTTATAGATAGACTATAAATGTGTACATGTACATATATATTTATTTATGTTATTTATTGGATCAATTAACAAATGAAAGAATGAGGGAGATCCTAATAACCATACTGATAACCAACTAATTCAATAATCCATCTCTGAGTGTTCATAACAAATCTTGCATGACATTACAATTATAAGAATACATTTTATGAAGGTTATACCAATTGGCTCTCATTTCCTTCTATATCATATTTTTACTATGTTCTAAAATTTTCCCATGGCACACTGAAAATGAATAGGGTGGATGGAAGTCAAAAAACTTCAGGTAATAGGAGGTTATTTGCAAACTCTGGCAGAGTTCCCCAATGGTTTTAAGAGTTGAAATGTTCTGTGTTCCCAAGAAACTGATAGCATCACATGAATTAAAGCACTGATTCTTTACACTAAACCCTTATTGGCCCTGGTCCATCAATGCCAATATGTATCATAAAGATTTTATTGAGCTCAGAATATTCAAAGACAACAGTAGACTCTTCCCCACCCAGGATCTCCATGGAAAACAAGTGATCTGGAGAAAACAACTCTGTGTCAAAGAGTTTGGAAGGCATTATCTAGTCCTTTTGGTTTTCTTATTAGAGACTGATAAATCCTGAATTAGTGTCAAAAATTCATTTAATGTTGTTAACCCCCATGATCTAGATCATCTGTTGGAAATGCAGCACATTCCCTGCTATCCTGTAAAATAGGGCCTGGAAGCTGGGAACAATATTTCCCAGAATTCCTTGCCAACAATGTTCTGGGTTATAATCTACCAAGGAGATGCACTCACAAAAGAGACAGAAGAGAGACAAAAGCAACTGTTTTGCTCCTTTATCACTGTGGGCAGACATACGAGCATCAAAAGTCATTAGTTTTCATCCCTAAGAGTTTCACTGGAAATCACCCATTTCTTCTAAAGGAGTTCTTAGAGTAGTAAAAGGAGACAATGATAATTTAAAATATTTATTGAGTCTTTACTATGTGCCATCACTATCTAAAGGCTTTACATGTATTTAGTTGTTTAACATTCTCAAGAAAGCCATGGGGTTATATCTATTGACATTTACTGTGTTAGAAGTTAAATCTGAGAAACTTTTAAATTTTTATGTATTATTCATTAAAAACAACAATAAACCTAACTCAAAATAACACAGAAAATTTTTATGGAAATTACTATTTTTAATACAAAAAATAGATAGTAAGAATGGTGTTATTGATTCACATTTTTGTAAATCCCTAGAGTGAATAGCTTAGAAAAGAGATCTGTACCTTTATATCTGTTTCTACACTCAATCTGTTGCAATATGTTGTTTGAAGTATATGAAGTAAATCCAGCCTCACACACTTTTATAGTTGAAAAAGGGAAGAATATTTTAATAACCCTTTCAGACAACTGATATTCTTCCTTAATAATACAACCAAAACTCGACAAGTGCTAGTTTCCTAAAGGTTGGTTGCAGTGTGAAATCTGAAACCACATCAGTGAATCATTAAAATTTCATTGGACTGTCTTGAACTTTGAATGGATTTTTCACATATGCATGATTTTGTAACAACATGCATTGGTCATTTGGAAAGTATTACTTCACTGACTTATGTGGATCTTTCAAATGTTGACAAATTTCGTTCCATTTTTTTTTTAAATCACATTTGTTACTTTCAGGACTGATCTCATCACAATTGTCTCTAAGTATTGGGAAGCTGTCAACTCACAGTGGCAGATGAAAGTTTTCCAAAACTCTAATTTTCACGTGAGAGCACAAATTTTATCATTGGCAACAGATACTATCAGTAGCTTTCCTTGAAGTGACAGGTTCACTTTGTTTCTGAGAACATGTCTGCCAAATACCTAAGTCTGGATGATTGTAGTTTGCCTGTCTTTCATATAAAAATATTTCATAAAAAAGCAGTGAGGTCAGCTCACCTCCAAACAAGTCCATTTCTTTAAGAAAATATCATCTTTCAGTATGTGGCAGAGTACTTTATTCATATTTCCCATTTTGTCACAAAGAACATCAAAATGATGAGTACTTAAGGTTTTAGGTTAATCATTTTCACCACTTCATCAAGGACATTCTTAAATGAAACTGGCTCTTTTTTTTACTGCAAATGTGTGGTGATGAAGCATTTCATGACTGTTTACATAATTTGATTCCACTACAATGATTTATGCAAAGGTGCCAACAATTTTACTCAACATTGCTCTGTATCAACAGTGCAAACATCAACATAGTGAAAATAATGTTGATGCTATTTATGAAAATAGTTTTGACCTTGCAGACTCCTGAAAAGGTCTTGGGGAACCTCAGAGATCTGTGGAACAAACTTTGAAAACCACCACTTTAGTCCTTCCTATATGTTGCAATAAGATTTTCCTAAAACATTGATTTCCCCCTGGTTGATTATTCTCCATCACCTTTAGATCAGGACAAACTTAGACTTCCTAGGCAGCTTTTAAAGGATGTTACATACTCTAGAATCAATTTATGTTTCCAACCTTGTCTCCCAAAATCCCTCTACAGTCACCAAACCTCATTCTATAAACCTGTCCCATCTATTCCTTAGATTTCCACTTTCCCATCACTCTAATACTGCACACATTATTTGCTTGTGTGAAACGCCCCGCCCCTTCCTCACTGGCCATAAAATCACACCCAGATGAAGTTTACCTTTCTCAGTAATGCCCTCTCTAATTGTTCCTATCCTCAGTGATATATTCAACCTTTACATTCAGTATTTATTGTCTAAATCATTCCTTTAATATTACCTATATTGCTTTTGTTGCAGATATCCTTTGTATTTTTTTTACAAATCAGTCACACTTTCATGCATTGATGCCTTGTCTCTCCAATTCTCTAAAGGCCAAGACCACAAGCTACAAACTTTTGTACACAGCACAATGGGGGATACATAAGTCACAAAATATTTTTTTTTGAATGAAAAGCTGTGGCTGCTCCAATTTGTCTACTAAATTTCAACTCCTGACAGGCTTTAAGAAATAGCTTGCTATCTAATCATTGATTATGACATGACAACTGGAAGAAAAAAAAAAAAAGGCTAAAATTTTTATCCACAATTATTGATATTCCTCTAATATGGTCCTTTGAATTATACTATTTAAAATAAACATTTCTTAAGAATGATAAGCTCAATAAAGAGTATTAACATGTTAATAAAATATTTTGATGGCTAGTCCCCTTAATAACAATTCTTGTTGTCCCAGTGCAATGAAAAGAAAAAAAAAAACCCTAATTAGTTCTGGTTCTGGTTTGTGTCTCTTGACTACAGATTGTTTTACCAACCAGATGTCTAAACTCTGTTGCTTCTGGGCATATGCTGATAGCTCCAACTGTCTCTGAGTGTTTATCATATAAGAAACAAACAAAAGGTTCCTCCAGCCATTTTAAAGGCTGAAAATGTTTTGTCTCTTCCTCACTTGGCAACAGGATTGCATCTTATATTCAGCAAACTCTTATCAAGAGGCCTTGAATTTCACAACACTTTGAGTCTCATCAAAGCTATCAAACTGCACAGTGGAAGTGCATTTTTAGCCAATAAAAAAATGTTTTTATAAGCCTACTTTTTTTAAGTGAATAATTATGAGATAAATATTCTCCAGCCTGATTTTAGTTTCCAAGAAGCTAGCACTAGAAAATCACCATGACAATAGTTTGTAATCTCCATCTGAGGTCTATTCTGAAGAATCAAATGAATGAGCAGAATTAAGTCCATTGAGGGTGGTGGGCCACACTTGTGGGAGATGTTTGTGTGGGATGTGGTGGGAGGTGTGGGAGGTGGGCAACATGGGAATCCCAGTGGGTTCCGTGTAATATTTTGGGTATCTAAGCACCTCTTAAAATATATTTATATATATACATAAATAACATTTTTGTAAGCAAATGCACATATATGCATATACATTTATATATCATTTTGCAATGTTGGTATGTATTGTGAAAATTTTGATTTTTACCCACAATAAAAAAAAAAGTAAAAGG
This sequence comes from Tolypeutes matacus, assembly GCA_026826555.1. Classification (NCBI taxonomy): domain Eukaryota; kingdom Metazoa; phylum Chordata; class Mammalia; order Cingulata; family Chlamyphoridae; genus Tolypeutes; species Tolypeutes matacus. Next base: position 1,308,804 of record JAKSZT010053779.1, on the reverse strand, counting down.
GGAGTAGGGGACGTAGGGAGATAGTATTGAGACAAATTCGCAGATGAAAACCTTACATTTATTTTAATGTAATTTAATTTTCTTTATAAACTATATATACATGCCCATAACCTCTTTTGAATAGCTACTGTGGAAAAGGCCAGGGCTGGAGGTGTTAGCAACACACTATCTGTGCTTTCCATCTCATGTGTAAGGAACATATTAAGGAAATAAATCAGGCCAGTTTCTTAAGATGAGTCAATTCTTGAGGTAGATTTTTTTCAATTAAATATACCTGTTTTTTAAATATATACCAAGAAAGAGTTAATACCATACAAGTCTTGAAGAAATTATATTAATCTGTATATGTGTCCTAACTATTCATATTAATACAAATTTGTTACTTGGTTATAATTTTGAAACCTGAAAATTTCTTAAAGATTATTTACTCCAGTCCATTTGATTTCATTGGGAGGATAGGGAACAGAGGTTCAAAGAGGTGGTGATTTTTCTAAAGTCACATAGATAGTTATAAATAGAGCTAGGAATGAAATCAGGGCCACCGATTCTTGGTCCAGAGCCTTCTACTTCAGAACACTGCCTCTTTCATATCACATTGTGATGTTTGCATAATCATGTATGCCCAGGATTGATTATTACAATGCCAATATTTATTAACTACATTCTCAGTGTTTCCTAAATGACCACAAAGCTCAGAAACATGATTACTACAAAGTGAGAAGACTGGCTTTTCTCTAACACAGTGATACATAAATTAGAATAAATTGGAAGAAAGACCTTGCCCATTTTAATAAATGTCTGAATCATAATGTATTTTGCTTATAACATAGCTCATTCCACCAATGATTAAGGGCTGTTTGTAGAAAAACTCTATAGTAAAATGGCTAAATCTGAATAAAAAGTCATCATCAGTACCACAGAGAAATATAAGTGTAGGAAACAGTACAGATGTTGGTGGGGGAATGGGTATAGAGGAAATTGAATACCAGTGATGATCAAATTTATATGCAGCTATAAATTTGATTCAAAGCTGGCTGGAAGCCAAAATAGAGAGGGAAACCTGGTCAGTTGCTTATTTGACATTATCCATTAGGATAAAATATTCCAATTCTCCAGGGGAAGCAAAGTATTTCCTATATTTCATGCTAAAATTTATTTCTCACATATGTCACTATCTCATCTACATCAACGAATAGCTAAGATTGTTTGTAATACTAGTACTAATTAATAATAATTAAACCAAATTTGCAGTATTAGTATATACCACATATATAAAAACTAAAGATAAGTATTTCTCAAAATTTGGTTGAGGGGCCTCCACCATTAGAACCACTTAGGCTGCTTGTTAAATATACACAAGCCGGGGTGAAGCCAAGATGGTGGCAGAGTAAGGAGCTCCTGGAGTCCTCTCATGCTACAGGGCAGTTAGTAATCACCCAGAGCTATTTATTTATTTATTTTTTTTTTATTATGGGTAAAAATCAAAATTCTCACAATACATACAAACATTTGTAAAATGATATATAAATATATATGCATATATGTGTATTTGCTTACAAAAATGTTATTTTTTATATATATATATACATATATTTTAAGAGGTGCTTAGATTACCTAAAATATTATACGGAACCCACTCGGATTCCCATGTTGCCCACCTCCCACACCTCCCACCACATCCAACACAAACATCTCCCACACCCAGAGCTATTTAAAGCACCTGTTTGGGGGCTCCAGGAAACCAGAAGAGTATCCTGCAACATCCTTGAAAGTATGGAAGGAGGAAACTGCCCATCTGCAGGGAGGATTCATGAATAGAACCCTCCACACTGAGGAGATTGGTGCCCGTGGCACAAGACTCCTTGGGAGCTATTCCATGGCTGGAGCTGAAAGCTCCATTTCCCAGAAAACAGGGGAGGAAGACATAGTGTGGCACCGACTTTAGCTACTGATTAGTAAATACGGCGGGCTACATATAATCCTAGGAACAGCTACATTTTGAGCCTGTCCAGGTCAGAAGGAGGCTGGTAACCGCCATTTTGACTCTGCCCCCAGCATGAGGGGAAGTGGGGCTGATTGAAAATCACAGTGCCGGCTTCTTTCCACCAGATCGGATTGCAGCTCTAGCCTAAATTCCAGCCCCACCTCTGGCGGAAGGAAGCTGGGGGGACCTGCACCACCTCTCTGGGAAACTGCAAGCCATGCTGCAGAGGCCGGTGCCCATCCTACTCTAGCAGCACCAGCCACCTCAGGTGCTATTTCATGGCTGGAATTAGGAACTCCATTTCCCATAAATGGTGGAGGAAGAGACAGTTGTCCACCAACCTCAGCTGCTGATTAGTAGACTCAGCTGGCTGAAGTATAATCCTAGAAACGGTTAGGGTTTGAGCCTGTCCAAGTTGGAAAGAATCCAGTAACTGCCATTTTGACTCTTCCCCCAGCATGAAGGAAAGCCTGGCTGACTGAATATACAGCGAAGTTAGGGACCAGCTTCTTTCCACCAAGATCAGACTGCAGCCCTAGCCTAGGCTCTAGCCCCACCTCCAGCAAAGAGGAAGCTGGTGGGACCTGCACCAGGCTCTCCAGGCAACTGCAGGTACTCTCTGCCAGCACAGACTGAATAGTTGGACACCTGGGGCTGCATCAGGATAGGAGAGGTGCTGGGTATCCTAGGCCTCTCTGGGCAATGGCAGGAAAGTTTTCAGCCCACACGAATTGGTTTGTTGAGTGCAAGTCTACCTCCACCTCTGTCCCACCATAGGATAGGAGGGGGCTGGTGTTCCCTCAGCCTCTCAGGGCAACTGCAGGCATTTTCTGCCTGCACAAACCCAACTGCTGGGCACCTGTGGCTCCAACCTCATCCCCAACAGGACAAGAGATGGCCTGTGTTTGCCCAGTCTGTCTGGGTAACTGCAGATGCTTTTGGCTCACACAGCCTGGATTGATGGGTACTTGTGGATCCACCCTCAACCCCCAATAGGAAAGGAGGGGGCTGTTTCCACAGGCTTTCCAGGCAATGGCAGACTTTTGGCCTGCATGGACTGGACTGTCAGATGCTTATGGATCCACCCTCACCCCCAATAGGATAGCAGGGGTCTAGTGTCTCCACAGCCTCTCCAGACAATGGCAGGTATTTTGGCCAACAGGGACTGAACTGTTGGGTGCCTGTGGATCCAACCCCACACCCTAATAGGATAGGAGGGGGCTGGTATCTCCTCAGCTCTCCAGGCAATGGCAGGTATTCTCAGCCTAAAGAGACTGAACTGTTGGGGGCACGTATATCCACCCCCACCAAGCAATAGGTTAGGAGGAGGCTAGTGCTTCCTCAGCCTCTCTGGGCAATGGCAAATACTTTCAGCCTACAGGGACTGAACTGTTAGGCATTGGTGGTTCCATTCCCACCCCCTAAAGGGCAGAAGGGACAGTACTCCCTCAGCCTCTCAGAGCAACTGCAGGCATATTCAGCCCACACAGATTAGATTGTTGGGCACTCCAAAGGGTCCACTCCCACCTCTGGCAGGGAGGGGGTCTGATGCTATGTCAGTTTACCTGGGCAACTGTGGTCATTTTGGACCCACACAGCATAGATTGCTGCCCACAATCATAAGCTCCATCCCCACCCAAGGTAAAGGAGGAAGGGGTGTGAAGTTTCATCAGTCTCTCCAGGCAACTACAGACAGGCTTGTTTTGCCCAATTTGGATTATTATACATGGCTACAGATCTGTCCCTACCCCTGACAGAGGAGAAAGGTGGGAGAAGCTTCATCAATTCCTGGGGCAATGTGGGCAGCTTTAGCCTCCATAGCTTACAGCACCAACTACATCCTCAACTCCTACTACAGAAAGAGCAAGGGAGAAAAGACAAGAAAGCCCTAAACTAAAGGGAGGAACTGCACCCAGAATAAATACATCTAGCAAGCCAAAAGTGAAAACACCAACAAAAAATTACAATCCATATCAAGAAATAGGAAGATATGGCCCAGTTAAAGGAACAACATAAGCCTGCAGATGACATAAAGGAGTTGAGACAACTAGTCATAAATGTTGAAACAAATCTCCTTAATAAATTCAATGAGGTGGCTAAAGAGATTAAGGATATTAAGAAGACACTGGGGTAGCACAAAGAAGAATTTGAATGCATATATAAAAAAATAGCAGTCCTATGAGAATGAAAGGTGCAATAAATGAAATTAAAAATATAACAGCAGATTTGAGAAAGAATAAAGGATTGGTAAGCTCGAAGACATGGCCTCCGAAAGCAAACATATGAAAGAACAGATGAAGAAAATGGAAAAAAATGAACAGGGTCTCAGAGAACTAAATGACAGCAAAAGACATGCAAGCATACATGTCATGGGTGTCCCAGAAGGGGAAGAGAACGGAAAAGGGGCAGAAGGAATATTTGAAGAATTAATGATGGAAAATTTCCCAACCCTACTGAAGGACATAGATATCCATATCCAAGAAGCACAACATATTCCCACCCAAATAAATCTGAATAGACTAACTCCTAGACACATACTAATGAGAATGTCAAATGCCAAAGACAAAAGGAGAATTCTGACAGCAGCAAGAGAGAAGCAATGCATAACATATAAGGGATACCAAATAAGATTAAGTGCCAGTTTCTCATCAGAAACCATGGAGGGAAGAAGGTAGTTATATGATATATTTAAGATACTGCAAGAGAAAAACTGCCTGCCAAGAACTTTATATCTGGCAAGATTATACTTCAAAAATGAGGGTGAAAAAATAAAAATAAAAATAAAAAATAAAAAAAATAAGGGTGAGATTAGAATATTCACAGATAAACAGAAACTGAGAGAGTTTATAACAAAAAGACTGGCTTTGCAGTAAATACTAAAGGGAATGTTACAGTCTGAAAAGAAAAGACAGGAGACAGAGGCTCCTGGAAGAGTCTAGAGGTGATGACTGTATCAGTAAGAGTAAGTAAAAGTGTCAAAAATAAAATTACAGATACAATGCAAAGATCAAAATGGATGAAACAAGAACTGCCTTTAGAGTAATGAAAATGAATGTTAATGGATTAAACTCTCCAATCAAAAGACACAAACTGATGGAATGGGTAAGAAAATATGAGCCATCTATATGCTGTCTGCAAGAGGCTCACATTAGACCCAAGGATACCAATAGACTGAAAGTAAAAGGTTGGGAAAAGATAGTCCACGCATGCAGTAACCAAAAAAAAGCTGGGGTAGTTATACTTATATCAGATGATATAGACTTTAAAAGCAAAACTGTTGTTAGAGACAAGGAAGGACATTACATATTAATAAAAGGGATGATTCAGCAGGAAGAAATAACAATCATAGATGTATATGCACCTAACCAGGATGCCCCAAAATACATGAGGCAAACACTGGCAAAACTGAAGGGAGAAATAGATATCTCTACAATAATAGTTGGAAACTTCAATACACCACTCTCAGCATTGGTTAGAACATGTGGGCAAAGGAAAAATAAAAAAAAACAGAGAGTTTGAATAATATGTTAAATGGACTAAACCTAATAGGCATATACAGAACATTGCACCCCAAAAGAGCAGGATATACATTCTTTTCAAATGCTCATGGATCTTTCTCCAGAATAGATCATATGTTGTGTCACAAAGCAGATCTCAATAAATTCTACAAAATTAAAATTATACAAAGCACTTTCTCTGATTGTAAAGGAATAAAGCTGGGAATCAACAAGTGGCAGAAAAGGGAAAAATTCACATGTAGAGAGAGATTAAACAACACACTCTTAAATAATCAGTGGGCCAAAGAATAAATTTCAAGAGAAATCAATAAATATCTTGAGACAAATGACAATGAGAATACAACATATCAAAACCTATGGGATGCAGCAAAGGCAGTTTTGAGAGGAAAATTTATAGCCCTCAATGCTTACATTAAAAAAAAAAGAAAGCTAAAATCAATGACCTAACTACATAGCTGGAAAAATTAGAAAAAGAACAGCAAACTAATCCCAAAGCAAGTAGAAGGAATGAAATAACAAAGATCAGAGCAGAAATAAATGAAACTGAGAACAAAAAAAGAGAGAGAGAGAGAATTAACAAAACCAAAAGTTGGTTCAAGAAGATTAACAAAATCAACAAACCCTTAGCTAGACTGACTAAGAAAAAAAGAGAGAAGATGCAAATAAATGAAATAAAAAATGAAAACAGGAACATTACTACTGACACTACAGAAATAAGAGAGATCATAAGAAGATACTATGAACAACTTCATGCCAAAAAACTAGACAATGTAGATGAAATGCAAAAATTCCTAGGAATGTACAAAAATAACCTACACTGACCCTAGAAGAAATAGAAGACCTCAACAAAACAGTCACAAGTAAAGAGATTGAAATAGTTATCAAACAGCTCCCCAAAATGAAAAGCCCAGGACCAGATGGTTTCACAGGTGAGTTCTACCAAGGATTCAAAGAAGATTTAATACGAATCTTACTCAAGTTCTTCCAAAAAATTGAACAAGAAGGAATGCTACCAAACTCATTCTATTAAGCCAATATCACCCTAATACCAAAGCCAGATAAAGATATCATAAAAAAAGAAAATTGCAGACCCATTTCTCTAATAAATACAGATGCAAAAATACTCAATAAAATACTTGCTAATTGAATCCAACAACACATTAAAAAACTTATTCATCATGATCAAGTGGGTTTTATACCAGGCATGCAAGTGTGGTTCAACACAAGAAAATCAATCAGCATAATATACCACATTAATAAATAAAAGAAGGAAAAATCACATGATTTTATCGATGAACGCAGAAAAGGCATTTGGCAAAATACAGCATCCTTTATTAATAAAAATACTACAAAAGATAGGAATTGAAGGAAACTTTCTCAACATGATAAAGGCCATATATGAAAATCCTACCGCTAACATTGTACTCAATGGTGAAAGACTGAAAGCTTTCCTGATGAGACAGGGACAAGACAAGGATGCCCATTGTTACCACTGTTGTTCAGTATAGTGCTAGAGGTTCTACCTAAAGTAATCAGGGAAGAAAAAGAAATAAAATGCATCCAAATCAGAAAGGAAGAAGTAAAACTTTCACTATTCGCAGATGACATGATCTTATATCTAGAAAGTCCCAAAAAGTCTACAACAAAGCTGCTAGAGCTAATAAACGATTTCAGTAGAGTGTCAGGTTACAAGATCAATATGCAAAAATCAGTGGTGTTTCTATACACTAGTAATGTGCAATCTCAGGAGGAAGTTAGGGAAAAAATTCCATTTACAATAGCAACTAAAAGGATCAAATATTTAGGAATAAGCTTAACCAAGGATGTAAAGCACTTGTATTCAGAAAACTATAATGCATTCTTAAAAGAAATCAAAAAAGACCTAAATAATTGGAAGAATATTCCATGCTCATGGATTGGAAGAATAAATATCATTAAGATGTCAGTTCTACTCAAATTGATATACAGAGTCAATACAATCCCAATAAAAATTCCACCAGCATTTTTAAACATATGGAAAACACAATTATCAAATTTATCTGGAAGGGTAAGAGGCCCCAAACAGCCAGAAACATCTTAAAAAGGAAAAGTGAAGTTGGAGGACTCTCAATTCCAGACTTTAAAACATATTACCTAGCTACAGTGGTATTGGCATAAAGATGGACACATAGACCAATGGAACTGAACTGATGGTTCAGAAACAGACCTTCACATCTATGACCAAGTGATTTTTGACAAGCCCGTCAAACCCACCTAGCTGGGAAAGAACAGTCTATTCAACAAATGGTGCCAAAAGAAAGAAAGAAGATCTCTATCTCACACCTTATACAAAAATTAACTCAAAATGGATCAAAGACCTAAATATAAAAGCAAGTACCATAAAGTTCCTAGAAGAAAATGTAGGGAAAAATCTTCTAGACCTGGTGGTAGGTAGTGGATTCTTAAACCTTACACCGAAAGCATGAGCAACGAAAGAAAACATGGATAAATGGTACCTCCACAAACTTAAACACTTCTGTGATTCAAAGAGCTTCATCAAGAAGGTGAAAAGGCAGCCCACTTAATGGGAGAAAATATTTGGAAACCACTTATCTGATAACAGTTTGATTTCCATTCTATATAAAGAGATCATGCAACTCAACAATAAAAGAGCAAGCAATTCAATTTAAAAATGGGCAAAAAATTTAAATGGACACTACTCCAAAGAGGAAATACAAATGTCTAAAAAGCACATGAAAAATTGATTCATATCACTAGCAATTAGGGAAATATAAATCAAAACAACAATAAGATATCATCTAACACTGCACAGAATGGCCATTATTAAAAAAACAGACAACAATAAGTGCTGGAGAGGATGTGGAGAAATAGGAGCACTCCTTCACTGTTGGTGGGGTTGTAAAATGGTGCAGCTTCTGTGGAAGACAGTTTGGCGGTTCCTCAGGAAGCTAAATATAGAACTGCCATATGAGCCAGCAATTCCTCTACTAGGAATATATCCAGAAGAACTAAAAACAATGACAGGAACAGAAACCTGTATACCGATGTTCACAACAGCATTATCACAATTGCCAAAAGATGGAAACAACCCAAGTGTCCATCAACCAAAGAATGGATAAGCAAAATGTGGTATATACATACGATGGAATATGATGGTGCAGTAAGAAGAAATGAAATTGGCACACATATGATAAACATGGATGAATCTTGAAGACGTTATACTAAGCAAACTAAACCAGACACAAAAGGACAAATATTGCATGGTCTCATTAATATGAACTAAATAAGAAGAATAAACACATGGAGTTAAAACCTAGAGTATAGGTTATTAGGAGATAAAGAGGAGGGTTGAGAAGAACTCCTGATGCTTAATGTATATAGAAGTTTAAATTAACTTGACTATAAAAGTATGGAAATGGATAGAGTTTATGTTAACACATTATAGTGAGTAGCAACTGGTTTATAAATGGGAAAGAAAGCTAAGGAATAATCTAGGGACTGAATAACACAGTGAACCCAGAGGTGGATGAGAATTGTGGTTGAGGGTACAAATGAAAGAGTGTCTTTCTGTGATCTAGAGCAGAAGTACATCACTACCGCAGGGTGGTGGGAATGTGGAGAAGCATGGGAAAACTACAATTGGTTTGACTTATAGACTGTAGTTAACAGCAATACTATAACATTCTTGCATTAATACCAAAGATGTACTTTGTTGATAATGGAGGTGTATGGAGAAAGTGTGCCAAATGTATGCTGTGGACCATGGTTGGTGGTAATAGTCTGATGATATTATCTCATAATCTGTAACAAATATTGCACCATTGTGGGAATGCGTTGGTTAAATTATCTTTGAAACAGTTTAAAACCTGCTTTGCTGCACAAGCAGAATACTGCTGCATGGGAAAGAGCTGCTATTATCAGTTCCTGCTGAAAACAATAAGAACTTTCTTACTTTACACTATTACTTAGTTAGAGCTTTCTGCTTCTCCATTATCTCCTGCACAACCCAAAACTTTCTGAGCCCATACATGTACAGCATGTCCTTGGGCACGCCTTCTGATATAGGTGACTATATATATAGAGAGAGAGAGAAGGAGATCCAATAAATAGGGCCTTCCCCAAAGAATACTAAGCTTTAAAGTGTTTTCATTTCATTTCCACGGCACACCATGGTGTGGTGTGTTGGTGAAGGGGTGTTATATTGTAATTCTACACATGTGTATGATTGTTTTGCAAGTTTACAACCTCTGTAATAAAAATATATTTTTAAAAAATAGGGTGGGTTGAGGGAAAAATACACCAAATGTAAGATAGGGACTACAGTTAGTAGTAATATTTTGATGATGCTCCTGCATAGTTTGTAACAAATGTTTCACAACAATCCAAAGTGTTGGTGGAAGGGTGATATATGAGACTTTCTATGATATTGTGCATGTTTATTTTCTAAGTTCATAATTTTTACTATACACTTATTGTTTATGCATGTTCATGTATGAATGATAGACTTAAATAAAAAACATATTTCAAAAAATGAAGCCAGCAAAATAACCAAATAAAATTAATAAGAAAATAAAACAATTAAAAAAATGCACAAGCATCTCTCTAAAGCTAAAGAATCTGAATCTCTCCAGGTAAGCCAGAAGTCTGCATTTAACAAGTTCCAAAGTTGTTTCATATGTATATTAAAGTTAGAAAACCAGTGGAGCTTGGATGAGCAATCCTTATTCCATGGGGATACATGGAGTCACCCTAGCTTGACAAGATGGCCTTGATCTCATTTCAAATGCAACTTTCACCTCATTCAAAATACAGGAATCTGAAAGCAACCATTAAATTTGTTCAGAATTGGCCCTTGGACAAACAGCTGATTATTTTTGCAATCAAACTTCTGTCAACTATGGTACTGGCAATTGTTGGACAATAGACCATTCTAAGGTATAGAACATTAGCTCCATAAAAGCAGCAACTTTGGTTCACTGCTACATCCTCCATTCCTAAAAGAGCTAGCCCATTGTAGACACTCAGTAAATATTCATTTTTTCATTCATTCTTTGCCAAGGACCTGGGAAGTAAGTATTCAGCGTTGTTGAATGTATATTTTAGCAATCAATTTCCTTTCACAAAAATTTAAATTTCTTTTTTGAAAAGTTTACCACCATCATATGGAGATGGAATAGAATCCTTTAAAGTGATAATTTCTTCATTTGAGGACATAAAGTAGCAAAATATAGGCCAGAACTGCAATTTAATGAGCATCTAGCAATGATTAATAATGATTTATAATTAACATTTTAAGATCATTAACATAATGTGATTTTTCGTAATTTATCTTTACAATGTTTATATGAAAATTAATAATTCTAAAATAATGTGCTGCCTTAGGTAAACATTCTCATTATGATCTAGTTTTACACTGACATTTTATAGCTACCACAAAGGTCAATTTACAAGAGATTGCCAAGGTAAGTAATAAAACAAATGGATTGCATATGAGTTAGTGAGGTTTTTTCTCATAGTTTCTCTTTTATGTCACAACAAAATAATGCTAAATTATACACCTAGGGTTTGTCAACAAACTCCCTTTACAAAAAAGGACCATGATGGTTGATACTAACATTATCATTTAGTTGAAAATACTTTGTTTTCCTGTAGAGATAATATTAAATCTGTTCCATCAGGAGCAGGTATAGCTCACTGGTTGAGTGCCTGCTGCGCATGTATCAGGTCCTGGGTTCAAGCCCTGGTATCTCCTTAAAAAACAACAACAACAAAAAAAAAAAAAAACCTGTTCCATTAAAGCAATGAAATTAAAGCAATATAAAACCTTGTGGGGAAACGGATGTGGCTCAAGCAATTGGGCTCCCGTCTACCATATAGGAGGTCCAGGGTTCAATTCCCAGGGCCTCCTGGTAAAAAGCAAGCTGGCCCACACAGGAGTGCTGGCCCACATGGAGTGCTGGCCCACATGGAGAGCTGGTGGAGCAAGATGATGCAACAAAAAAGAGACACAAAGGAAAGATAATAAGAGATGCAGCAGACCAAGGAGCTGAGGTGGCACAAGAGATTGAGTGCCTCTCTCCCACTCCAGAAGGTCCCAGGATCAGTTACTGGTGCTGCCTAAAGAGAAGATAAGCAGACACAGAAGAACACACAGAGAGCAGATAGCGAGTACAAAAACAACAAGGGGGGGAGAGAGAAATAAATCTTAAAAAAAAAAATCTTTATAACACTATTTAACTGGTAGTATAAAAATTTCAAGAAAATTCTAAAAGGAACTTGTAATACAAGTAATACATGTAGTAATGACAACCTCTTTTCTGCAACATACAAACAACACAACTAAAATATTCTACTTATGTGTTAAAAAGTAAAAGGAAATTGACCACATTAGTTATTCATAATGCTGACAAAACTAAACCTGGGTGATTACAACATCTATAAACTGATCACTGAACAAAACCACAGTTTATATCCTTAAATCTTTAGAAAATGAAGTGTAATCCAGCAATAAAAAAAAATATTCAAAATGCACAAAAAGGAACAATAAAATGCACACAGGTCAAGATTCATTATAGTTTAATTAACAGCAATATAAGCAGTTGCATAAGGCTAACAGATGTCTGTATGGAAGCAACAAGAAAAAAAGTAATCATCACTAAACTTTCCATTAGAAAAGATACATCAGAAGGAGGCAAGATGGCAACGGTTTAGGAGGGCAGTCGCTGACTAGCTCCCTGAGGATGGCGGATTGTGGACAGGGTCCTGCCCAGGGGTCTGTGCTGTGCGCACATGGAGTGAGAAGCTTGGGACATCTATCTGCAGGCAGATCAATGGCATGGACTGATCAGTAGAGATTCGTGAGTTTTAAGCCTGCCTGTGGTGGTTAACACAGACGGCTGAGCCCCATCCTCAGAAAAAAGGCTGGTTTGAGCCACTACTACTGCCCAGCAACCCGGTGACAGGGCCCGGTAAGAGGGAGCATTCTCTGTTCTCCAAGAGTGGAAGGGCTCTGGTGAAGGGGTGAGAGGGCTTTCCTTTCTGTGGATTTGGCTGCCTGGAACCCCTTGCAGCTTGGGCGAACAAAATAGCTGGATTGAATCAACACCAGGCAGAGGGGAGTGGTAAATCTGCTAAGGAAGTTGATTTACCTACCTGCCCAGGGATAAGCCCCAAAACCCGCCAAGCCGGGGAGAGGGAGCATTCTCCGACAGAGGGAGGGCTCTGACAGAAGGTGGAGAGAGGTTTCTTTAACGTCAATTTGGCTGCCTGGACACCCTCATAGCTTTGGGGAGCAGATAAGCCAGCTTGAAGCAGCACCAGGCTGAAGGGATAGGTGAATCTACTGAGGAAGCCTGATTTACCCAGCAGCCCAGTGACACTGAGGCTCAGCTCTAGAGGGGGCAGAGTCAGCCAATTGTATCTCTGTGGACTGACAAGCATCAGAGCTTCAGCTCCCCTGGGGAGGCCAGGAAGTGGGAAGTGCTTGATTAGTTTCCACGAGCCTAGTTAGGGTCCCCTCAGTGAAGGGGGTGGTCTAGAAGAGGACTTATTTTGGGTCCCGTATTTCGGGAAAAAAAAAAAAAACAGCCACTTTTAAAAATGAAAAAATGAATTCTTCTTTTTAAGTTTAATAGCTAAAATCTGCTTCAAAACCTGCAGATAGAACCCTGCAGGGAAATTGATTGATAAACACAAGCATGCTGAGAGGTTCCACAAGGACCCTAGAAGGAACACTTTTCCTTCTCAGCTTTCTTTGACTGCTTGCCTGTTTCTCTGTTTATTTGTTGTCTTTGCTTTTCTTTCCTCTTTCCTCCTCCCTTTCTTTTTTCTTTCATTTTTTTTTAATTAGGTGCTGCTAGCTTGTCTCTTCTTTGCTGTGTTTCTTCTTCAGTGATTTCCCATTCTCTATCTATATTGATTTTGTATCCCAAGCTATCTCTTATCCTTCCTTCATCTTTCTGCCTTCTGCTTTCTGTTGTGGTTCTTATATACCACATTTTTTCATAAGCCCACAACTTAAGGGTGTCAATTTCTATTCTACTTATTTTGTTTTCTTCTTTTTTTAAAATTGATATTAACTTTTTCCTTTAAGCCCTTTCTTTACTCTTTCTCTCCCTCCTCATCATTCTAGCCTTCTAAATCATTATATATATATTCCTCTACTTGGTTTCCCAGTACATTGTAGGTACTCCACTTTTTTTCGTATTACACTACACTGCCTACATGAGTTAAATATTCGTTTCATTATGTCTTATTTGGCCCTCTTCTAACTTTTGTCAATATTACTTTTATCCTTCTTCCTTTCTCACATCTTTAGATTCCTCTGACACTAATCTTTTGCCTTCAAGGTAACATAGAAAGAAGCAAGGAAATAAAATAAGAAGAAAAAGTGTCAAAGAGAAAACTTAACACACACACAGAACCACCAGATAAATAAAACTCTAGAGCAGAGAGAGAAGCTAATCAACTGAATAAACCCATCAAGATAAAATGATGACTAGAGGGCAACAAAAAATTACAAACCACACTGAGAAACAGGAAGACATGGACCAGTCCAATGAACAAACTAAACACCAGGAAGAGATGCAGAATATCGAACAACTAATCAAAGCTTTCCAAACAAATATCATGAACCAACTTAATGAAGTGAAGGAAGAGATTAAGGATATAAAGAAGACACTGGGATAACATATTGAAGAAATTGTAAACATACACAAAAAGATAACGGTTATGATGGTGATTAGTGGCACAATCCAAGAAATCAAAAAGACGCTGGATTCACATAACAGCAGATTTGAACAGGTAGAAGAAAGAATTAGTGATGTGGAAGACAATACATCTGAAATCAAACAGATAGTAGAACAGATAGACAAAAAAATAGAAAAAATCCAGCAGGGACTCAGGGATTTAAATTACAACACAAAATGCACAAACATATGCATTATGGGCATCCCAGAAGGAGAGGAGAAGGGAAAGAGAACAGAAGGAGTGTTGAAGGAAATAATGGCTGAAAACTTCCCAACCCTATTGAGAGAGATGGATGTGCAGATCCAGGAAGCACAGCACACCCCCAAACAGTATAAATCCCAACAGGCCAAATCCAAGACATATACTGGCCAAAATGTCCAATGCTCAAGACAAAGAGAAAATACTCAAGGCAGCAAGAGAAAAGAGAACCATCACATACAAGGGAAGCAAAATAAGATTAAGTGCTGATTTCTCATATGAAACCATGGAGGCAAGAAGACAGTGGTACAAGATAGTCAAAGTACTAAAAGAAAAAAACTTCCAGCCACGAATTCTCTATCCAGCAACACTGGCATTCAAAAATGATGGAGAGGTCAAAATATTCACAGATAAACAGAAATTAAGAGAGTATGCCAATAAGAAACCATCACTTCAAGAAATACTATAGGAAGTTCTACAAGTTGAAAAGAAAAAACAAGGGAGAAGAGTCGGAGGAGAGTTTAAAAACAACTAAAAAGACAAAAAAAGAAACAAAACAATATATGACGTACATTAACCCAAAGAAACTATGGCTGAAGTAAGAAATTCGTTGCAAGTAATAACACTGAATGTTAATGGATTAAATTCACCACTCAAGAGACACAGATTGGCAGAATGGATAAGGAAATATGATCCATCTATATGCTGTCTACAAGAAACCCACCTTTGACCCAGGGATTCAAGGAGGCTGAAAGTGAATGGCTGGAAAACCATTTTACAAGCTAACAATAGCCAAAAAAGGGCAGGAGTAACTATTCTAATATCAGACAAAATAGACTTTAAATGCAAAACTATTGTAAGAGACAAAGATGGACACTATATAGTAGTAAAGGGGTAGTCTCTCAAGAAGAGAGAACAATCATAAACATTTATGCACCTAAATCGGGGTGCCTCAAAATACATGAGACAAACTCTGGAAAAACTAAGTGGAGAAATAAATGTCTCTACAATTATAGTGGGGGACTTTAATACACCATTATCATCATTAGAAAGAACATCTAGACAGAGAATCAATAAAGAGACAAAGGCTCTGAACAATACGTTAGAGGACCTGGACTTCATAGACATATACAGAACACTACTCCCAAATACAGCAGGATTTACATTCTTCTCGAGTGCACATGGATCATATTCCAAGATAGACCACATGCTAGGCCACAGAACAACTCTCAATGAATTCAGAAAGATTGAGATTATAAAAAGTAATTTCTCTGACCACAATGGAATGAAGTTGGAAATCACTAAGGGCAAGAGAAACAGGTTAGGCACAGGGATATGGAAGTTAAACAACACACTCTTAGAAAAACAGTGGGTCAAGAGGAAATCTCAAAAGAAATCAGTAACTGCCTTGAAACTGATGAAAATGACAACACAATATATCAAAACCTATGGGATGCAGCGAAAGCTGTTCTGAGAGGGAAGTTCATAGCCATAAATAAATATATTAAAAAAGAAGAAAGAGCTAAAATTGAAGACCTAACAGCACACTTGGAGGAATTGGAAAAACAACAACAAACTAAACTTAAAGGAAGTAGAAAGAAGGAAATAACAAAGATCAGAGCAGAACTAAATGAAATAGAGAATAAGAAAGCACTAGAAAAAATAAACAAAACCAAAAGCTGGTTCACCGAGATCAATAAAATTGACAAACCCTTAGCCAGACTAACAGAAAAAGAGAGAACAGATGCAAATACATAAAATAAGGAATGAGCAAGGGGATATCACTACTGACCCCACAGAAATAAAGAGTATCATAAGAGGATACTTGGAAAAATTATATGCCAACAAGACTGATAATTTAGAGGAAATGGGCAAGTTTCTAGAAACTCACAAACAGCCTACACTGATGAAAGAAGAAATTGATGAACTCAACAGTCCAATTACAAGTAAAGAGATAGACTCAGTCATCAAAAACCTCCCAGATCCTTTTGTTTTTCATAAATATGATGAATGGGTGTTCACACGCTTGTGTGACATGTGCCTCCCTCAAACCTTGCTACGACGCCAGCACATTACCCGTCTGACATGAAAAAAACAAAAACAAAACCTCCCAACTAAGAAGAGCCCAGGAACAGATGGCTTCACAGCTGAATTCTACCAAACATTCCAGAAAGAGCTAACACAAATTCTGCTTAAGCTCTTCCAAAAAATAGAAGTAGAAGGAATATTGCCTAACTCATTCTATGATGCCAAAATTACCCTAATACCAAAACCAAACAAAGATACCACAAGAAATGAAAATTACAGACCAATTTCTCTAATGAACCTAGATGCTAAAATCCTCAACAAAATACTTGCTAATCGCATTCAACAACATATCAAAAGGATTATACACCACGACCAAGTGGGTTTATCTTGAGTATGCAAGGATGGTTCAATATAAGAAAATCAATCAATGTAATACACCACATAAACAGATTGAAAGAAAAAAAAATCACACAATCATCTCTATCATCTATAGAGATGCAGAAAAAAAGCATTCGACAAAATACAGCACTCTTTCCTGATAAAAACACTACAAAAGATAGGAAAAGAAGAAAACTTTCTGAATATGATAAAGGGTATATATGAAAAACCCAAAGCTAACATCATCTTCAATGGTGAAATTCTAAAAGCCTTCACTCTGAGATCGGGAATAAGACAAGGATGCTCACTATCACCACTCCTATTTAACATTGTCTTAGAAGTACTTGCTCAAGCACTGAGGCAAGAAAAGGATGTAAAAGGCATCCAGATTGGAAAAGAAGTAAAAATTTCATTATTTGCAGACGACATGATCCTATACATAGAAAGCCCTGAGAAATCCACAATAAAGCTTCTAGAACTTATGAAGGAGTTCAGTAATGTCGCAGGCTATAAGATCAATGCTCAAAAATCAGTAGCATTTCTGTACACCAATAACGAGCAATCTGAGGAGGAAATCAAGAAAAAAATACCATTTACAATAGTAACTAAAAGAATCAAATACCTAGGAATAAATTTAACTAAAGATGTAAAGGATTTATATACAGAAAACTATATAACACTGTTAAAGGAAATCAAAGAAGACCTAAATAAATGGAAGAATATTCCCTGTTCATGGATAGGAAGACTAAACATCATCAAGATGTCTATCCTACTCAAGCTAATATACAGATTTAATGCAATCTCAATAAAAATCAACACTGTATTTTTTAAGGAACTGGAAAAACAAACTACAAAATATATTTGGAAAGGTAAGAGGCCCCGAATTGCCAAAGACATATTGAAAAAGAAAAATGAAGTTGGAGGTATCACACTACATAACTTTAAAACATACTACAAAGCTACAGTGATCAAAACTGCATGGTATTGACACAAGGATAGACCTACTGACCAATGGAGCCGAAATGAGAGCTCTGATATGGATCCTCGCATATACAGTCATCTGATGTTTGACAAGGCCACCAAGCCCACTCAGTTGGGAGAGAATGGCCTCTTTAACAAGTGGTGCTTGGAGAACTGGATATCCATATCCAAAAGAATGAGAGAAGAATACCATCTCACACCTTATACAAAAATCAACTCAAGATAGATCAAAGATCTAAATATAAGATCCAAAACCTTAAAGACCTTGAAAGATAATGTAGGGAAGCATCTACAGGACCTTGTAATAGGAAATGGTTTCATGAACTTTACATCCAAAGCATGAGCAGCAAGAGTAAAAAATAGATAAATGGGATCTCCTCAAAATTAAAAACTTCTTCACCTCAAAGGACGCTATTAAGAAAATAAAAAGGCAGCCTACCCAATGGGAGGAAATATTTGGCAACCATATATCTGATAGGAGCCTAATATCCTGCATATATAAAGAAATCCTACACCTCGAAAATAAAAGGACAAACAACCCATTTAAAAAATGGGCAAGTGACCTGAAAAGACACTTCTCCAAGGAAGAAATACAAATGGCTAAAAAGCACATGGAAAAATGCTCGACAGCGCTAGCTATTAGGGAAATGCAAATCAAAACTACAATGAGATACCATCTTACACCCATCAGAATGGCAACTATTAAAACAACAGCAGAATATAAGTGTTGGAGAGGATGTGGAGGAATAGGAACCCTCATCCACTACTGGTGGGATTGTGGAATGGTCCAGCCACTGTGGAGGACAGTTTGGTGGTTCCTTAGAAAACTAACAATAGATCTTCCATATGATCCAGCAATTCCACTGCTAGGTATATACCCAGAAGAACTGAAAGCAAAGACACAAACAGATATAAGCACACCAGTGTTCATTGTGGCATTGTTCACAACTGCCAAACATTGGAATCAGCCCCAGTGCCCATCAAGATATGAATGGATAAGCAAAATGTGGTACATACGTACAATGGAATATTACTCAGCTGTAAGAAGGAATAAAGTGCTAACACACAGAATTAACATGGATGAATCTTGAAGACCTTTTGTTGAGTGAAGCAAGCCAGGCATTGAAGGATGAACAGTATATGACCACACTGATTTAAATTGAGGAAAGTGAGCAGTCTCTGAGAACCATTGTCTGAAAGATAGGTTAATAAAGGTGAGAAAGAGAAGAGTATGTTGTGAGCCATCACCCATATGGACATAATCTACGGTAAAGTGATAGAGTAGAGTTGCATATTGAAGGATAGGACAGGTGGGTAGTGATATTACTGGGTTTGGTGGTGCAGGGTTGACAGGTGGGTAGATTAGGAAGGGTAGGTTAGAATACCCAGGGCATGTAACTATGAACCTTGTCATCCCATGAGTCAATGGGATGAGTCATATGCCCCAGGGGGATGGGGAGGAAGGCTCAGAAAAGATCAGATGGGGTATTTAGTGGTCATGGGAAATGTTTTTCATTACCTTACAGTAATGGACACAGGACATGGTAAATATCATCAAAACTTATTAAACTGTATCATCTAAATTGTAAACTATACTGTAAACCATTGACAATGTTTAGTTGCTATGTTTCACTATCTGTATAACAGTTATAACCATGCTTCCATCCACAAAAAAAAAAAGTTTTAATATGGGGTGGGGAAGGGGAAGAGAGGTTGGGTATGTGGGAGTCTCTAGTATTCCATGTGTGACTTTGCTGTGAACTAAAACTTCTTTGAAAATTAAAGGAAAATTTGGGAGACACTGGGGAATGAGAGGGGGAAGGTGTCACAGTACACACTGGACATCTGATAATGCAGTGATAAAAGGAAAAAAAATAATTTAAAAAAATTTCTGTTTGTTTTTTCCCATTTTTTTGGAATGTCCCAATCTGTTAATTATATTTTATTTTTAGTTTTTTTTTTTTCTGAGTTTCCTTGTATTTTACCTCTTGCATTTAAGCTTATCATTATTATTTCATTTTCCTTTTAATTGTATTTGGTTATTATATGGGCTTCATCTTTAAGGAAGGTTTAGATCACAGAAGGGTTACAATGGGGGCTGCAGAGGATCATTGGTGGGGGGTGTCTGGGATGGGGGATTCATGGAAGTAAGTTCATCTGAATATACATGAAAGATATATAAAATTGTTCAAATGATCAAGGAATGGGGCATGGGCATGGTGGGTAAACAACCACTCAATAAATGAGAGAATACGGAATTCCCAGCCTGAAGACCTCTGCCACATTCTCCAAGGGAGCAGCAACAGTCCCCTGAGTGCAGGGACAGTGTCTGGCAAAAGAAGATGGCCCACTGATGGGTTCTTGTTATTGATGACTAGCCTTATGAGTCTTTGCTCTTGTAATTGAAACTTAGCATAGTGTTATGGGGTGCCTAAGGGTTGCCACCTGAGATATCTTGTTGCTCAAATATGGCCTCTCTCTAAGCCAAACTCAGCATATGAATGCATTACCTTCCCCCCAACATGGGACATGACTCCCGGGAATGAGCCTCCCTGGCAATGAGGGAGTAATACCAAGTGCCAACTGGCAACACGACTGGAAATAGACCTTGAATAAAAGGGGGAAAAGGTAAAGACAAATGAGTTCATGTGGCTAAGAGACTTCAAAGAGAGTCGGGAGGTCATCCCAGAGGTAACACTTACGCACACCTCTGAAGGATCTCATAGAACACCAAAGTGGATATCACCCCACACAGAGGGGCTCCTGAGGGCTCTGGAGACACCCAGGTCCTATATAAGGGGGGATAGCCCCAGAGATTGACACCTTATCAGTGGGCTCTACTTTAGAATCTGTGCTCCTGAGAGTGACAGAATTGGACTCAAATAAGTTCTCCCTAGACATTGTCCATCAGTCCCTTCTATTCAAACCTATATGTGATGCTGGAGTTTGTAGGTGTACTTCCAGAGACTGGAGCCTCTGGCCTGCCTATGTGCCAGCTGTGCCTGGAATCTCGGTGGAGCTGCAACTCCTACTCTACAGCTCAATGGACTCCCCCAAGTCACCTGGTGAGGAGGTGATGATGGACAATGGCCATCCCAGGGAATGGAGAGAGCCTGCAGCTGAAGGCAGGATAATCCCATCCACTGTATCCGTGGGATATAAGCCCACTCTCATTTGGAGGTGGAGTGGACATCACCATCCCAGTCCCCTCAGGTTTGGGGGAAGAGCTATGGACTAGAGTGGACTTAATCATATTCTGTTGTAGACATATTGTGATTCAAGCAATGGAAGAAATTATAACAGTGAGGTGGAGCCAGTGGCCACTAGAAGCTTTCGGGACAGGGAGGGGAAGGGTAGTTGTAATACAGGGGCTTTTTCAGGACTTGGGGGTTGCCCTGAGTGACATTGTGGCGACAGATATAGGCCATTTTACATCAGCATATACCATGCAGGACTGTGTGGGAGAGAATGTGGTCTACGATGTGAACTGTGGTCTATGCTTAGTGGCAAAGCCCCAGGATATGTATAGCCATTGCAGGTGATGTGCCACACTAATGAAAGATGTTTATGTGGGATGTTATGGGAGGTGTGGGAGGAGGGGAACATGGGAATCCCCATAATTTTTGTGTAACATTTATGTAATCTAAGCATCTTTTAAAATATATATAAAAAAATAACATTTATATAAGCAAATGCACATATATGAATATATATTTATATATCATTTTACAAATATTGGTTTTGTATTATGAAAAATTTGATTTCTACCCACAATAAGAAAAAAAAAAGATACATCAGCTGCTCATGAAAGCAAGTGAAACTCCATGATAATTTGCAATATCACCAAAGACTCTTAGTAACTGTGACTTTATCAATCATCATTGTTATGTTACGATTACAAATCAAAAATCAGCCCTTGTGTCTGATGATGAGAAGTTGCTTTAGTTCTCTAAATAAGAACTTAGGGCTATTTTGAAAAGAGCTATTATAAGATGCACTAACTACTATAGACTAGCGAATCTTGGCAAATACACTGAGTGATTTAATAAAACAAATATGAAAAGCATTGTTCTGGTTCACCCACATAGCATGATGTGAGTTTGAAACTGTATGTACCCCCAGAAAATCATATTCTTAAAGGTAATCCAGTCCTGTGGTTGTAAACCTATTGTAAGTAGGACCTTTTGATTAGGTTACTTCAGTTAAGGCATGGACCAGGGTGGGTCTTAATCCTCTTACTGCGGTCCTTTTTAAATGGGATCATTAGGGGGGAAAAGAGTGAGCAAAAGAGAAAGCCATGGAAGCAATGAAGCTGAAAACAATGAAACCCAGAAAAGAAGGGAGAGACCAGCAGACACTGCCATGTGCTTTGCCATGAAGTAGAGGAGTCCAGGGTTGCCAGCAGCCAGTCTTCAGAGAGAAAGCATAGCCTGATAATGCTTCTATTTGGACATTTTTCTCAGCATTAAAACTGTAAGCTTGTAAGCTAATAAATTCCCACCGCTAAAAGCCAACCCATTTTATGGTATCTGCTTTCAGCAGTCTAGCAAACTAAAACACATGACTATAACAAATAAAAAAAAATCTCTAACTTAGGTTTGTCTTATTTTCAGTTAATGAACATCTTATAGAAATGAGTATCTCATGTTTTAAGAGGGATTCAAAACTTAGATGATTGCATTTTTATTCAGAGATTTCTCTCCCAGCTAAAGATTATTGAAATATGCTAAGATATTAGGAACCCCCTTGTTGAAATAACTTAATCCACATTTATCCAATTAAGGATTATTTAAGGTGCTGTTATGATAATTTTTGTATGTCTCTTTTTAAATCACTTTTACATACATTATTTAATTTATCCTCCAAAGCTTACCATAGGAAATCAGAAAGGTGCTATTTCCATTTCAGAGGGAAAAAAAGACTAAGAGAAAGAAATTCTGCCAAAATATGTGTGAGTTAGAATCCATTCTGCATCAGAGTGATCGGTCCAATTCAACCTAAAGATCCAAATCTTCAAATTTTCAGATTTTCTATTCATGTTTCTACAACTAAAGAAATTTGGAGGGTTAATACATTTATACAGATAAGTCAGGCCTTAACTCATATTTACAAAAAAAATTTTTTTAATTAAATAAGAAGTTTCTTTCATTCATTTACAAAAACAATTCCCAGAGGATTCCTGTAAGCAATGTCTTAAGAGGGAAAGGAAAGTACCTAAGTCAGCCATGTGCCATTTAACATTTTTCCTAAATTGATTTTCCCATGTCCTGACAGGTAGGTATTGCTACTCTTTATAGATAAATTGTAGCTCAGAAAGGTTCAGAAATGACGAATTCCAGTACTTTCTCCATTGTTCTAGGGCTTCTCAACTTTGTCCCCAGGTGTACCTACAGGCAGAGGAAAGGGAACGTGGGCCCTGAGATTTAGGATCCCAGCCTACCTTTCTAGCCTCTTACCTCCCCACCATCACTCACACCCCCATCACCTCACACACAGCCTAAGGACATGGACCAGGTTGACACACCAGACCCTCCAGGTATTCAGACACATACAAGCCATTTCACAACTCTGAGCTGTGACCTCAAGTCACAACTCTGACCTCCTTGCTCTGTCTGCCCAGTGTACTCTTTACTTACTCCATTATCCCGAAAACCTCTTACTCATCCCTTCAAAATCCAACTTCAATGTCATCTCCTGAGTAAATCCTCAAGCCTTTTTGATTCCTCCCAGTAGGGACCTACACAACATTTTTTAATATATAAGAACATGAACTATTTTGAGCTCTCTGATGGCACAGATCTCTGTTTCATTCTGATAACTCCAGTGCTTATGACAGTTCCTGTAACAAGATTTATTTTCATTATACATTTGTTGACTGAAGGGTCACTCATTACAAGTTCTTTTATGTTATCTGCTTTAATAGGTAAATGAGAAAACCTTGTAATCACTGGGATGTTTAAATGCAAATAGGCTTCCAAAATATTTCTGGACAGAGAATGAGGGAATTATTTACAAACAGTAAATACTCTCATTAGTCTTTAAAACATTCTACAATCTCATTTTCTCAACCTACTTACCCAATCATTGATTAAAGAGCTGGCTAAGAAATTTTCACCCAGGATAAACTATGACAAATTGCTAGTTAACAGTTAATGAGGTATGCTTGTTTCTAAATAGAAAAGAAATACTAAGAACTGGAATGGTTAAAAATACATAAATAGCTATTTTCTTTTAATCATCAGAACAGTCAGATTTGACTCACCTATTTAATATTTTTTATCCCATTACTATGGTTATACATTTGAATGTTCTTGCTCAAACAAAAACCCTAATGGTCTGAATTTTTATAAAGAATTTTAAAGCAGATTTTTAAAATGCCAAACATCAGTGTATATCTTTTGCAAAGTTTTAAAAAAGCATACTAAGGAAACTTCTATTAAAAGGAAGAAATAAACAGGTGTCACTGTCCTTTATACTCATCATGTCTGTAACCTTGGGGAAATATATATTTACATGGGAATTTCACGCATTTCAAAAACCACAGAATAAAGATAAGATAACAAGATTAAAACGATTCTTTCCACAACTGAAATCAAAAGGCAGTTGATTTCCTGTAATTCCGTTTTTGTCCAGCTAAGATTGAGATTGTTGCTCTAATAATTTCAACAATAACAACAGTATTAATAATATGTTATACCAGGAGATACTCTTTTTTGGAGCTTTGTTTCATTATGTGTCTCACCCAGCCCCAGTTCCCACTGCCCAGTACAGCAAATGATTCCCTGACCACCCCTAAAACAATTACCCCAGAAAGCTTGAGGGGAATTGCAGTCTTCATTGGTCCTCATTTACTTTCACAACAGTAGATGTTCAAGCATGAAGAAAGTAACAACCACCAAATCAACGAAGCCCAGAAGAAAAGATGCAAACTAGTCAGGAAAATACTTACTGATTCCTGAGTGTGTGTGGCTGAAAGCTGTAGCCAAAAGCCCTGGCAGAAGGGCTTCTTTAAGGGCAGAATGCAGAGTCAGCATTTTTGGAATTAAGTAACAAAGTACAAAGAAGAGGAGAAAGAAAGAGAAAAAGAGAGAGAGAGAAGCAAAGAAAAAAAGAGAGAGAGAGAGAAGGAAAGAAAGAAAGAGAGAGAGAGAGAGATTGAGAGAAAGAGAGAGAAAGAAAGAAAAAAAAAAAAAAAAAAACAGTTCCCCGGGGATAAAAATATCTCCAGTTTCCAGTTTATGAAACTGTTTCTGTGAACCCACCTGCTGATTCCCTTTCCTTCGCCTTTTACAGCATGTGAAAGCAGCCAATCAGAAGCAGTTGTTTGTGCCACCCAGCCTGTCCCTAATCCCTTGTAGGTTGGAAAGAAGAAGAAAAAAGTAAATAAGAACCAAACCTCCTCCTGCCTTTCCAGACAGGGTTAATATTGGTGATTATTTGGTCACTGGCTAGTCCAGCCACAGTAATCACTACTTCCCTCCTTCCCCCTCACATTTGTGTTTGAATTGCCTTCATCCTAACACTGTTTTGCTTGCCCTTGTGCAGATAACATGCACTTCTTCATAATCAGTCAATATCTACCATCTCTGTCTTCCTTGAAGGGTCCTGAGCAAAGTTCTCATCTCCCAACACATGTTCTAAAAGTGATCAGTCATTTTTTCTTCTATAGGCATGAATGCTTAAATATGTTAAATATGTGTTACTCATATATACATACGTATGTGTGTATTTGTGGGTGTGTATGTAGATATACACACATGCAATCTGATTATATGTGCCTTTTTTTGGGAAATTGCAAGCTGTTAGGATAGTGAACATTTAGCTTTAAGTGATTTTATAAACAGCATATTCTCATTTTGACAAATGTAACAATTTTAGCTACATCTGTAAAAGAAGCTCTTAAATTGCAGCATTTTTAAATGGTGAGGCTTGATAGCTAGGAAAGTCAAATGTAGTCTTCACTAACAACTGTTATTTTCAAGTACTTATAATATTTGAGACACTAAATTAGGCACTTCCTACAGCCAGAAAAATGTCAGTCCCTTCCCTTATTGGGTTTATATTCTAACAGATACCACCATCTGCTATTTATTCTTCCTCTTTTGAATATGATATCATAGAGACATAACAAATATAAATGAATTTGTAAAATGCTATAATTAACATATTCTATCCAGGGAACTGTTTTTTTAAGTCACTTTTATTGGAAGACATTCTCTCACTTTCATTGGTGATTAATAGCACCGATTCCGAACCCAGACTGCCTGAGTTTAAATCTTACCTAGTGCTATCAGTTGGTGGCTATGGAACTTAAGTATATTACTTTGTCACTCGGTTTCCTTACCCATAAAATGAAAACAATAGTAGCACCTTCTCCAAGTTGGAGTTAAGGGTTTGATGAATTACTATATAGGAAGATGCGGGCTCACAGTAAATACCATTGAGGCAGGTTAGCCAGGAAACGAGGAGAAGACGAGCCACAACATGGCCGACAGACAACATGGCCAAGAGACAACATGGCTGCAAGACTCCGCTGAGACACTGAGTTTAACCTTGATGTCCCAGTTTCTCTTTCCGGGACCTCCCTTTGGCCCCAGGTATTCCAAACAGGCCTCGCCATTGGTCCCCACCAATGATGGGGTAACCAATGACAGTTGGGACCCCTGTCCTTACCATTAGCAAGGGGAGGAATAATTAATAGTTTAAAAGGTAACCACACAAGGCAGAGCTTGCTCTCTCTGCCTAGAGGAGCCTGCATCAAATCTCGGTGCGTATTTCTGTCTTTCTTTCCCATTTCTCAGCAAGCTCTGTTCTTTTCCCCTATTTCCCAATAAATTCTTTTTACTGGCCTAACTAAACTGGCATGTTCTAAATTCTTTTATGCAACATATCCAAGAACCTAGAGGAATGCAACACTTCCCCATCTTCATTTGGAGAGCCATTGCCAGGAGACAGAAAGGCACTTGGTGCTCCCCGACCCCTGCTAGAGACTGGTGAGTTTTATAACCTGTTTGTGCCCT
Source organism: Tolypeutes matacus (assembly GCA_026826555.1). NCBI lineage: Eukaryota > Metazoa > Chordata > Mammalia > Cingulata > Chlamyphoridae > Tolypeutes > Tolypeutes matacus. The sequence goes on along the minus strand of JAKSZT010053779.1, from coordinate 1,281,949 downwards.
CTTTGGGTTCTGCCATTTTAAAGGGGTCCTCGATAGGATCCCACAGGATATAAACTCGGTCTGTCCAGACTTCCAGCTCCCTCTCCAGAGGTGGTAGGGGTGAGTCCTCATGCCGTGTAGATCCAAGGAAGTTCTAGGTGGCAGGTGAAACCACCCTTGAGACCTGACTGGGCATATGGCCTGAGCTGAGCAGCAGTCCACCGGAGTTTACCAGGCCCTTTCTGTTAGTTCAGATGGCTATCACTTGTTGTATCATTTCCTTAGACCGCTAGTTATCTCCTTTTAATTAAAAGTGCCTTTGATCTTCCAACTACTATTGTCCTCATTTTACATCTGTGAGATGCTTTAGAATGCTTAGAAGCTGAAGATGCATTTGTTAGCGAGGCCTGAGCCCTACCCTCAGCAGTGCCCTGAGGTTTTATTCTTTCTGTTCTCTACCCTAGAGAGGCCCCCATTTCCCAATAAATTTTCCCCCATTTCCTAATATATTCTTTTTACTGGCCTAACTAAACTGGTATGCTCTTAAATTCTTTTATGCAACATACCCAAGAACCTAGAGGAATCCAACATTTCCCCATCTTCACCATGAAGCCACCCAAAAAGCATATGCTGTAAACCCAATATTCAAGCCTACACAGCCAACATTTCTATATATTTACAAAACATTTTCAATTACAATAACAAACCTAATTTAAAAGTGAGTACAGCAACATTTCTTGAGTACCCAATGAGGGCCAGATACTGTTCTAAGCATTTCTTCACCTTCTCTGACATTATTAATTGCAGACCTAATATCCACTGTCCTCTTCTTCCTTACTAACATAATCCTTTTATATTGTGGGTCAGCAATATGCCCAGATAAAAGCAAACACACACACACATGCATTTTCCAGATTCCTGTTCAAATTGGAGAGTCATGTGACACAACTCTGACCAATAAGATATAAATGGAAGTTTTTGGTTGAGATTTGTAGGAAATCTCCTTAAATAGAGATAGATTCCACTAACATGGGGAGTTTGCTTTTACTCACTTTTTCTGCCTACTTGGAAAGCAGATGTGATAGCTGGAGCTCTGGCAGGAACCAAGTGACCATTGCGAAAGGCATTCTCCAAGGGTGGCTGAAAAAAAGAGCAGAAAGAGCCTGGGCCCATGATTGCATGGAAGAGCTGCCATGCATCCCTGGACTACATATCTTTCCATTGACTTTTCATCATGTAATAGGAAAATTAGCCCTTATATTTAAACTCATATTTTGGTTTTCTATACATGTAACCAAACTCAAACCTGAATGATAAAAGCAGGCACCCTTGTCTCCATTCAAAGATAAGATTAAGAATCATCCAATAATGACCCAGCTAGAAGATAACAGAACAAGATTTGGAATCTAGACAGTCTGGCTCCAGAGCATATATGCTTAATTACTATACCATATGACTCTTTAAGAAGTAGCAATAGGATTAAATTTGGAAACCATAAATCAATTTTTGTTCCTATCTGTACACTCCCTTTTTCTTGTTTCCCTCATTCATTCCTTGGACACCCAACAACTATATAGTATATTAAGTGTCAAGCACACTGAACAAGAAACACAAGATCTCTAACCTCATTGGCCCTGTGTCTGTTGGGGGATATAGTTAAGAACACAGGCATCTACAGTATTGTAAGTGCTGTTATGTGGGTGATACAGGGTACCATGGAAAAACAAAGAAGAGGGACCTAACCCAGCCAGTTTTCTCTCCTTCCCCCCAAATATTCAGTTACTAATTGTTCTGGTATGTGGGAAAAATTTAATGATAGTTAACTGCTTTACTTAAATAATCTCATAGGAGATTCTATTTTCTTCTCAAGGGGAGGAGGGAAGATTGTTCAAATTTCTCTTGCACTATCTTGACTTGACATGGAATTCCCAAGAACTTTTCCACATGTACTATGCAGTCACCCTTTCCTCCCTCTTATCATTGCTCTTACTCTTGATGCTGACGTGCAGAGGTTAGAAATGTTTTCCTATTCTCTCGCACATGGCTTTGAAAGGGCTGTTATTTGGTTATAGGTTAGTCTTGCCCATGTTCTAACAAGTAGTGTTACTGTCAGCACTCAGAGCCATCCCTTTGGTCTATCTTGTAATAAGGCCATGACCACTCTGCTTGCCTGTGTTCTATCCTATCTCTCCTAGAAGGGATGGGGATCGGAATTAGGACAATGAAGACCTTTCTTTTAAATCTTCAGCATCAAAGCCAAGTAAAATAGTTCCCTTCTCTGAATCTCAAAGCCTGGGCTTTTCTTCTGACCCCATCTTAGGCTTCTTCTATGACTCACAAATGTAATATATAAAGACCTTCTTTTGGTAATCATCATATTGGGAAAATGAGCAAAATAATAGACCAGCCTCTCTCATTCTCACCCTCCATGTTCTTCTCTCTCAATAGAGCAATAGCTCATAAGATCTAAAAGGGGAAGGTCAGAGTGAGATTTTTTAAACCTCTATTCCATTTGGTCTTATTTTATCCACTAACTATTTGCCCTCGCTGAGTATGAAACATGGAAACACCACATTGCTCATGGGAACCTCATTCCCTACTTTCATGGTTTCTACTAGTGATAAGAGCCACCATGGAATTACTTGACAAGCATAAAAGCAAAGACAGTGTTCAAGTAATAGACAGTACAAATAACAACAATGAAAAAAGCAAATATATCATTTTATTTTTACTTGTTCTTAGTGGCTTAAGAATGGCACATATTATGTTTGTTGCATGAATGATGACCCATTTTATCTTCTAGCTTTTTTGCACCACAGGGTTTCTTTGCCTGTCTCATTTCTTAATACATTATCCCTGGTCATTCCATTTGTCACTATTATTATGTTGCTTGAAATGCAATAATCTGGTGAGACAAGGACTGTGAGTTTTTGTCTTGACTAAGCCAATAGCTTCTGCTATGACCTTGTTGGAGTTATCCAGGTTCCACATTCTTGTCTTTAGAATGGTAGTGACAGTTCATGCAAAAACAAGTGGCTTTTCAAATTATGATAAAACACTTTTCATAAGCAGAGGACTTTGAAAACCCATTGTATTCCCAGACTCTTGTTGCATTTCCAATTCCAGAGTGAGTCTGTTAATGATTAATCATTACTGGAGCTGTATTCCCTCTTATGAAGTGCAGCCACAGGGTAAAAGAGTGTCAAGATGAAATATGCATTGAAATATCACCCTCACAAGTTTGGATATCAAAAGCATGCATTGCATCTTTTCATTGTCACAAAAAGCACCTGAGCTCATTGCAGGTTATAAAAAACTGAAGGTGGGGAAGTTTGATAGAGAGGACTCTAGGATGAAAACATTGATTTCCTTCATTTATCCTTGCCACACTGGAGGAGAATCAGTAATAAGAATTAAATGGAAGGTTGCTAATTTCTACAGTCTACCAGCATGTGCTCAGTGTCTGATAAGAGCAAGGTTTAGTATGTTGGGCCAAAATTGCAGATTCCTATAGAAAAACTGTGTTCACCACAACACCACAGTTTGCTAACACTTTTCCTCTTCATTTTTCCCTCCTTCTGGCTTCCCTGGTTTATCTTTGAGTCTCTGAATAGATTTTCGTACACTTTTGTTCTTGTTTGCTCCATGGTACTGGAGTCTCTCCCTGCTCCCGTATTTCAGGAGAAATTTCCACTTACTAAGGCTTTATTTGTGGTGAACATCTATGTACTTTAGAGGCAAATGGGGGGGTTGCAGCCTTTAGTTAATAGTTCAGGGAGCACATGTGGCTCAAGCAGTTGAGGTTGGTCCCGGGTTCAGTTCAGTTCCCAGTGCTTCCTGAAAAAACAAAAATGAACAACAAGCAGAACAAATGAGAAAACCAATTCAGGGAAGCCTGAGTGAACGCTCAGTGGTTGAGTGCTGGCTTCCCACATTCAAGGTCCCGATTTCAATCCCCCACCCTGGGTACCTCAAAAAAAAAAAAAAATTCAGGAACCCTCTCTTGAATTTTTCTGTGGTTTCTACCTAGACATTTCTGTTACCTCCCTCCTCTTCTCATTTGATCCATAATCCCTTCAGCTTCTCAAGTGAGAGCTTCAGGAAGATAAGAAAAACCAGGAGCATGAAGGAATACTGCCAGAGCCTGTGTCTCCCTGCTTCCACTCACCTTGCCCATTCTGGCTTCACTCCACACCGCAGGTAATTTCACTCCGTGACTTAAAATCCTTCAATGGCTCCCCATAACACTTAGAACAAAACCCAAACTCCATTCCATGGCTCATAAAGACTTACATGATCTGGTCCCTGACTACCCACCAAATGTACTACCATAGTCTTTGCTCTGATCCACCATTCTGGCAGCCACGTTGCTCCTCATACTCACCAAGCACACTCATATTTCAGGTCTTTTCACGTGCTCTAACCTCACCTGGAATGCTCTCCCCAAAGTCCCATTGGCTAATTTCCTGCTTTCATTCAGGTCTACACTCAGATCTCACCTTAGCATAGAAACCATTGAGAATGTCTACATTAAATTAATCAAGAATTATTCAGCAATGTAAAGAAAACCATCAGAAAATCTAAAATCTAAAGTGAGAAGTGAATGCCTCTGGAGAGTACCATTAAGCTTTTAGAGGAGTAGAACAAATGGCTGTATCAGGTAATTTGAGCATGAAAACTTTACTATAAAGTAATATTACATATAACAGGGTGTTGACGTTACAAAGGATTGGCTCGTAAGAGGTAAGGAGAACTCTGAAGAATACAGGAATAGCAGATGAAAGGAACAGCCACTATCCCTGAGGCAGAGACAGAGCACCAAGGGACAGTCCTGCCCCAGGGTCAATCCAGACCCTGTAGAAGAGGGCACGGCCATGAATGTCTGGATGGCAGAGCAGTAGCCACACACCATGCCAGGAGGAAATTGCTGGAAATCTATCCTCTGGAGCTGGCTGGAAATACCCTTCTAAGGTGCCAGAGAAAGCTATTCATAGAGAGGCTGTTCATAGGAAAATGCCACATGTGGCAACTTGCTTCAAACCTGCTAGAGGAGGTGTTGGGGGAAGCTGCTAGCCTCTGGGTGGGGAAGAGTGTGGAGCTGGAGAACATCACCCATGATCTGAAAGCTGAGCCCTGAAGAATCCACACATATGCTGGAGCTGGAGACAGGAACATACCAGAACCAAGAAGGGAAACCCCTTCTTCCTCCAGTGTCCTCCTGGCACCTTCTTCTGTGAAATCTTAACATACGCCTGCTGCAAATGTCCATTATTGAAGAGCGGGCAATGAAAGTTAGATTTGGAGCTGAAAAGCAATAAATTGATAACTGCCACACAGAAACCATTATTTTTCCTTATGAGCCATTGTGGAAATTTTGATGCTTTTAACATTGTGTGTGTATTTTTCATTGTGTGAAATTTTGACAAAAAGTTTTAAATAAGATTTTATTTTCTAAAATGTTTTATCCATAATGTAATTCCTTGATTTTCATGCCTGCCAATTGAGTATTTTCTCTTTGATATTCCTTATATACCTTAAATTGGTCTTGCACACTCCTGTCTTTCTCATCTCAGCACGTGACCCTAAATCACAAAGCAGGAGTTAATTTAGTACCACCTGCACAGTCAGTCGCACACACTGACACACAAGCACACAACCCTACATCCAATCTGTCTCTAAGTAAAATCATTTTATGTTCTTATCTCTCTAAATTGTTCTCTCCTTTGCTTTCCTACTGTCTTACTTTAGGCCCTCATTATCGTAATAGCCTTCTAAGTGGTCTCTCTCACCACTTTCCAACACGCCAATTTATATTTCACACTGCTGCCAGGGTCCTATCTTCTTAAATCAAATCAAATCCTGACTCTCAACCCTCCCTGAAATTCATCCATCTGTGTCCTTCTCTTATTTCAGAATAAAATTCATAGTCCTTAACCTGGAATGCAAAGGCCTGCAGGATCTGGCTACTTGTCCAACCTCACTCGCAATATGCCCCAGATGTACTTTCTACTCCAGTCACACCAAACCTCAGGTATTTCTCCAACAGAACAAGTTTTTATAATGGGAATCAAATATAACACAATCAATTAATTATGAAACCTAATTTGTGTTGTGTAAACAACTATTGATTATGTGTCAGTCTCTATTGGGAATCAATACTCCACCAACAGGAGAGAAAAAAAACAAACTCATGCAGATACCCATGGAAACACAGGACTGCTGTAGTGCACAGCCGAACACACTGCAGACATCTTTCTTTGGAATTCTGTTCCTGTACTCTTTTGTTTACCTTTGGCCACTGTGATAAGGGCAGCAAGTACAATTGTGAGGTTAGGAACCAGCGACAGAAGAAACAGAGGCTGTGTGAACTGAAGAGTAAATGAGAAAATGTTTACTTTTGATTTTGCTCATTTTAATCATTTTTGCTTGCAATATATAAATACCCTTTGAACAATAGAGAATATCTTTATTTTTTAAATTCCTGCAAGAGGAAAAAAACTTGCTCTTACAGTCTTGAAACGCTCTAGCATTTTATCTATGTTTTCTCATTGAAACTATTATAATGTAAATTTTAATAATGGGAGGTTTCTTAGGAATGCAGCCAAACAGACTACTTCATCTACCTGCTGGTCCTCTTTGACTTAACTGAAATATCATCACCTTTGGAAAGCTTGCTCCAATTCTCTTGACCCAAATCTCAAGGTTTTTTAAATTTCCCTGCTGACACGGCACTCTGGACCTATTTCTATCATTGAACTTAGCACCCTATGCTGCAGTTGTTAATATAATACTTTCTCTCCTGCCCACTCAGAGAAGGAACTTGAGAGCAGATGCTCTCCTTCATCTTTGTATCACAACAGCCTCAAGTGGTTTTTCATAAATAATATATTCATAATACTTGCTTGTTAAAAAGAAATCATAGATTGACCGCATGATGGCTATGGATTGATTATGCAATTACTATTCTTGTTTATTCTGCTAATTATAAATGGTTCAAGAGTCCCTTCCTGGAAATTATTTCAGGGGTTCCAAATTTCTAAGCTAAAATGATTTGTTCCCCAATAATTACTACTAGTGTAATCCACATGCAAATTGGTATAACACACTGCAGAAAATCATTCCTACTCAACACTTAAACCATTATCCATCCTACTTGATAAAAACAATGAGCTGGCATCATCCTCTAGGATCTGGGAAGACATTTAGAAATAAATAACTCCTAAAACATAATAATAGCTTCAAATAAGCTTTTTCAGAATTGTGCCATTAGTGGAAGTCCTCGGATAATATGTACTGTATCCACCTTCTCCCACACACCAGGGATACTAAATCACCAATAGGTGTTTATTTACCTATTCATTTGTTTACATAAGCTTTAGATTCCACTTTCCTAGAAAATAAATTTATAAGAGAGATCAGCTGAAAATATTATTAATATTCCTGTTTCAGAGACCTTATGATTCATGGATATGTGGAAGTAATTAGCAGTAGCTTGGTTCTAACTCGGTAACTGAGTTTTATATCTGCTTTCTCTAGCCTTTGTTTCAACAATCTTTCAAGAGTAGTTTATGGATCAGGAAGATTGTTATATCATGTATCTTGTATAGGGAAGATGTGGCATGACTCTGTGTGGGTGTATGTGTGTGTGTGTGCATAGAAAAGAAAAAGATATATTTAGTACTTTCTTACAAAACAAAATGATTGACAAGCTTTTTCAAAGTTCAATAACTACCACTAAGAAGTCAAGAGCAAAATACTATAGGGTAATATTGCTTTTTGAAAATCAATAGCTATTGCAAACTGCACACTTAAAAGGATGCATTATCTTGTATGTAAATTATACCTCAGTAATGAGGGGAAAAATCAATACCTATAGTGACAGAAAGCAGATTAGTGGTTTTCTAGGCCTAGAGATGTGGGGATGATGTCAAAGGTCATGAAATTTTTTTTTTTTTTTTTTAAGATTTTATTTATTTATTCATTTATCCCCCCCTTGCTGCTTGTGCTCGCTGGGTCAGCTAACCACGCCGTGCGGGCGGGCTTGCCTTCACCAGGAGGCCCCGGGAACCGAACCCGGGGCCTCCCATATGGTAAACGGGAGCCCTACTGATTGAGCCACAGCCGCTTCCCATGAAAAAATTTTTGATGGTTATGGAAATATTCTATATTTTGATTGTGGTGGTGACTTTTTGGGTGAACAAATTTGTCAAAAGTCATAAAACTGAACATGAAAAAGTGCTTATTTTATTGTATATAAATTCTTCCTTATATAAATATAAGGTTGATTTAAAAAATCAATGGCTGATTAAATAAAGTTGATTAAAAAATCAATGGCTATTGAGAAATGTATATATTTATTCATCTGTGTTTACTTTTTAGTTTTTAATTGCTTATGTTTTCAATTATTAAATGTACAAAATAAAGTTAAAAAAAAAAAAATCAATGACTAAACACAGCATAATTCTTATTTTATTCCTGCCCCTTAAAAATTGCTATTTAAAGATTTCTAATAATAAATTAGTCACTAGCACTATATATTTATGGTGACTTTTCTTTGCCAAATATCTCATAGACAAAGTAATATCTCTATGAGGAGAAATTATTCATATTCACTAATGTAAGGCCACAGGTAGTTCATGTATTAAATTGTGCTTAACATTCCATATGTATAACAACCTACCATCCAGCTCCAGGGTCTATACTAAAAGGAGAGCAAATAGCTGATAAATTTGTAAATTAACGAATATAGTTCACCCTATGTTATATTTAGGTGGAGAAATGTCACTTCCAAATTTACTAACTTTTGTTCCTCTATCGATTACACAGTATCCGAAGAAGAAACTCCCACAAGTATCAGTAAGCTGTTGTAATTGGTGAGTGCCCGTGGCACATCAGAGCAGAGAGATTTCACACATGAGTCCCCCCCCTCCCATCTTTTGCATATTTTCCACATTTGGTGAGTTTCTCCCTCAGGAGTTTTGCCTTTCTAAGATAGAATTCAGAAAACTCATTTCTAGGCATCTAAGATATAAGCAGATGACTTTGGACCCACCAATCTGATGTACCCACATGAAGTTTCAACTCATCATGTAAAGAAACAGGCTAAGTGTGGGGCATCTACTCTGTTGGTGCAGGTGGCAGCAGAGCATCTTGCTTTAAATAGAAGTTGCAATAAAATTGAGTACCTGGGATCTAAATCAGGTTTAAGGAAGTTAAGGTCTTGGAAGCTAGAGTCCAGGTTGTGGCAGCAGTGGTGGTAGCAATTCCCTCAAGAGGAGGGTTCTGTAGCATATTCTGGGGTCAGAGACAGAGGCAACGTTTTGCTCATGGAACCAGTTTGTGGTTGTTTCTGGAATATGGTTCCTGGTAATATAACTTGATGATTATTTCTTCAGCTCTGATGAAGGTTCTGTGAGCTACCTGATTTTTTTCTACTAAATTATTTTTTAGTTTAAACAAACTAGAGTGGATTCTATTATTTACCACTTTGACTAATATGCACTTCCTCTATAGGGGCCTGATGGTATACAAGAAGTGTTGAGAGCTTCCTGGGAAGTTAAGTATATGTGGGGAAAATTCTATTCCAGTTTATTTCTGAAAGGTCTATTTTACTCTAGTGGCCACAGAGTGGATACCATCTCACAAGCTCTTCTAGGGAGTGCTCTGCCCTACCACTAACTGGGAAGTCTTAGTGTTTATTCAGCTACTTAAGGTCTCAGTGGTTTATTCCACTGCTCTGAGGAATACACGGAACCCCAGTGCTATCAGTAATGAGTATAAATTGCATCCCTCAGGCCTTGTCGACTACTACACACAACCTCTCTCTCTGGGCGAGCTCATGGTTTTGAAATCCCATGGTTTTAGAGTTTCCATGATAGAACATGATGGATACATCTCCTGTTCTGGGATGGTGATGCATTCTGACTCCATGTGTAGAGGACACGGAAGTGTGAGTTTGTGATATTCCCAGCTCTTGCCCTGGATAGTGTGTACTGTGAAGGGAGGCCATGCAGTTCCATTGAACTTTACCTTACCATATTCCAGGAGTCTTTTGGCTTGCAGATAGCAGTAAACTCCTTCCAGGTAGTGGGAGGAGGACCAATGTATCCAGGGAACTGCTATCTGCCAGACACAGTGTGTCTGTACAGTGTCGTGTACTTTTAAAGGAGCATGACATTTATTTCTCAGAGTTACTCTGTGAGGGAAGACTGCAAGGTCTGCAAGCTGTAGGTCCCTCTTGCACATTCCTGTTTGTCTTGGTTTCCAGCAGCCCTGGTTAAAAACTACAAAAGGCTAACCTTGGGCCACAGGAGATGGGATCAGTGACACTCCAGAATGTAGTCATGGACTTCTTCCTGGAGGAGTGGCAGCTACTTGATTGTGCTCAGAAGCAATTGTATTGCGATGTGACATTGGAGAACCTGAGGAACCTAATCTCAGTGGAATGTCCAGTTACTGAAACAGAAGTGATCTTCAGGGTGGAGCAAGGACAAGAGCCATGGATGGTGGAGGGAGAGAGCCCATTTTGGAGCCATCTAGAAGTTGTCTGCTTATTTGATGATAAGCTGGAGAGACAATGGATAAGCAGAGAAAATTTTTTGAGCCCAGATTTGTTTACCTTCAAAGAAACACTGACTAAGGTGAAAGTCCAAAATTATAATCTGGATATAGACCTTATTTCTTCAAGAAAAAAACAACATGAATGTGAATCAAATGGAACCTAATTTAGATTTATTCAGTTATAATAAAAGTTATACTAGAGAAAACTCTTATGAATGCAATGAATATGGGAAAGCCCGAAAAAAGAAATGTTATCCAATTAGACATAAAAAAACAACATACAAAGGAAAAAAAACTTTGAGTGCAATGGATGTGGCAAAGCCTATAGCAAGAAGGAAAACCTTGTAACTCATTTAAAAATTCATAATGGAGAGAAACCCCTTGTGTACAATGATTGTGGTAAAGCTTTTATACATAAAGGAAAACCTATGGTCTACAGGAAGCTTCACACTGAAGAGAAACCTTATGAATGCAGTCAGTGTGGGAAGACATTCACTTGACACTCCTCCTTTAATCAATATGTCAAGTCTCATTCACTTGAGAACTTATTTGAATGTAAGGAATGTGGGAAAACCTTCAAGTATAATTCATCCCTTTATAAACATTGTAGATTTCATATAGGTGAGAAACTATACAGATGTAGAAAATGTGGCAAAGCCTTAAAAACTCATCAGTGCTTGTTATGCATCAGAGAATTCATATAGGAGAGAGATCCTATGGATGTACTGAATGTGGTAAAGCCTTCATCAAGAAGTCTCATCTCCTTAAACATTGCTTAATTCATACAGCAGAGCATCAACATGAATGTAATATATGTGGGAAATTTTTTCACTGGAAGCCAAACCTCATTTTTCATCAAAGAAGTCATAAAAAAGGAAACCTTATAAATGTGAGAAAGCTTAAACTTGGTCTTTTAAGCAAGAGAGAATGAATAATGATAAAACCCTACTGATTGCATGAATATGTATGTTCTGAAATTCATATTCTGTGATTTTACTAATTTTGTTTAAAAGGCTACAGAAATTTTTGAGTTATAAATGGTGGACAGTTTAACTGTTGAATATAAAGCTTAGGAAGTTGTGAGAAATGGAAAGATCAAGGCATCAGGGTGAAAATTACATGTATGCATTGCCCCTGATTAGATTGCCCCTATTTCCAAAATTTTGACATCCAGTATTTAGTGCACACTATATAGAGCTACATGGAAAACTTTCTAGTATTGATTTCATTTGTTTCTTCACCAACATAATCTAAACCCCAGAACACAATTATGACTTGGCAAAAAGAAAACCAAAACTATTTACACTCAGCTCAAACCGAACATGATCTTAGATCTCTAGAAATCTATTTTTTTCATTTGAAATCTGTGTTTTTCTGTAGTTGTCAAAAACATGTCTGAAATAACCATGCATAATGTAAATAGAATATCCTTTTACTTTTCACATCCACCTTCCTTCTAGAATATATTATACCTTGAGATAATTTTACCTTTAATTTTTTCCCATTTAACAGGAACACTCAGAAATGTCACTTTTTGGCTGGGGAAAGGAAGGGAGATTTGGCTTAATAAGTGCAGAGTTTCTGTTTAAGGTGATGAAAAAATTGGGGTAATGGATTTTGGTGAGGGTAGCACAATAATGTGGATGTAATTAATACTAGTGAATTGTACAATTGAAATTGGTTACAATGGGAAATTTTGAGTTGTATAATGTTACTACAATAAAACGTTTAAAAGAAAAAAAATCCTATCATGTATTTAAATACCATCTGTATATTGTATACTACTTATACATTATATACATCTATACAATTAATGCTATTAATTTATATCTATATATTTAAATACTATCTGTACATCCCAACTTTCTATGCAGTTTGATCTCATCTGAACTTGAGAATCATATCCAACTGTCTACTTGATATCTTCATTTGGATGTCAAATGGGTAACTAAAATTTAATCTGGCCATTTCTTAGATATAACATTTTTTAAAAAGGTGACAGAATAAAAACAAGATAAATTGGACTACATAGTGTTTTGTAAACAATGCCATCAAGAAAGTGAAAACACAACCCAGAGAATAGGAGAAAATATTTACAAATCATATACCTGACAAAGGACTTGTATTCTTAATATGTAAAAAAAACTCTTACAGCTCAACAATAAAAAGATAAATAACCCAGTTTTAAAATGGGTGAAGGATTAGAATAGATATTTCTCCAACGAAGATATTCAAACAAACAATAAGCACATAAAAAGAAGTTCAACATCATTAGTCACTAGGGAAATGCATATACATATCAAAACCACAATAAGATACAATTTCATACACATAGGAGGGCTATAATGAAACTTACAGACAATAAAAAGTGTTGGCAAGGACATGGAGTAATTGGAAACTCATACACTGCTGGTGGGAATGTAAAATGGTACAGGCATTTTGGAAAATAGTCTTGCAGTTCTTCAAAATGTTAAGCATAGAATTACCATATAGCCCAGGAATTCTACTCCCAATTATATATCCAAGAGAAATGAAAACATATGTTCATGCAAAAACTTGTACATTAATGTTCATAGCAGCATTATTTATAATAGCCCAAAAGCAGAAACAACACAACTGTCCATAAACTGATGAGTGGATAAACAAATTGGTATTTCTGTACTATGGATTCAGCAACAAAAATGAATGAAGTACTATTGATTGATACACACTACAAATGAATGAACCTTAAAAATATCATGTGAAATGAGAGAAACCAGTCACAAAAGACCACATTTTGAAGAATTCCATTTAAATGAAATGGCCAGAATGGACAAATCCATAGAGACAGAAAGTAGATTAGTGGTTTCCTAGGGGTAGGGTGAATTTTAAAATATGTGAATTATATCTCAATACAGATGTTTTAAAAAGAACTTAACTTGGCCAAAACCTAACTCTTCACTCCCTGAAGCCTCTTCCTCCCTCATTTTCTCCCCTACATGTCCAGTCTAATAGCATAGAAGTCATCCTTGAGTCTTCTTTATACACCCTCACATACAATCCATCTATGTATCCAGTTGTCATTATCTCAAAATATACCCCAATTCTGACCACCTCACTTCTTCTCAGATCTAGTCCAAGTTATCATCATCTATATCCCAATGTAAATGTTTTCTAACTGGTCTCTGAGCTTCTACCTATACCTCCATGAGTCTGTTTCCACGTTATAGCAAGTTTACTTGTTTAAAAAATGTAAATCAAATCATATCATCTATTGTTTAAAGCCCTCTGGTGAATTTCTACTGCACTTAAATATAATCCAATCTAATCTCCTTTTATGGCCCACAAGTCCACAGAATTGAGTCTCTGTCTTTCTTAGCAAATCCACCAAAAGTTCTCTGAATGCTGCTGTCTTCCTGTTCTGTGAATAGGCCAAATTTTTTTTCAGCCTCATGACTTTTGCACTTTCTATTCCTTCTGACTGTCCTGACTGATTCCATGCTATCATTCAGATTTTAGCTCAAAAGTCACCTCCTCAGAGGTGCTTTCTAAAGTAACATTGCCTCTGAGTAGCTCTCTGTCCTATTATCCTGTTTTTTTTTTAATAATACTTATAGTTAGCTGAAATTATCTCATATATTTCTTTGTTTATCTAATTATTGCCTGTTCCCCTAATAGATTATATGTTTCCTCAGATCAAGGACATTGTTTAACTTATTCATTGTCATATCTCCCACACAGTTCAAGAAAGTTCCACAGAGTTGGTAAGAGAGGAATTGAATCTTAGAGGATATAATTAAGTACAAGAAGTAGTATTCTCCAATATCAAACAACAAGAATGTTGGCAAAGATGTTGACATGAATATGGCCTGTATGGGGCATAAGGAGATTTGTGTGACTAAATAATAATTAGAGGTCTGTGGAAACGAATTTAATATAAAAGTTTTAGTTTGCCAAAGGGTTGCCAGTGCAAAGTACAAAAAAAAAAATGTGTTGGCTTTTATAAAGGGTATTTATTTGGGGTAAATGCTTACAGTTCCAAGGCCATGAAAAGTCCAACTCAAGGCACTGTAAGAGGTGCTTTCTCAACCAAGTCAGCTGTCACATGTTGAAGCAAGATGGCGGGCAATCTCTGCCTGGTCTCTGCCTTCCCCTCTAGGCTATACTGTCTCCCAGGGCTCAGCTGAGGGCAACCAGGCATAGGGCTTGTCTCTAATGGGCCTCTTCTCTCAGGCTCAACTGCTCTGCTTTTTCCCAGCTGCAAGCTATGAGGCAAATGGCTGATCTCTCCCCAAGACCTCAGCTGCTTGACCCTCTCCTTTCTGTCACATGGCAGGATCAAAAATGGCAGAGCTCTCTTTTCCAGCATGTCTCCATTTTTTTTATCTGACCCAGCAAGAGGGCAGAAACCCAACTTGAGTCACACTTCACTGACAAAGTCCAATTGAAAAGGATGTTCACACCCTTAGGAGTGCACCAGCCCACAAACAATCTTTCTCTTTTGGGGATTCATAAAATAATTTCAGACTGCCACAATAGGTAAATTGGGCTAAATGCTCATGATCTTGAATGTCAGTCTGGGTTTCTAGATTTTTATCCTGGAAGCAATAAGACAATGAAAATTTTTAATATGGAAAATATTAATTAATATAATTTACTAAATATCTACTCAATGCTACACATGCTCACATATGTTATTTAATTTAAAATTTACAACAACCCTATGTATTACCTCTGTTTTCCTAAAGAATGTTTAGATGACAATTGATTATTTGAGGACAAATTAAACTAGAGCAAAAAGAGTGGAAGTATTTAAGTGAATCCAAGATTCTTGTCAAAGGAAAAATAAGATGAGATGGCAGATTGTAAAAGGAAAAAGAAAGAAAGAGAGAGGGAAACGTTGATTCCAAAGTTTATTTCCAAGATGTATGAAGAGAAAAAAAAAGGAAGCAGAGGGAGGGGGATGCAAAGTTGTCTGGGGAAAGAGGGAAGAGTTTTAGCAGAACATTTAAATGGAAAAAGTCATGAAGATGTGCAAAAATATGGTACTGGTATTCACAAAGATTCAAAGCTGGAGATGGAGAATTTGAATATCCCTCCCACCTCAGAATGGAGTTATTTTGTAACTGAACTAAATTAGAGACTTACCAAAAATTGAAATGTTGCTTTCTTCTTGTTTGTTTGTCAAAGAAAAGCAAAGTCCCTACCATACTCATACTGATTCTGTAACTTTATACACACATTAGGGTCTGCCTCCCAAGAGGGCTGGCTTGAATCACCCACAGAAGAGATACCATACAGAATGAGGTCATGCAAACAGAGAAGAAAGATGGTATGGTTTAAATTATTGTTTTACAAACCACACTCACCTTTAGCCCCAAGTTTGCTTTTAAATTTCCCAATTTAAAGCAGATAAAGCAGCAGTTTCCAGGTGTCCCACAAGCCACTCTTTAATACTTGTGGCAGTTTGGTATTGTTTATGAATTACAAAAAATAGATATTGGATTGTGTTTGTAAACTGGTCTGTTTCTCTGGGCATATTCAATTGTATTAGACTCAGAGGTTTCAGTTTTACTTTATTAAATCAAGTTTAGGGCTTTTATTTGACCACGTCATTAGGGCAACTCAGTTAGAATCCCCACCTACAGCTAGCCTATAGCTGTGAGCTGTATACACAGATGCTCAATCAAAGACAGGGAAGTAAACACATGGAGAAAGAGAATACAGAGAGTTGAGTTTTTGATGCTGGAGCCCCAGGAAGAAAGCCGAGCCGTTCACCTGATAGTTCACAGCTGGTCTTGTGGAGAGAGCAGGGCAGCTGAGCCTGAAAAGAGAAGAGCCCCAGGAAGAGAGATGAACCTTATGCCACCCTACAACTGAGATCCGAAGAAGCTGGGACTCTGGAGTCTTAAGAGGAAGAGGAAGGCTGAGCCCTCACAGATATCACCCGCCATCTTGCTCCAACACATGGCCAATGACTTTGGGTAAAAAAAAGTACCCTCATGGTACCTTGAGTTGGACTCTTTAGGGCCTTGTGACTGTAAGTTTCTACCCCAAATAAATGCCCTTTATAAAAGCCAACCGATTTCTGGTACTTTGTATCCACACCCGTTTGGCTGAATAATACAATACTGAAAACTTGAACAGTGTTTCAAAGACTTTAGAACCTGAAGTCTAAAAAGTGTTATCTTTTTATTGCTCTGATCTGCATAAATTTGTCTTCTCCATTAAGTCTTTTCCATATCTGCTACCCCTGGGACTTTGTTTCACGCTTGCATTCATGTCCAGTTAAATGCTAATTATTCTTCAACACCATATTTTAGATTTTTTTCCCTAAATTATTATAATATTGCATCAGGGAACTTGAGATTTCATGGAAGTAGCAGTGGCTTTACAGCAGTGGCTTTAGATAAAGCATAAGCTTTGTTGAATTTGCCTTCCCATTAGGTATTTCAAAGTTAGACTTGGAGGTTTACTTGAATACATTAAACTTTTTAAAAACCTAGTTATCATTTATAAGTATGATCAGCATTATCACATGAACACAAAATGTACATTTTTCAATCATTATTAGACTACTCCCAGTGTGCTAGGCACTTCACTAAATGTTATTCCAAAAACCTTGCTTTTCTTTATGTTAATATCTAATTTAAAATTCATCTTATCTAATATTCCTTTATATTTTCTTCCCAAAACTAGGCTTGATACTAAAAGTAAGAATATTGAAACACTAATCCAGCTGCAATACTTAGTGATGTTCTATTAAAAGTTTGGTGATTTTCCAAACTTGGTTTTCCTTCAAAGTTTAGTAAGCCCTCACCCTGTGCCAAGTCATGCCTAGTGCAGACTAATTTCAAAGTGCAGGGTATTTCACTGCTGAAAGCAGTGATTTTCCAACAAGTTTTGTATGTGGGTCATATGACAAGCTGACACCACTCTACCGTTATGGCCACATCTTTTTTTGTCTACCCACTCCTGGGTACTCTATTCCAGTCATATTGAAACATTTCAGATTGAGTTCTTCAGAGTTTCACCTTTAGATCTTGTATTCAGCAGTCCTTATTTCTGATTCCAATTTAATGAAATGTTAATATCTAAGACCCACCATGTACTCCAGAAAAAAATACAAAATAATCACAGAATGATGATTTTGTGTAGACATTTTAGTGGGAAAACTATACAAATTTCTTCTCAGCAGGGAAAAAATTAGAATTTTAATAATTTTCACATTATATTAGCACCAAAATAGTGCCATTCTTACACACTCCTGAGGAATAGCATCTAATTAGAATGCAAATATTTGGGAAGTATGTCCACTATAACATAACACTATTTTCATTATAGAACCAAATTTGTTTAAACTAGAAAAGTTATACCAGTTAATATGTAGGTAATAGAGGCAGAAAAACCTAGTGACACAGAAGGCTGGCTCTGGAGCGTGAAAGTCAAAGGTGGAATTTTGGTGCTGGCATTACTATCTATGTGACCTCCAAAACACTGACATCTCAAAGCCCCACTTTCCTAACCTGTAAAATATGCTTAGTCACAGAGTTGTGAGAGCTAAACAGAGTTTGACAGAGTGGATGGCACATAGAAAGTACTCAATAAATGTTATAGATCGTTTTTACTTTTATATTTTCTGTAAGAGTAATTAAATTTAATTAAATGTATCTGATATGTAATTTTCAGTAAGATTGCTCCTTAAAAATAAGTGTCATGTGTTCTGCTTTAGGGAAACTAATAGAGACTAACTTGTTTTCTTCTCTCTAAAATCATAGGATAGGGGAGCAGGTGTAGCTCAGTGATTGAGCACCTGCTTCCCATGTACAAAGTCCTGGGTTCAAACTCTGGTACCTCCTTTTTAAAAAGTAAATAAATAAAAGAATAGGATATATTACAAACTCATGTTTTGGGCTTTCAAACTCTTCATTGGGTATCTTTGATATACTAATGACTATTTTATATCAAAATGTATTTTGTAACAGGTTTGAACTAGGTTGGGGAGGAAATACAAATATAAGTGTTGTATTACTTTTCTTTGTTTATTGTTATTGAATATACTGGATATTGTCTGTCTGAGCTTGCTGGCTGCTATGAAAAATACCACACACTGGTTGGTTTAAACACCTGGAATTTATTTTCTCAAAGTTTTGGAGTCTAGATGTAAAAAATCAATAGGCTGTGCTTTCTCCTGGAGTCTGTACTGCTGGCTCGCCACAATCCCTGGGTTCCTTAGCTTGAATCTCTGCCTCTGTCACATGGCAATGTGCTCCTTTCTCTGGCTTCTTACTTCTGGCCTCTCCTGACTTTTGGCTTCTACTGTCTGACAGCATAAAAATTTCCTTTGCTTACAGGGACTCCAGTCAAATGGACTACCCCAATTCAATTAGGCCTCATCTAAATAGGATCTTCAAAGAGCAAATGAATAGACAAATGAGTCTATGGTTTAACTAATAGTAATATCTTCAATTTCTTATTTACAAAAGGGTTCACATCCACAGGAACACAGATTTGACTTACACATGTATTTTGTGGGGTACATGATTCAATCCCCAACACTGTCATTCATACAACATCTAGAATACAGAACACTTGCCTCTAGTGAAAAAACCCCTCCTTTACCTTTCACCCTTATCTATCCCCCGGGAGATCAGATTCTGGGTTATGGATTGATACATCATTCTAAGGGTGAAGCTTTTACTAAGCCCAAGTGCCCCACCCTCTTTTCTTTTTTTCTCTGAAAAAGACAAGCCTGACCTTCCATTTCAATTGAAGTTATAAGATCAATGACTCTGCGGGAAGCGGCTGTGGCTCAATCGGTAGGGCTCCCGTTTACCATATGGGAGGCCCCGGGTTCGGTTCCGGGGGCCTCCTGGTGAAGGCAAGCACACCCGCACGGCGTGGTTAGCTGACCCAGTGAGAACAAGCAGAAAGGGGGGGATAAATGAATAAATAAATAAAATCTTTAAAAAAAAAAAAAAAAAAAGATCAACGATTCCGATTAAGGTTGGGGTGGAAATGGATACAGTGGGCTTAATTTGAGGCTACTTTAATCTATCTTGCATAATAATCCATTAAATACCAGATTAAAATATTAATTAACAAGGTGCCATTAAAATGAAATAAAGTGACATTATGAAAGGAGTGATGTCATAAACATGGTGATATAAGACATCCCCTGGAAGTCTCCCCTCAGAATCAACCAACAGAAGGACAAATCCCACTTGCTTGGAACTCTGGAGGACAATAGAGACTGGAGAAGGACTCAGCAAATGCCAAACCAAAGAAAAAGAAAAATAATGTCCAAGATCAGGTAGGAGATTTCCATCCCAGACCTACTGTTCTGACCCCTCACCCTCACCTGGTCCCACACAGCTTGGGAGTCGAGCAGAGGCAGCACAGCCCGCGTCCCTCCTGCCGCAGATGCAGACTATAGAGCCACTCATATCAGTGAGTTAGAGCCTCACACATATCCAGGAAATGGACCCAAGTCTGCAGAAACCCAGGGCAAAACACAAGCTGCTGAAGAGTGCTGCATATAAATAGGAAAAAGAAAAGAGATAGAGAAAGAGCAAAACTGTTCGCTAGAGGTGAGCGCAGTCAGTCCAGTCTCTCTTCGCTGGACCATCTAAACACAAATGGACCTTTCTGGATTGACTCACCTTTCTGGATTAACCCCAGCTGAGTCCTTGGGGCAGGATACCCTAACAGGGAAGAAACCAGAGGCAGAAAAACCTGATGTTAAAAAGGGGAGTGAGAGAATTGGGGCAGAACTGCTGTAGGACAGGATGGCTCCCAGAACTGAAAAGTATAAGGAAAGGGGGCACTGAATGACCAGTTTCTCTTATTTCAACAAATCACAAGAGCTGGGGAAAAAAATACTGCACAAAAACAAAGTAGAAAAATAACTTAATTTTAAAAGTGGACAAAAGACTTGAACAGACATCTCTCCAAAGAAGATATACAAATGATCAGAAAGCACATGAAAAGATGCTCAACCTCATTATCCATGAGGGAAATGAAAATCAAAACGACAATGAGATACCATTTGACACCCATTAAATGGCTGCTATTTTTAAAATGGAAGAAAAAAAAAAAAAAACCAAGAGTTGGAGAGGATACAGAGAAATACGAACACTCATTCATTGCCGTGGCAATATAAAATGGTGCAGAAGCTGTGGAAGACAATTTGGCGATTCCTCAGAAGCTAAGTATAAAACCACCACATGACCCAGCAATCCCACTATTTGGTACTTGCCCAAAAGAATTGAAAGCAGGGACTTGAACAGATATTTGCATAAAAACAGTAGAGAGAATCAACAAAACCAAAAGTCTAACCTTTAGCTAGACTGACAAAGGAAAAAAGAGAGAATATGCAAATAAAATCAGAAATGAGAGGGGGGACATTACTACTAATCATACAGAAATAAAAAAGACCATAAGAGGACACTATAAAAAACTGTATGCCCTGACCAATGGAACCAAATTGAGAGTTCCAATATAGATCCTCACATATACATTCATCTGATATTCGACAAGGCCACCAAGCCCATTCAGTTGGGAGAGAATGGCCTCTTCAACAAATGGTGCTTAGAGAATTGGATATCCATATCCAAAAGAATATGAGAGGAACACCATCTTACACCTTATTTTAAAAAGTCAACTCAAGATGGATCAAAGATCTAAATGTAAGAGCCAAGACCATCTTGGAAGATAATGTAGGGAAGCATCTACAGGACCTTGTAATAGGAAATGGTTTCATGAATTTCACACCCAAAGCATGAGCAGCAAAAGAAAAAATAGATAAATGGGATCTTCCCAAAATTAAAAACTTCTGCACCTCAAAGGATGTTATCAAGAAAGTAAAAAGGTAGCCTACTCAATGGGAGAAAATATTTGGCAACCTTATATCTAATAGGAACCTAATATCCTGCATAAATAAAGAAATCCTACACCTAGAAAATAAAAGGACAAACAACCCATTTAAAAAATGGGCAAGTGACTTGAAAAGACACTTCTCCGAGGAAGAAATACAAATGGCTAAAAAGCACATGAAAAGATGCTCAACATCGCTAGCTATTAGGAAAATGCAAATCAAAACTACAATGAGATACCATCTTATACCCATCAGATTGGCAGCTATTAAAAAAGCAGCAGACTATAAGTGTTGGAGAGGATGTGGAGGAATGGTAACCTTCATCCACTACTGGTGGGATTGTAGAATGGACCAGCCAGTATGGAGGACTCTTTGGCAGTTCCTCAAAAAATTAACTATAGAACTTCCATATGATCCAATGATTCCACTGCTGGGTATATACCCTGAAGAACTGAAAGCAAAGACATCAACATATATATGCACACCAATGTTCATAGCGGCATTGTTCATTATGCCAAAAGTTGCAATCAACCCAGGTGCCCATCAGCAGATGAATGGATAAACAAAATTGTGGTACATAGATACAATGATATATTACTCAGCTGTAACAAGGAATAAAGTGCTAACACACGGGATAATATGGATGAATCTTGAAGACCTTATGTTGAGTGAAGCAAGCCAGGCATTGAAGGCTGAACAGTATGTGACCTCACTGATATGAATTAAGGAAATTGAGCAGTCTCAGAAAGCTATTGTCTGTAAGATAGGTTTACAAGAAATAGAAAGAGAAGAGACAGTTGTGAGCCACCACCCATACGGATGTAATCTATGGTAAAGTGATAGAGTGTAGTTGCATATTGAAGGGATAGGAAAGGAGGGTAGTAATATTATTGGGCTGGGTGGTGCAGCGTTGACAGGTGGGTAGATTGGGAAGGGTGGGTTAGAATGTCCAGCATACTGGGGGGAAGGTTGGGAGAGGAACCAGGTGAACACTGGGGATTTGTGGGTATGGAGTGGGAATGTTCTTATGGCAATATGACAAGGAAGGGTCACTAGTATAGGGTGTTGGTTAGAGGGGCTTTCAGGACAGGGCGCACCTGGAGCAGGCTTCTAGGGAGTGTGTGAGTGTTCATTCTGTTATAATGTGTTGTATCAGTGGGTGGAGACCCACATAATGAGAGGGAAGGAGTTGGACTCCCATCTTTGGGAGGACCGATTTGTTCAGAAAATGACAGGTGGAAGTCTCTCAAGAGCAAGGGAGGTTCCTAATCGGGGAGGACAAATCATTGTGTCAAGACCTCTTGTTGCATGTAACTATGAATCTTGTCATACAATGAGTCAAGCCAGGGGGTGGTTGTGGGCCCCGGGGGGATGGGGTGAGAAGAATAGAAAAGATCAAACAAGGGGTATTTAGTGGTCAGTGGAAATGTTCTTCATTACCATACAGCTATGGACACAGGACATGGTAAATATCACCAAAATTTATGAAAGTGTATGGTCTAAAATGTAAACCATAGTGTAAACCATTGACAATGTTTAGTAGCTATGTTTCACTATTTGTGTATCAGTTATAACAATGCTACCATCCACATATAAAAAGGTATTAATATGTGGGGGAGGAAAAGGGGAAGATGTTGGGTATATGAGAGTCTCCTGTATTCTGTATGTGACTTTGTTGTGACCTAAAACTTCTTTGAAAACAAAATGAAAAATAGTGAGACACTGGTGAATGAGAGGGGGAAGGTGCCATGGTACAGACTAGACACCAGATATTGCAGTGATAAACGGCAAAAGGTCAAAAAAAACATTTTTTTTTTAGTTTTCATTTTTTAATATCCCAACATTTTATTTTAGTTTTAGTTTTTTAAAAAAAATTTTATGTATTTTATATCTTCCATTTAAACTTATAATTATTATTTCATTTTCCTATTAATTGTATTCAGCTATTACAATGGCTTCATCTTTGAAGAAGCTTTGGATCACAGAAGGGTTACAACTGGGGCAGGGGTGCATCGTTAGTGTGGGGTGTCAGGGATGGGGGTAGCATGGGAGGAAGTTCACCTTAGCAGAAATATAGGGATATAAAAATGTTCAAATGTTCATGGGGCATTGTCACAATAGGTGGAAAATCAATCAATAAATAAGAGAATAACTTAATTCCCCTCCTGGAGAGCTCTGCCACATTCTCTAAGGGAGCAGCAATAGTTCCCCAAGTGCAGGGGCAGTGACTGGCGAAGGAGGATGATCCACTGATAGGCCCTTGACATTGATGAGTAGCCTTATGAGTCTTTGCTCTTGAGCTTGAAACTTAGCCTATTGTTATGGGGTGCCTAAGGGTTGCCTCCTGAGAGCCTCCTTGTTGTTCAAATGTGGCCGCTCTCTAAGCCAAACTCAGCATATGAATACATTACCTTCCTCCCAGCGTGGGACATGACTTCCAGGGATGAGCCTCCCTGGCACCAAGGGATTGCCACCAAGTGCCAACTGGCAATGCGACTGGAAAAAGACCTTGAGTAAAAGGGGGAAGGGTAAAGACATATGAGTTTATATGTCTAGGAGACTTCAAAATGAGTTGGGAGGTCATCCCAGAGGTAACGCTTACTCACATCTCAGTAGGATCTCATAGAATTCCAAAGTGGATATCACCCCAAATAGTGGGCTCCTGAGGGCTCTGGAGACACCCAGGTCCTATGTCAGGGCGATACCTCCAGAGTTTCATGCCTTGCCAGTGGGCCCTACTTTGAAGTTTGTGCTCCTGAGAGTGACAGAGTTGATTCAACTGTGCCTTCCCTGCACATGGCTCATCTGTCCCTTCTATTCAAACCTATACTTGGTGCTGTAGTTTGTAGGTGTACGTCCAGCGACTTGAGTGTTTGGGCTGTCCATGCGCCAGCTGGGCCTGGAACCTCAGTGGAGCAGCAACTCCTACTCTACAGTTCATTGGACTTACCCTGGACAACTGGAGGGGAGATGATGACGGACAACATCCATCCCAGGAAATGGAGAGAGTCTGCAGCTGCAGGCAGGATAATCCCATCCATCTTCCCCATGGGATATAAGCCCCCTCTCAATGGGAGGTGGAGTGGACATCACCATCCCAGACACCTCAGGATTGGGGGAAGAGCTATGGACTAGAGTGAACTTACTTCTATTCTACTTTAGACATATTGCGATTCAAGCAATGGAAGAAATTACAACATTGATGTAGAGCCAGTGGCCACTGGAGGCTCTGGGGGCAGGGAGAGGGAAAAGCAGTTGTAATACAGGGGCTTTTTTGGTACACAGGAATTGTCCTGAGTGATATTGCAATGGCAGATATAGGCCATTTTATATCATCATATAACATGCAGAACTGTGTGGGAGAGAGTGTGGTCTACAATGTGAATTATGGTCCATGCTTAGTGGCAAAGCCCCAGGATGTGTTTATCAATTGCAATTAATGTGCCACACTAATGAAGGATGTTTACGTGTGAGGTTGTGGGAAGTGTGTGAGGTGGGGCGTATGGGAATCCCTATATTTTTTGTGTAATATTTATGTAATCTAAGTATCTTTAATAAAATAAATAAAAATTAAATAAAAAAAGAATCACTGATAGTGCTTAAACCACAAAGGGGGAGCAATTTCTTGAGTGATCCTTGAAGAAATCACACTACATGTTCCATCCAATTGTTCTAGCACTTACACTAAAATTCCTGGCCTTCAATAAAAAAATAGCTTTTACCTAATGAAAAAAAAAAAAAAAAAAAAGAATAAATGTGTCAAAAAAAAAAAAAAAAACCTGTATGCCAACAAATTAGACAACTTAGATGAAATGGAAAACTTCCTAGAAATACACGAACAACCTACACTGACTCTAGAAGAAACAGAAAATCTCAGCAGAGCCATTACAAGTAAAAAGATTTAATCAGTCATCAAAAACCTCCCAACAACATTGGAATTGTCCTGATGGTGTTGCAATGGCAGACACAGGCCATTATATATCTTGTCATAACTTACAAAATTGGACAGGAGAGAGTTTAAACTATAATGTAAACTATAATCCACACTTAGTGGCAATGCTCCAATATGTGCTCATCAATTTTAACAAATGTACCACACTAATGAAGGATGTTGTTAATGTGGGAAAGTATGGGAGGGGGAGGGAGTGAGGCATATGGGAATCCTCTACATTTTTAATATAACATTTATGTAATCTAAGTATCTTTT
This sequence comes from Tolypeutes matacus, assembly GCA_026826555.1. NCBI lineage: Eukaryota > Metazoa > Chordata > Mammalia > Cingulata > Chlamyphoridae > Tolypeutes > Tolypeutes matacus. Next base: position 1,256,348 of record JAKSZT010053779.1, on the reverse strand, counting down.
TAAAAAAAAAACAACAAACAAAAAAACAACTCCCAACAAAGAAAAGCCCAGGACCAGATGCTCACAGGGAAATTCTACCAAACATTCCAAAAAGAATTAATACCAATCCTATTAAAATTCTTCCAAAAAATTGAGATCACTACCTAACATTCTATGAGACCAATATCACCTTAGTACCAAAACCAGAAAAGATACTACAAGAAAATAAAATTACAGACCAATTTCTCTTATGAATATAAATGCAAAATCCTCAACAAAATACTTGTAAATTGGATCCAATAGCACATTAAAAGAAGTATACACCATGTATTAGTCAGCCAAAGGGGTGCTAATATAAAATACCAAAAATGGGTTGGACTTTATAAAGGGTATTTATTTGGGGTAGAAGTCCACAGATACCAGGCCATAAAGCGTTAAGTTTCTTCTCTCACCACAGTCCATTGCCACGTGTTAGAGCAAGACAGCTGCTGGCGTTTGCCAGGCTTCTGGGGTTCCTCTCTTCCCGGGACTGCATTTCTCTCCGGGCTTAGCTCCTGTTTTCTCCACAAGGTCAGCTGTAGATGATCAGGCGAACGGTTTGCTTCTCTTCTCCTGGGGCCTTCTTTCCAACATCAAAACTGCTTCTCAAAAGACTGCTTCAACTGTCCTTTGCCTTGCCTTTTATATGCAATTCCCCACCCACCAATGGGTGGGGCTCAATGCCCTAATCCTAACCTAATCATGCCTAGATTAACAGATCAGTTTACAAGCATGATTCAATTATATTTTTGGAATTCATAATTACATCAAATTCCCCAACGGTTACACACCATGATAAAGTGGGTTTTATCCCAGGTTTGCAAGGATGGTTCAACATAAGAAAATCAATTAACATAATACACCACATTAACAAAACTAAGGGGAAAATAAGTGATTTTCTCAATTGGTGCAGAAGGCATTTGACAAAATCTAACATCCTTTCTTGATTTAAAAAAACACTTGAAAAAATAGGAGTAGAAGGAAATTTCTTCAACATGATGAAGGGCATTGTATTAGTCAGCCAAAAGGGGTGCTGATGCAAATTACCAGAAATCTGTTGGCATTTATAAAAAGGTATTTATTTGGGGTAGATGCTTACAGTTACCAGGCCATAAAGCATAAATTCCTTCCCTCTCCAAAGTCTACTGCCACGTGTTGGGCAAGATGGCTGCTGACGTCTGTCAGGGTTCAGGCTTCCTGGGTTCCTCTCTTCCCAGGGCTTGCCTATCTCTAGGCTCAGCCTTGCTTCTCTCCACACGGCCAGCTGTAAACTATCAGGTAAACAATTCCTTTCTTTTCCCGGGGCCTTCTCTCCTTCCTCATGACCAAGCTCCTCTGTGTGCTTACTTCCCCAGGTTCCAGCATTAAAACTCCAAACTCCCTTTTCTGCGGTGCCGTTTCTCTGTGAGTCCCCACCCACCAAGGAGCAGGAATGCAATGTCCTACTGACGTAGCCCAATCAAAGCCTTAATCGTTATTTAATCAAGTAAAAATAAAACCTCTGAATCCAATACACTCTAATATGCCTAGAGGAAAAGACCAGTTTACAAACATAATCCAATATTTCCTTTTGGAATTCATCAGTAATATCAAACTGCTACAGGCATATATGAAAAACCCACAACTAACATTATATTCAACGGTAAAAGACTGAAAGCTTTCCCTCTAAGATCTAGAACAAGATTAGGATGCCCACTGTCACCACTGCTATTCAACATTGTGCTGGAAGTTCTAGCCATAGCAGTTAGACAAGTAAAAGAAAGAAAAGGTATCCAATTTGGAAAGGAAGAAGTAAAACTTTCACTATTTGCAGATGACATGATCTTATATATAGAAAGTCCTGAAAAAGCTACAACAAAGCTACTAGAGATAATAAGCAAATTCAGCAAAGTATCAAGGTACAAGAGCAAAAAGGGAAAATCAGTAGTGCTTCTGTATACTAATAATGAGCAATCTGAGGATAAAATCAAGAAAAAAAATCCATTTACAATAGCAACTAAAAGAATCAAATATCTAAGAATAAAATTAACCAAGGATATAAAGGACTTTTACATGGAAAACTACAAAACTTTGCTAAAAGATATCAAAGAAGATCTCAATAAATGGAAGAACATTCCATGCTTAAAGATTGGAAAACTCAATATTGTTTAGATGTCAATTCTAACCAAAATGATTTACAGATTTAATGCAATCCCAATCAAAATTCCAAAACCCTACTTTGTAAAAATAGAAAGGCCAATTATCAAATTTATTTGGAAGGGTAAAAGGCCCAGAATAGCCAAAATCATCTTCAAAAAGAAGACCTAAGTCAGAGGACCCAACTTCCTGACATTAAAGCTTATGTTAAAGCTACAGTGTTCAAAACAGCATGGTACTAGCAGAAGGTTAGATATATAGACCAATCAAATTGAATTGAGAGTTCTGAAATAGACTCTCTCATCTATGGCCAATTGATTTTGTACAAGGCTGCCAAGTCCACTCAATTAGGAAAGAATAGTCTTTTCAACAAGCAGTGCTAGGGGAACTGGATATCCATGTGCAAAAGAATGAAGGAGGACACCTATCAGACACCATATATAAAAATTAACTCAAAATGGATCAAAAACCTAAATATAAGAACCAGGACTATAAAACTCCTAGAAGAAAATATAGGGAAGCATCTTCATGATCCTATGTTAGGCAACAGTTTCTTAGATATAACACCCAAAGCACAAGCAACAAAAGAAAAAGTAAATAAATTGGACCTCATCAAAATTAAAAACTTCTGTGCATCAAAGGACTTTATCACAAAAGTGAATAGACAAACTACTCAATGGGAGAAATTATTTGGAAATGACATGTAACAGTTTGAAGCTTTTTGTGGATCCCAGGAAAGATCCATGTTCTTAAAGCTAATCCATTCCTGTGGGTGTGAGACTCTTTGATTGGATTGGATTCAGTTCCTGGGCTGTGGCAGTTTGAGATTATTTTATGAACCCCCAAGAGAAAGATTATGTTTGTAAACTAATCTATTTCTCTGGGTGTGATACCCTCTGATTGCATTAAATTGAGCTGAGGTGTCTTTGATTAGATTATCTATAAAGATTAGGGTTTTTGATTTGACTACATCAGTGGGTGTGACTCGGATTGACCTTGATGGATCTGATAAAAACAGATACTCACTCAGACAGAGGAAGAGAAGGCTCTGTCATTTTTGATCCTGCCATATGACAGTAAGGAGAAGGCTCATACAGCTTAGGCCCTAGGGAGAGATGATCCATTTTGCCTGATAGCTTACAGCTGAAATCAGGAGGAGAACAGAATGACTGAGACTGATATAGAAGGCTCAGAAAGAAACGAGCCCTATGCCAAGAGAGAGAAACAAGCCCCAGCCAGCCTGCAGCTGAAATCGGGAAGAAAGCAGAATAGCTGAGCCCCAGAGAGGAAGCCCAGAGGGGAAAGCTGAAACCTCGCAGAGATTGGCAGCCACCGTACATGGCAACACACCAGGATCAACAGTAGCTGACTTTGGTGAGAAAGCATCTTTGCTGATGCCTTGATCTGACCTTCGAACTGTAAGCTTTTACCTCCAAATAAATCCCCATTATAAAAGCCAAAAGCTTTCTCATACTTTGCATCAGCACCCCTTTGGTAGACTAATATAAGGGCCTTTTATTGGATTACATTGGTGAGGCATGACCCAGGTGGATCTCAGTCCTCTTGCTGGAGTCCTTTATAAACGGAAGACTGAAAGCAGCAGACTCACAGGAAAATGTCACAGAGACAGAGAGAAGGGACCCAGGAACTCAGAGAGGAACCCAGGAAAGAGGAAGCCACAAAAAGAGAGGCCAGAAGCTGAAGCAACAAACCCAGAAGAGAAGCAGATGCCTCCATGTGCCTTGCCATGTGAGAAAGGACTCCAGGATTGTTGGCAACCAGTCTCCTGATGATGCCTTTATTTGGACACTTTCACATTCACAGAACTGTAAGCTTTTAACCCTAATTAATTCCCATTATAAAAGCCAACCCATTTCTGGTATTTTGCTCCCAGCAGCTTTTAGCAAACTAAAACACCACATATCTGATAAGGATTTAACATCCAGAATATATAAAGAAATCCTACAACTACAACTCAACAATAAAAAGACAAACGACAATTAAAAAATAGACAAAAGAGTTTTAATAGACATCTCTTCAAAGAGTATATACAAATGGCTAAAAGGCACATGAAAAGATGCTCAGCATCCTTAGGTACTAGGGAAATGCAAATCAAAACCATAATGAGATACTATTTAATACCTATTAGAATGGCTTCTACTTTAAAAAAAAAAAAAAAAAACAGAAAATCACAAGTGCTGGAGACTTTATAGAAAAATAGGAACATTCATTCATTGCTGGTTGCAATGTAAAATGGTTGAACCCTTGTGGAAGACAGTTTGGCATTTCTTCAGAAAGCTATATATAGAATTACCATATGACCCAGCAATCCCTTTATTAGGTATATATCCAAAAGAATTGAAATCAGGGACTCAAACAGATATTTGCACACCAATGTTCATAGTGGCATTATTCACAATTGCCAAAAAATGGAAGCAGCCCGTGTTCATCAACTGATGAATGGACAAACAAAATGTGGTATATACATACAATGGAATATTATTCAGTATTAAAATGTAATGAAGTTCTGGTTCATGCAACAGCATGGATGAACCCTTGTATTAGCCAAAGGATTACATGCAAAGTACCAGAAATCTGTTGGCTTTTATAAAGGGTATTTATTGGGAGTAGAAGCTTACAGTTATAAGGCCCTAGAGTCCAACTCAAGGTTACTTACTTACCAAACTCTGTTGCCACCTGTTGAAGCAAGATGACAGATGACATCTGCAAGTATTCAGCCTTCCTCTTTCTTAAGGCTCCATGGGCCCAGCTTCTTCTGATCTCAGCTGTAGGCTGGAAGGCTTGTTTCTTCATCAGCCTGCTCAGCTGCTCAGGGCTCTGGTGTCTTCACGGGGCCTCTGCCTTGTCTATGGAGCTGTCTCTCTTCCCCTGCGTATATCTTTCCATATCCATTTATATAACCCACAAAGAGGGCAGGGGCACAAACTGAATCTCCTTAATGAGCCCTAATCAAAACTCTAATCTTGATTTAATCAAGTAAACGTAAAGCCTTTGGAATTAAATCAATCAAAGGGTATCATGCCCAGAGGACCAGACCAGTTTACAAATATAATCAAATATCTTTTTTGGAATTCATAAATATCAAACTGTCACAATCCTGAAGACATTATGTTGAGTGAAATAGGCCAGGCACAAAAGGATAAATATTGTACGACCTCAGTGATGTGAAATCATTATAATAAGCAAATTCATAGAGTTAGAATCTAGAATATAAGTTACCAGGGGCTGCACTGAGGATAGGGGATGGGGAGTTAATGCTTAATTTGTACAGAATTTCTATTTGGTTGATTGTAGATTTGAGAATAGATGCTGGTGATGGTAGCACAACCTTGTGAGTGTAATTAATGACACTGAAATATATACATGAATGTGGTTAAAAGGGGAAATGTTAGGTTATATATATGTTACTAGAATAGAAATTAAAAGATAACATATAGGACTGTACAACACTGTGAACCCTATAGTAAATGATGGACTCTAGTTGATAGTACATTATAAAAATGTTCTTTCATGAATTATAACAAATGTACCACACTAATGCAACATGTTAATAATAGGGTGGTATATGGGGGAAAATATGCTGTGGCAATTTGATATTATTTATGAATTCCAAAAAGAGATATAGATTATGTTTGTAACTGGTCTTTTCCTCTGGGCATGATACTCTTTGATTGTATTAGACTCAACTAAGATGACTTTGATTAAATTATGTTAAGATTAGGGCTTTGATTCTATCACATCATTGACGACTTGGTTTGAGTCTCTGCCCGCGCCCCCCCCCCCCTTGGTGGGTTATATTATGGACACTCGCTCAGGGAGAAGACGGAAGTAGATACACAGAAAAAAACACAGCAGAGGAGAGAATTTGATTTTGAAGGTGGAGAGTTGAGCCATTTGCCTGATAGTTTATAGCTGACCTTGTGAAGGGAACTGAGCAGCTGAACCCGGAAAGAAATGAGCCCTGGGGAGAGAGATGAGCCTTATGCCAGCCTACAGCTGAGATCAGAAGAAGTTGGGACCATGGAGCCTTAAGAGGAAGAGGAACCCTCGCAGATGTTACCCATCATCTTGCATCAGCTTATGGCAACAGACTTTAGGTAAGAAAGTACATATTATGATACCTTGAGTTAGACTCTTTAAGGCCTCGTAACTGTAAGCTTCTACCCCAAATAAATACCCTTTATAAAAGCCAACAACAAAAAACAAAACAACAACTAAAAAAAAAGCCAACAGATTTCTGGTACTTTGCATCAGCACCCCTTTGGCTGACTAATACATATACCCTAATGTAAACTATGGACTATAATTAATAGTGCAATTATAATATTCTTTCATCAATTGTAACAAAGGTACCACCCTAATGCAAAGTGTCAGTAATGAGGGAAAAGTATATTTTTACATTATTTTCTGTAAACAATTTCTCTAATTTTAAAAATTAAATAAAAACATATTAACAGCTAAAAGAATAATGGCATTATGATAGTCTTTGGCCAGGATACATAAATATCTAAACCTGCCTTGATTCACATGTTGCAAGGAAGGTAGAAGCAAAGATGATGAAGCAAAAACCAAGTCAGACTTTATTACTGTCTGGCATTGCTCCAAATATTCTGGAATGAAGAACTAACTGGAACCTTTCTGAATCAACAGTCATAATGAGTTCATGACTTATGACTATACAGTTTGCAGCCTAGCATGTTGGAAATATTTCAATAGTTAATGGGCTGCTTTTCCAGAGTAATTCATGGTATGGTCTGTGGAGAAAGATGAATACAATATTGCTTTTGTTTTTTTAAGGAAGTACCCAGGATTGAACCCAGGACCTCATACATGGGAAGCAGGCACTGAACCACTGAGCTACACCCACAGCCCCCTATATTGCTCTTTAAATAGGAAGGAAGACTGGTCTAGAAAGGAGCCTTTTACATGTCAGACATTTCCAGTTACTGTGATTTTGTGATGTGTAGGGTCTAGGCTAGGCAAATATTGGCTGGTCAGATTTGAATTCCTTTTCTAAATATTCTCACACACCTTTATAATATGGTCATCCCATATGTAATGGTGCTCTGTGCCTAATACTTCACTTAAATGCCAAGAGAAAGCTTAATAAAATTTTTCTTCCTATCATGTAATATTTTCCCATAAATAATGTTCCAAAAATCTGACACCCTGATCTAACAATTGATACTTTCTGAAGGGAATGACAACAAATATAATATTGATTTATTCAACTAAAGAATTACAGTTGGTAAAACTTTATCTCAATGACTGAACTGGGGAGAGCAAGAGAGATCTGTGTGGAATCCATACACTTCAGAAATCAGCAGCTATTAAGTTGCTCTGAAGGAAGCTGGATTTTTCAGCTCATCAGTACTGATTTTGAAGCAAAAGTAACTTTTGAAAAGGAGTAAGAACACAGGCAAAAATAGTAGGGGCAGATGGATAAAAGAATACTCTCCATCTCTAAGGAGGAGGGGCCGGGATAGAGATGGGTGTGATTTTGCTTTATAAACTCTAATGTCCTGACAAGGTGTTAGTTATTACAACTGTCACATTAGAGGTACTCAATAAAAAGTTTTTGTATGAATGATTGCTAATTAACTAAATAATTAATTTAAGTAAATTCTAAGTGGATCGAGGACATGAAAGATAAGACGGTACTCTATTGAAGAATGATTTGTGTTACCCAGCCCATCTCTCAGCTCATGTGAAGGGTAAGATCCCAATTCCAATTTTAAGTGATTTTCAGCTCTCCTGATAACATTACTTTTATGCTTTTAGTATGACCCATGCAATTAAGTGAGAAGAGCCAAGAAGTTATATTGGCGTTTTTACATTGCTCATAGGGGTTAAAGTTAATTGATTCAGTTCTTTAAGTTAGCATAGCAACAGCTCTACTTGGAGTACTTTTCACTTGAGAATCTCAAGGCACTTTATAAATCTTTAGTCAGAATTATCACCCTCTCCAATTTAAATAGTAAGGAGTCAATGCACGCTCAATTTTAATGAAATTTTTTCTAATGGAAAAAGACAGTATTCACTCTGCATTTAACACATTAGAACACAATTGCCCACAGTATTTCAGCTGGTATTAAATGAACCATTGCAAATAATGGAAAATTCTCCTTTATAAGGTACAACAGGGCAATATTCCCCTTAACAGTATACCTCAGCAGAAAGAAAAATCTCCCAAAAAATATTTGAGAAGCTTTGTGGTGGTTAAAGTCAAGGGCTATGAGAGTCAGGAGACCTAGGTTTAAATCATATAAACAACCCTTCCTAGCTGTGTAACTTGGACACACTATTTAACTTTTATAAGCCTCGTTTTCCTCATATATACAATGATGTTAGTAGCAGTAGTTCCCTCATAGGGTTGATGTGAAGGTTAAAGGATGTAAAGTGGTTAGTACAGTACCCGGTTCATAGCAAGCACTCAATATGGTTTAGTTACCATCATCATCATCATCGGCTCTAAGTATTGTATACAAGCTTCAGAACCTAAATCATAAAATGGATTTGCTTGTATGAAATAGAGTTCACACAATGATATACTACTTCACAATTACTAAGATGGCTATAATGAAAAATACAATAATAACAAGAAGTGGCATGGATGTGGATAAATTGGAACACTCGTGCATTGCTAGTAGGAATGTAAAATAGTGCAGCCACTTCAAAAATTCTGACAGTTCCTCAAAATGTTAAATATAAAATTACCATATAATACAACAATGCTACTTCTAATTATATACCCAAGAGAAATGAAACCACAGGTCCACACGAAGTCTTGTGCATAAATGTTCATAGCAGCATTATTCATAATAACCCCAAACTGGAAACAACCCATGTGTACGTCAACTGATGAATAGATAATAAAATGTGGTATATCCATACAAAGGAATATTATGATACATGATACATGCTGCTACATATATCAGTACTAACCTTGAAAACATTATAATAAGTGAAAGAAGCCAGTCACAGAGGATCACATATTGTAGGATTCCATTTGTATGAAATGTACAGAATAGGCAAATCTGATAGAAGTGGAAAGTGGATTAGTAGTTTTCTAGGACTAGAAAGGATAGGGGAAGGGTGTTGGAAAGTAATAGCTAAGGGATGTGGATTTTCTTTTTGGACATAATAAAAATGTTCTAAAATTGTTTGTGGTGACAGATGCACAATTATGTGAATATACTAAAAGCCATTGAATTGTACACTTTAAATGAGTTTTATGGTACATGAATTATATTAATAAGGCTGTTTTTTAAAAAAGGAAAAAAGTTCATACCCTAGGTATGAACTTCATCATCACTAAGAATAAAAAATCCTTGAGGACAAGTATCAACAAGGCTCTTATAGATATGCTCTAAGTATTATCCACGTAGTAGTAAATGTTTAAAGAATTGGTCAATCAATATATTCTATCATACCCATGTAAATATTGGGATATGTTTTTAAAAGCATATGTGAACTGACATCATGCATTAGGCATGGCCTTGGGACATAATGTTTAAAAGGTGTACGTGAAGAAGCTCTCAAATCACCAGCTATGCCAGATGGCAAGATTATATGAGCTGCCCCAAATGTCATCTCGGGGACAGAATATCCCAAAGGAACTGAAAGGCAGGGAACAGATGAATCACATCTGCTGTTGCCATGGATACTGTTCATCTTATCTGTGTGAACTTGAAAACTGAAAACATTATTGAATAGAGTAGCTAGCTACCTAATTGAGGCCTCATCTGTCACTAAAAGACTTAGTCCACTAGAGTCATCCTTAATGTTTAATGAGCTTTCAGAGAGTAGCTGGCCTTGTGGAAAATGTGCAAAGTGTACTACTATAGTTTCTATTCTCTTGTCCAGTTGCTCTCTTCTCCAGCTGCCCATCATCAGGAGAACTTCAATAAATATCTTTGCTGGAATGCTATCCCCAGAATTTCTGATTCCATGGTTTGGGACCTGAACACAACAGGTGTTTTACAAGCTCTCTAGGTGATGCTAATATGCAGCTGGGGTTAAGAACTGTTGCCTCAGGCTCTTACAGTCTAAGTAATGTACAGAAACACATGTAACATACCCATACATTAAAATCCTTCACATAGTTATAATCTTTCATTATATTTCCATTCAAATATTAATGGAGTGTCTACTGTGACAATTATCTGTCTTAATGCCTGAGTTATTCTCAATCTTCTGCTCATTTCCCCCTTCAGAGAGTCTATCAAGGTAGGGAGCTAGGCAAAAGGGAGATTGCAAATTTTATTACTGATGAGAGGCTGGATAGAATAGGAGATTGACAGTAATGGTTAAAATCAGTGGTTCTGTTAAACTGTGAATCTTAGAGAAATCACATAAAAATCAAGACTAATACAAGTCAGAGACTAAAATGTAGTGTATTTTTAAATGGTAAATAATCTGAAAATAAACTAATGTGTGAACATATAGTTATAATGCTTTGAAATATCTGCACTTGTAGAATTCACATTTTCAGTACATTGAATATTTTACAACTGCCATTTTGTTTCTGGAAAGTGAAAATAAATTAAACTTTAGAAGTACTGTTCCAATTTTTATGAATATAGCAAAACTGGCCAAATGTAAGAGATCCTTTTAAAACAGGATACATAGCAAACAAATGACTGAACATACAAATATAAATTTCCTAGATTAAAAATTTGTAAAGATACTGCTAATTGAATATTTTTACTGGATACCATGGTACCTGTTCCAAAAATCAAATTAAGGTTCACTGGCAACATGTTTGTTTAAAATGAGCCAACTCTTTACAAAGTCACTGTAATTAAGTAAAGAAACATGTAGGTCGACCAAGTTGTTAATTTTAAATAGTGCTTAATTCAATTCAAAGCATCCCTGGCCTCATTTCTTGAGCGACATTGGGCATAGCATTTTAGCATGGTAATTCAGGCCCCACACTTGGGGGAACTCTGGTTTATTGCTAATTCCAGGCCACTGAAACCATTCCACAACTGAAAGATGAAGAAGAAATTGGGTTGAGTTACCTTCTCCTAGAAACAAGTAAAAAAGATTCATTCTGACTTAAGGGTACATATGGGATAATAAGCAAAATAGGAATACAATTGAAATCCAGAAACTGGAATCATGGTACAGCCCCATTTCACAAGAATTGGATCCAAAAATAGTTCTAGGAAAGACTTCATCTTTCCTTCCTTCCAAGGACTCATGGTTTCTGTCAGTGTGTCTGTTTTCCTCTTGTGTATGCTCTAATCTCTTCTCATTACTGATTATTCACTGCTATGAAACAAACCATGCCAAAATTTAGAGGCTTAAAACAACTCCAAAAACAATCATTTATTTTGTTCATGAATCTGCAGTTTGGGCAGAGATCAATGTAGCAGCTAACCTGGGGCTGAAGGATTCACTTCCAAGAAGGCTTACTACTGTGGCTGGCAAACTGGTGCTGATTGTTGGCTGGGACTATCAGTCAGGGGTCTCAGTTCTCCACATGGGCCTTTCCACGGGCCTTCTTGGTGAGAGCATAGTGCCTTGGTTACTAGAACAAGTATTAAAAGAGAAGTTAAAACTCTCTTGAGACCTAGAAATGGCACAGGATCACTTCCACTGTATTCTACTGGTCAAGCAGTCAAAAAGCTCACTCAAAAGGGAGTGGATATAGACCCAACCTCTGAGGGGGCAAGTGTCAAAGAATTGGCAGTGATCTTTTATCTACCATATCAACTAGCTTAGTTTTTTCTCTGTGTGTTCTAGAACTTTTCTCCACTCTTCTGCTTATAACTCAGATTTCCCTGGCTTCCCCCTGAACTAATCTAGTTTCATACATCATTTCAACTTTATTTCAAGAGCTTCTTTCTATGTATCCTTCAACTTCAAACCCAGAGAAAAACTCCGTGGTTGTCCCTTTTCTCATTTTATATAAGTAAGAGTAAGATTCTGAATGGTGCATATCATCATTTTATTCTAAGCTACATATGTCATAAATCACAGATCTATGCACTGGCTGCCATTAGATCAAGTGCTCCTGATCCAATACCTGTAGCCAAGGGGGCAGGGTCATATGATATAAAATATGACTGTGTTGGCTCATATTTTTTGCATATGCTGGGAGTATGGAGGTGAGGGACGTAGGTAGAGTGGTGCAAGAATTGTGAATGCAGCAGGCACCATGATTCATTTTCCTAGAATAATGTGGAGCCCATAATGGTGCTGAAAATACTTGTATAGATATCCACTGCTGCCTCCCAGGTCATCCAAGTATTGAAGATGGAAGTGGTTTAATTTCTTCTCCTTTTACTACTTCCTACAAAAAAAAATGTGTGTGACTGTCATAACATTGTCTGTCCCTCTTTTCTCCTTAAGACTTTCCTTAAAATAACCATTTAATGCTACTGCCTCTGAATAAAAATCATACTGCAATTTTTCCCAGGATGCTAACCTAGGGTTAGATCTGCCTCTTTAACAGTAAAGAAGCAATAGTACATCTGTGATTATTGCTTCCTGGTTGATTGTTTGACCTCAAGCATTATATTTTAATTCTCATTTTCACTTTTATTCTTATCTACATAACAGACCTTTTACAGAAGGTTTAAAGGGAGAAATTCTTAACAATGTTCCAAGGGAAAATATTTCCAATGGAGATGAGAGACATGGGAATAAGATACCTCAAGAAGGACAGGCAAGACAAGAGACCAGAAAAGTGAGGGAAAGCATCAAAAAGAATCACATTAATAAGAGTTCCAGACACTATATATAATATATACCTATGAATGTAAGAACATAAATATCATAGGTCTAATATTCTCCCAAGTAGCAATAAATACTAGTTGAATCAGTATTTCCAGATTTTCAATATAAGAAGTTATCAGGTCCCTTCTTGCCCTTGTCACTGCCTGTTTTCTCTGGTGATACAGAAAAGTGACTTTCCAAGATATCCACACCACCATTTTCTCCATTTTCCCCACCCAAGACAGAGTGATCTTTTTTAAATTATTTCCCCCCTGCTTAAAACTCACCAGTAGTTTTCAGTAACAGAATAAAAGAAAAGTTCTTACCATGCCAGCAAGTTCCCCCATGATCTAGGTATTGCCTGTTTCTCCACTCCCTTAATCTAGCCCCACCAGTTCTTTCTTTAATTTTCACCCTTTGTTTTCCTTATTTTTATTTATTTATTTACTCCCCCTCCCCCACCACCACCACTTGTCCTTGCTGTCTTCTTTCTGTGTTCATTCGTTGTGCGTTTTTCCTCTGTGTCTGTTTGTCTCCCTTTGTTGTGTCATCTTGTTGAACCTACTCTCCATGGGCACGGGCCGTCAGCTTTTCACAGGTGTGGGCCATCAGCTCTTCATGGGCACAGGCTAGCTTGTCCTCACCAGGAGGTCCCGGGAACTGAACCCTGGACCTCCCATATGGTAAAAGGGAGCCCAACCACTTGAGCTACATCCACTTCCCTGTTTTTCTTATTTTTTAAATCTCAGCTTTAATGTCATTGTCTCAGGAGACTTCTTTGGCACTCCATCAAAAGTAGCCCCAGTCACTCTGTGTACCATTATTTAGTGTTTTTAATAACATGTTTCACTATCAGAATTATATCTTTGTCTGTCCCTTTGTTGTTTCTTCACCTATTAGCTCCATGACAGCTAAGACTTTATTTCTTGTATTATCAGTTACTAGATCTTTACCTAGCATATAATGGGTGCTTAGTGAATATTTGTTAATGAATGAGCGATGAATGCTATCTTTCACAAATATCAAGGTCTTCTACTAGAAAGCTTTTTCCAGATGCACAAACCATTAGCAACACAATACAGTAGTGTTGCTTAGCCTTCCCAGGGTGCCAATCTTTTAAATTCACAATATAGAGAGAGTCCCAAACATTCTAGTAGCTTTAGAAGGTCTGACCCTTATTTTTGTAGACTACTAATGTTTAGGTTCAACTTGAATATCCCTGTAAATAATGCCTCGACTCAATAAAATTCAGCAATTCCCCCTTCCTACCTGCTCTTGTGCTCAGATTTATTAGTTATAAGTGCTAAGATGCAATTTTACTTTTTAAAATTAGCTCACCCAGACAGAATAGTAACGAAAAATGCAAAGAAGTCTGTAGTCAAGTGAACTAATTAAAAGAGCCATTTGGATGAAAGCAATACAGGGAATACATTAAGTCTAACACTGATGTGTTATATAGAAAGGATGGAATACCAACTGATGTACTTGATATTAATAACCAGTGCCCAAAGAATTTAAAGACTTAGATTAAAAGTATTCACCTAGAAAATCCAAGGGGCCACAGCTAAAGAAACAAAATCATGAGGAAACCACAGAGTAAAGGGGAAATTATGAGGGTTAGAAATAGTTCCTGAACAGCATCTTTAAAGCTCCTAATTTATAGGACAAACCAGCTAAGTTGTAAATCAAGGAAATTATTAAAATGTTAGCTACACATTGTATGTAATGATATTTAAAATACTGTCCAACAGGAATGTTGTAATTTTAATATACACTAAAAGGAAACTTTGTAAGTACAGCATAAAATCATGCCAGTCTGAATCTTGCATAAGCCTTTATGATGTTCATGATAGAGCAAGCCATTCTATTTCACGCCAAAAGGTTGACCTGCATATTCTGCATAACAACCGAATCTTTTCCACAGCAGATAAGTGGAATAAGAATTAGCTTAAAGCATCTGTTCCCAACATTTAGAAGTCATCGTTTGTAGCAATGCTCTACTGATTACAACTGGGATACTGTAGTGTGTGAACTTAACTTCCATCTTTCTGCTGTGATGAATTTCAAAACCAAAATTTCATGGTTAGTGGAAAAATGTAAAAACATATGCACGTAGATATGAATAATAATTAGCATAATTTCAATGCTATTAATCCTACCTTGGGGGAGAAAATAGCAACTGCACTGAGATTCTACAGTATGTGGATTTCTATCTTTCTGCTCTGATGAATTTTGAAACTAAAATTTCATGGTTAATGGAAAAGTCGTAAAAACAGCATGTGCAGGTATAAACATAACACCAATGTTAATCACCTCACCTTAAGGGAGAAAATAGCAATTGGTACAATCTCGTTTCTATGGTTACCAGGTCAGAAAAAATATCTTCCTAGATTTTTAAATATATAACATTATCTTTCAGCAAATCACAATAAACTGGCCCCTGAGATGCAAGTCAAATGAGGATACATCATCCTCCTCAAAGCTGCCTGGGCTAGTTACCATCATTACACGGTAATAAAAATGTCTCCAAGCTTCAGGAAGTGATCAAGTACCTGTGAATTTAAGACTACCTAAGGTAATTTTATCCAGTGAGTCGCAAAGAGTTCAAAGGCTGGTCCCTTTTGCTAACCCCTTTCAGGTTCTCCACTTTGATCCAGACTCAGACTCTTTCTTGTTCATCAGTCTTTCAACAGATATTTATTGAGACCTACTTGGTTCCACCACAGTAGAGCTCTGCCCTCATGGATCTCACATTCCAGAGGAGAGAAACAAAAACTAAACAAATAAGTATATTATATAGTATATTACATATACATGCAGTGGAGAGGAAATCAGATAAGAGAGATAGGAGAAAGGGTAGAGGGGATGAAAAAGCAATTCTAGATAGACTGTTTAGGGACAGCTCACTGAGAAAGGGAGAAGATTTTAAGATGGCAAGAGATCCAGCTATGTGGAAATAGAGGTGAAGAGTGTTCCAGGCAGAGGTGAAAGCATGCCTGGGCCAGTGTGGCCAGATTGAAAGAGGAAGAAGAATAGTACAAGATGAGGTCAGAGAGGTTATATTGATCAGATCATGTGGACTCTTGAAGTCCAGTATTAAACTTGGTGGCACCATTGTAGGGTTTGGAGCAGATGGTTGATATTAGTATTATTTAAAATGGCAACTCACTCCCCACCCCCAAACACATTCCAGATGCTTCTTACCCTGCATGATTTTATTCCACTGCCCTTAACTTCTTACATACTATATATTAATTTATACATTTTTTTGTTGTTTATTGTCTATCTCCCTAAGTTAGAACTTAAGTTCCACAAAGGCAGGAGTTTTGGGGTTTGTTGTTTTTTGTTGTTTTTGTTTTTGTTTTTCATTAATGTGTCCCAAGTGCCTGGCACACAACCAGCTTTCAATAAATAAATATTTGTGGAATGAATGATCTGCCTTTTGTTTTATTAGGTTACTGAGGCAAAGTTGAAGAGGAAGGGAGGAACCAGACTTTATAGGTACAGAAGAGATCCCAGGGGCCAGTCTAAAGAAGTAGCAAGATGGAGACTAGACACAGAACAGAAATTTCAGCTGTTGCATATTGCAGGTGAAACAAAGTTAGTAATTTTGAACCCAGGCAAGGTAAGTATCTACTAGAACAAAAACCTAAGAATTCTTTGAATGAAGTAGAATCCAAGGTCATAACAACAAATTATCTACAATGTCCCATTTTCAACTGAAAATTTATAGACATGGAAAGAAACAGGAAAGTATGTCCATCCTCAGAGAAAAAAAGGAAATCAATAGAAGCAAGCCTTAAACAATCTGAAATTTTACTCTTTGAACAACTCTTATTTAGTTTTTACTTACTCAGAACTTCTTCATATAACCACTCGTATTTCTTAAGCACCCATCTCTTTTTTGGATTTTTTTTATGAAGCTGTTATTTTATGAAGTTAGTGCTTATGAGTACTAACCTCTTAATAATAATCAAGTTATATACCTACTACCACCATTCTGTCATCACTTAAAGTATTGTATTCATTTGTCTTTTTTAATTGCCTATGATAAATTCTTATGAATATCTTCATTAAAGAATTCTCTTCATCTTTAAGAAAGAAATCAGATTTTTTAAAATATCCAAAGATCATCCAGAGACAAATCTGAGAAATAAAGTGAAAATTCCGTTTGAATAATATTTTTAAAGTAATTATCCAGAAAGAGATCAATAATACATAACAACTTGGTATATAATAATGGTGGTAGTATACTTAAAATATGGAGAAACAGTGAATTATTTAATAAATTATATTAAGGCAACTCAGTATCTGTTTCTTTTTAAAAAGTGAGATCTCTACATCAAATCACATACACACACACACGTGCACTCCAGAGGGGGCAGAATTTAAATGTTAAAATTGAAACCATAAAATGATTTTTAAAACATAAGAATTTTCATAATCTTGTGGGTAGGTAGGCCTTTCTTAACATGATATCAAAACAGAACGTCAAAGCCATAGAACGTAAAGCAAAAGATTGACAGATTTAATACTTAATGTATTTACTAATATAAGAACTTCCTCTTGCCCAGAAAAAAATAACACTGAAAGTAAAAAAAACATGAGAAAATATTTGCAATAAATATGAATAGTCTCAAAAGAGAAAAAATATATATTGCAAGTCGACTTGAATAAAAACATGAATACCTCAACAAAAAAACTAGACAAAAGATATGAATAGGTAAAATACCAAATGGTCAACAAACATATGAGAAAAAAATTAACCTCACTAAGAATCAGAGAAATTCCTTTTAAAACAAATTGATGGAAGCTTTTGCCAACTTAATTTGTAAAGATTTTTTTTTTTTAATAATACACAGTTATGGCAAGAGTTTAGGGACTTAAACACCAACACGTTGATAGTGAATATAAGTGAAAACAACTATAAATTAAAACAGCCTTTCTGGGTGAGAGCTGACATGATTATAATTTCATTTTTTAAAAATTACTCTAACTGCAGTGTGGTCATAGGATGGCAGTACATGCCAGTTTGGAAGATGTTCAGTTATTAAGGCAGGAGATAATGATGACTTGTACTATATAGGGTGGTGGCAGTGAGGATGAGTGACATGGATGGATTGATATGGATTCATATGATAGGAGTAATAGAACTGGTGGAGTGGATGTGGCTCAAACAGTTGAGCAACCCACCTCTCACATGGGAGGTCGCGGGTTGGTTCCCAGTTCCTCCTAAAGAAGACAAACAGTGAGCAGACAACAAACAGACATTGAGCAAAAACAATGAGCAGACAATAAGCAAAATCAAAGAGCAGACAATGAGCAAAAACAAAACAAAACAAAAAAACGAACAGAGAGCAGATGTGGCTCAAGCAATTGAGCACCCACCTCCCACATGGGAGGTCCTAGGTTCAGTTCCCAGTGTCTCCTAAAGAAAAAATAAATAAAAGCAAAAACAGACAATGAGCAGACAATGAGCAAAACAACAACAACAAGCGCAAACAACCAGCAAAAACAACGAGCAAAAACAGACGATGGAGCCATCTGGGGGCAGGGGAGAGAGAGTAATAAAACTGATGATCAATTAGGAACTAGAGAATAATAAAGACAGGAGTCAAGAAGAACTTCCAGGGAGTAGATGTGGCTCAAGAGGTTGAGCACCTGCTTCCCACATGGGAGGTCCTGGGTTTGGTTCTGTTGCCTCCTAAAAACAAACAAACAAAAACAACAACAAGCAAACAAATGATAAACCAACTCAGGGGAGCCAATGTGGTTCAGTGGTTGAGTGCTGGCTTCCCACACACAGGAGGTCCCAGGTTTAATCCGTGGCCCTAGTACCTAAAAAAAAAAAAAAAAAACCTTTCAGATTTTTAGCTTGAGTCTCTGGGTAGGTAGTGATTCATTTTACTAAAATACAGAACCCCAGTAAAGGGAAAGGTTTATAAGGGAAGATGATGACTTCACTTTCCGGGAAATAGAAGTTGAAAGCTTCAAAGAAAAGGCAGTGGATATCTGTTCTTGTCTGTTTTTGTTTAGTTTTGTTTTTTTTGTTTTTGCTTTTGGTTGCCCAGCATCTATTTCAACTTTCTAATAGCATTCCAGTTTTTCCCTTTGAGGACTTACCTCTTCATCAATAGGCAAAATCCACTAAAACTGTAATCAGGAGTCCTGCCTCCCCTGGCTAAGGAGATGCATGTGACCCAAGCTTGGCCAATCAAATGCTGTCTTACTGGAATATGAATCTTGAGTAGAGAGACTGAAATGGAATAGAGTTCCTGCTACAAGATAATTATAGTGGTTTCTGCTCTTAGATTCAAAACCTGTCTATTTTCTACCTTGTTCCAATCCCAATACTTTGACAAAAATCTGTGAATCTGGATATCCTGTGCATAACTCCCCCTTGGTTAAGTTAGCCATATTTATTTTCTAGATAATATGATGTTCATAGTTGGCCAAAGCAATTGATTTAGCAAAAAGATAGTAATTGAAGATATGGGGTGAATGAGATTGCCTAGGAAAATTATATAGAATGAGCAGAGAAGCAGACCCGGGAAAGAGAGCTAAGGAATAGTAACTCCTCTTCAGGCAGTTGAAGAGGAGCCAGGAGAAGAAAGAAGGAACAGTCAGAGCAGTAACAAGAAAATCAAGAGAGTGTGGTAGCATGAAAGCCCAAGAAACCTATAGCAATAATAATAAACGTAAGTAAACATTTTTAAAGGATGCTCATTATGTCATTGTCTATAATAGGAAAGAATTAGAAACAACCTAATTACTCAACTTAAATAGAGGATAGCCTAATTATGGAATGCCATGCCAGTCATTGAAAATTATGTTGTAAAGAAAATACTTAACAGTACACTTATTAGGTATATTAGACAGTGTTCTCCAGAGAAACCGAACCAACAGCATATATATATATAAAGAAATAGAACAGAGGTTCTTAACCTTTTTTGTCCCGTGGTTGCCGGTCACGTGAAAACCACGGACCTCTTACTAAGTCCAACTATACTGTGCATTATTTAATATATCACACCCGCACCTACAAGAATGTTTTTTTTTTTTTTTTGAATTTCAATTCAAGCTCACAGACCCCTTGTTAAGAATCCCTCATATGCATATGGAGAGAGAGAGAGAGAACAGGGAGAGACAGAGACAGATAGAGAGACAGAGAAAGATTTATTATAAGACATCATCTCACAGGACTGTGGGGGTTGGCAAGTCCAAATTCTGTAGGATAGGCTGCAAGATGGAAATTCCAATAAAGGTGACCTTGAAGTCCTAAGTCTGAATTCCGAAGGGGTATCTGGCTGGCTATAAATTCTAACAAGAGCCAATGCCTCTGTTGAAATCCTCTTTTCTGGCTCTAAAACCTTGAATATATTGGATGAGGAGACTCCTTGCATTGCTGAGGGCAATCTCTTTTGTTGATTATAGATACATTCAAATGGTTGTAAGTGCAATCAACTGATTATAGATGCAAATCCCATCTATTAAATACCCTCCCAGTTAACAAGCAGGCCAGTGCTTAACTAAACAACTGGACACCATAACCTAGCCACCTGACACATGAAATTAACCATTATACTCAGTAAACACCATGTAAGTCTTACTCTTACTCTTGAAAGTTCTCTGTGGTGCTCAAACATACGAGGAAGGTTAAATTGATTTTCCCTTGGGAGATATTCTTCTGATAAACACAAATAATGATCTTACTAAAAATACCAAATTTATTTCTACAGTGTCACCTTTAGTAGATCAATAAAAAAAGAATTTTTGAAGTACTTATGTGTTTACCATTGTGCCATAATCCCTGAAGGACATCAAGAAATACAACATAAAGTCTCTTTGCTTATATGGAAATGGTACAAATATTTATACATGATTAAAGAATTGAAGTTGTAGCATGAAAAATGATTAAGAATTTGACAGATGGAAATGAAGTGACAGGGTATTTCCAGGAGAGGGAACCACTTGTTCAAAGGCCCAAGAAGAGAGAGATCATGACACATTCAGGAAAATGTAATTAATTTTTGTATGACTGGATCCTGGGAGCAGATAAGGGAGTACCTACACATGGGAATGTGTTAGTTTAAGTCCCTTGAGAAGTAGACAGCAAAATAGGATTAGGCATGCAAAAGATTCATTGGGGGGAAACTCTGGTGAAGGATAAAGGAGAGAGAGCCAGAGAAGGTGGGGTAAGTCTTCAGGCCATGATATATGCCTGACATCTATGAAGTCTCAGCCTAGCCAATAGGGAGTCTTTGAGTCTCCCCTGAAGGGAAACTTAGACAAGGGAGGTAGGCAGAAGAACTATCATTGCAGTTCTTCTCAGGGCCATAATTGGTACTCTTCCTCTCCCCCCGCCACTATCCATTTTAAATCCCCCTTCCCCTCAGCTATCACCTCAGCAGATCTTGGTCACTTACCAAAACCTTCATTCTGAGGAGTCTTAAGCCCTTAGCAATCATACTCTTTTCAGGCCAGGGTTACTGCATGTGTCTTTTCACAGTTACAATGGAGCAGAATAATATCTGAATTTGCCAAAGGAGATTACCTGGGGTCCACACATATTCCTCTCTGCCTATTGTATAAAGACAGAACTACCTCCTCCTCCTAATCAGGATTATTACCCCTGTCATGATGCTGGTCCAAAGACTCAAAGAGTTCAAAGTGTTCTGATAGAAGCCATATGTTGTAGTTCATTAAGACCCTTCCTGTCACCTTGGAAGAGTGCACACCTTTTGGGGACCAGTACCTCCAACCCTACAGACCCAGATTTATGGAGATGGGAAACACAAAATTCCCTTCCACCCCATTTCAGGACCCATATGTTCTTCCTACTGATGTCACAGCATCTGAAGTAGATTGAATCATGTCCCCCACAAAGACTGTTCAAGTCCTAACTCCTGGTCCTGTGAGTGTGAAATCATTTGTAAATAAAACCTTCAAAGATCCTATTTGGATGAGGACAGATTGAATCCTGGTGGACATTAATCCAAAATGGCTGGACTTCTTATAAGTAAAAGAAATTGAATATGAAAGTAGGAACCAGAGATGGAGCCAGGAAGAAACAGATAATCATGTGACAGAGGACTGCCAGAAAACCATCACCAGAATGCCATAGACTTTGGAGAAAGCATGGTCTTGCCAACACCTTGATTTAGGATTCCTAGCCTCAAAACCTGTGAGCTGATAAATTCCTGAACTTTAAGCCATCCAAGTGTGTGGCATTTGTGATAGCAGTCCTGGCAAACTAAGATGCACCAGAAGAAGCTCTCTGATGTGATGTAAGTAATGCATACTACAGGATGGAACCCCTTCCTTTCAGAGTATTTCAGAGTACTTTCTCTGACATGATACTTTGGCTGTGTTTGTGAGTGCCGTTCCAGGACTCACAGAAGTAGGCTGGCTGCTTCTGGATATGTGATATGACCAATGTATTTTATGGCCATGGGTCCACTCCAGCCCCTCCTTTGCTGTTAAGTGGGTTCCCTAGTCAGATGCTATGTTGTGTGAGTTTCCATACCTGTGGATAAGACATACCACAAGAATTTGGATAGTGGTGTTAGCTGAGATTCTGAAGGAAGAAAAGGCAGTCACATACCCAGAACATATATGAACCACTGTGAGAAAAAAAGCACTGGCCCTTCCAAAAGGAAACTGTCCTATGTAGTCAATTTGCCAACAAGTGCTGATTGATCTGCTCAAAGAATATTCCCCTCGAGTATTCAGCAATGGCTAAACCATGTATCTGAATCCTTATTGAGCTGCTCTAGTAACAACATCATGTCTGGTGCAGCAGCTGCAATTGAGGTTCTACTTAGTTGAGCTTGTAGTGGCTTGCAGTCACACTTTAGGATCCAGTTAGTTTCTGCAGGACCCAGACAGACAAATTAAATGGGGATATAATAGGGATCACTATCCCTGAATGATGACACTAATCTCTACCATCTCCTCCCAACCACAGAATAAGATGTTGTTTTTATCAACTATCTTAGTTAGAGTGGAGGTAGCAGTTTCAGAATTTTCCATTTAGACTTCCCCACTATGAGAATTGTTACCCCACAGGCCAAGGACACAAAGTGGGGGTACTCCAGCTGCTAAATATATCAATTCCATTTATACATGCAGGGGCTGGGCAAACAACCACAGGGTTAGTATGTAAACCCAGTGGGATCTGTGAGCAGGGTTTTAGCCAGACACAATTTATTACCTGGTCCCATCCAAACAGGGTGCCTGCCATGTTAACACTTAAAGTTTCCTGGTGTCAATATCAATGCAGTTTTGTGTCCAATCGTCCTCAGAATGACTGGGTATCCCCTGTTCCCCCGTGTACAGTATCTTAGTAAATAGTCACAGGTCCCCTTTGGAAGAACTGGAGGGATCATTGCAGTATATGCTTGCCACAATGTTACCTGCTTCTTCTCCTTCAGCCAGTATGCTCCGTTTTGAAAAATTAGTGGCTCAAACTCATGGATCATGACTATTTATTAGGATAGTTGCTCCTATCAGTCCCATATGCCTCCATTTTGCTTTTTTCTGGTTGTAGATGTTAAGCAGCACCCTCATAAGTTACTTACCTATTTCATCCATAGGCATATCATGCTTTTTTATCCATCACCACACCTCTCTGCCGGTCAAGCCCCTCGGCTGCCCGTCTGTATTTGCTGGCCTATTGACAACTACAGTCTCTTGGATTTTGGCATTTAAGCATTGCCACGTGACCCCTGTTACTTGGTGGTGATGGGTGATCTTTATTCCAAGAATATAAACAAGCCCAGCTCTGTGACCACCTATCTACCCTTCAGTCAACTGTGATCTACAGAGGAGAGAGTTACCACTGAGGCAGGCTAGATTAGGAATCAATAGATGGATTTGGAACCTGGCAGAAAAACCACTGCCATTAAATCCACTTGGCCACAAATACCCCACAAGAAGGCTGCTGGAAGAACCTGCAAGAACCCCCATTTGGACGAGATTTCCTTGGGAATAAAGAAGAAACTCTTGATAGTCTCCAGGGGCCTTATCATTGTGCCCTCCCAGGGGATTGAAGGATGGGGTGATCAATCAAAACAGCAAACAACTGGGATTCTTCCCCCTACGTTAGCAAAGGGGTAGAATAATTAATGTTTTAAAAAGCAAGTGGAAAAGCCAAACCAGCCCTGTTTTTGCCTTTTTCCCCTGCCTGAAACAGCACACAAGTAAACCTGGGCATTTTGTAATCATAATGGGGAATTGTAGTCTGTTAATCAGCCCTCTTTATCCCTTTTCTGCCTCCTTCCTCTTTGCCTGGGACCCATAATCTGATATTTTCTCCCATTTTTCTTCCCTCTCTTCCTTAATAAATTACTGGTCTAACTAAACTGGCTTGCTCTTGAACTTCATTTTTTGTAGCTTAGCCAAGAGCCTAGAGAAAATCTGGCAACACCACTAAACTTTATAATGATGCTGGTACCCCTCTCATCAGTATTCCTGATGGCTGTGAAATATGTCCTCTGAGCTCTCTCATGTCTTCTGCCTCACATAATATATCCACTCCAGCATACCATTCACCTGGGCCTTTTTATCCCTTCCTGTACTATCTAAAAAGACAACTCAGGCATTTCCACTTTGCTCAGTTTTGAACATTGCATTCTCCAGACCTCTAAAAGCCACCTTAGAAGAGAGTGTTTCTCATCTTTTGGTGTCCTTGCCAGTGTGTTAAATTCCATGTCTCAAGAAAGTGCCCTCAAATCAATGAATAAATTCTGTATATGATCTATACTTTGACCTCCTTAATCAAGCACTCCCAAAATCTAGTACCAGGGCTACTCCCCTGGTTTCTGCTGGCACAGGCCAGCTAGTTTTTGCAGCAACTTTGGAGCCTAATTTATTTCTTCACTTTTTAGGCCTAGTATGCCTCTGGCAGGTTTATGCTGGGATATAACACCATTATCAGTCAGGCAGGCAGGGGAGGAAGTGGGGATAGCTCCCAAGGGGGATCTATTGCCTCTGAGTAAGAGATCTCTGCCAGGTCTTCTAGCACAAGGAAGAGACTCTTACTAGGAAAGGACAGACTACCTATACAAGAGCTGAGCATTCAGGAGGGACTACATCATCTTCTGGGGCATCCATCTAGATGTCTCTGTCCTCATTTTCAAAGGCCCCATGCTATCCCAAACGAGGCCCTGCTCTTAGCATAGCAGATCTTCCCTGGCTGAGCTTTTTTTTAAATATTTTTTTAATTTTTTTAAAGATACTTAGATTATATAAATGTTACACAAAAAATATAGGGATTCTCATATGCCCCACTCCCCACACCTCCTATGCCCTCCCACATAAACAACACCTTTCATTAGTGTGGCACATTCATTGCAATTGATAAACACATCCTGGGGCATTGCCAATGAGCATGGACTATAGTTCACATTGTAGTTCACACTCTCTCCCACACAATTCTGCAGGTTATGGGAAGATATATAATGACTTATATCTGTCATTGCAATGTCATTCAGGACAATTCCCAAGTCCTGAAAACGCCCCCATATTATACCTGCTTTTCCCCTCTCCATACCCGCAGAACCTCCAGTGGCCACTGCCTCCACATCAATGTTGTAATTTCTTCCATTGCTAGAATCACATTAAGTGAATAGTAGAATACCAGTAAATCCACTCTAGTCCATAGTTCATTCCCCAATCCTGAGGATTCTGGGATGATGATGTCCACTCCACCTCTAATTGAGAGGGGGCTTCGATCCCATACAGCCAATGGATGGAACTCTCTTGCTTGCAGTTGTAGGCTCTCTCGTTTCCTTGGTATAGTGGTTGTCAATCCTCACCTTCTTGTTAGTTGTCCTGTGTAAGTCCAATGAATGGGAAAGTAGGTGTTGCAACTCTGCTGAGGCTCAGGGCCTAGCTGGCACATGGACAGCCCAAAGACTCAAGTCTCTTGGATGTATGCTTACCAATTCCAGCACCAAGTATAGGCTCAAATAGAAGGGACAGATGAGCCATGTGTAGGGAAGCCATAACTGAGTCCAACTCTGTCACTTTCAGGAGCACAAACTCCAAAGTAGGGCCCACTGGCAAGGCACCAAACTCTGGAGCTATCTGCCCTAACCATAGGACCTGGGTGTCTCCAGGGCGCTCAGGAACTCCAATATTTGGGGTAGTATCCACTTTGGCAGTCTATGAGATCCTGCTGAGATGTATATAAACATTACCTCTGGGATGATATCCCAAGTTTCTGTGAAGTCTCTTAGCAATATAAACTCATTTGTCTTTACCTTTCCCCCCTTTTATTTGAGGTCTTTTTCCAGTTGCATTGCTAGTTGGTTCTTGGTAGTAATCCCTTGGTGCCGGGGAGGCTTATCGCCGGGAGTCATGTCCCATGCTGGGCAGAAGGTAATGCATTTATGTGCTGAGTTTGGCTTAGAGAGAGGCCACATTTGAGCAACAAGGAGGCTCTCAGGCAGCAACTCTTAGGTACCCCACAACACTACTAAGTTTCAATTTCAAGAGCAAAGACTCACAAGCATAGTCATCAATATCAAGGGCCCATCAATGGACCAGCCTCCTTCACTAGCCATTGCCTCTGTACTTGGGGGCCAGTTGCTTCTCCATTAGAGAACGTGACAGAGCTCTTCAAGATGGGAATTCAATATTCTCTTGGTTATTGTGTGAATCTCCACCCACTGGGACAATGCCCCATGAACATTTGAACACATTTATATACTTTACATGTATGTCCAGGTAAACTTCCTCCCATGTATTCCTCATCACTGACACCCCACACTAATGATCCTCCCCTGCTTGGCTGAGCATTTAAATGTCTCTAGAGCTCTGGGACTCAGACTATTTTATACTTAATCTGCTGTTCAGGTAGGTCTGCTCTTTGCAGGATATTAGGGTCTCCTTGTAAATACAAAAGAAGCCCTGGGGCTCCCACACCTAGTTTTAATCATTAGTGGCCCTATGCAGTATCCCTATGCAGGACAGCAGTACAATTTAACTGTAAGCAACCAATTCTGCTGTCCTTGTAAGCACTGCCCCCATCCCCATATCTTTCTAATGTATCAATCATTGCATCTGAAGGGTATTCCCCTCCACTGGGATGTTTTCCCAGATTACCATAGGTGAAATCTTTAGCAATTGGAGTGTCACCTTGTACTAGGGGCTGCCTATGGCCCATGTACCACTAAGGAAGGCATCCTCTTGGCATGCAGGCAATGACTGAGCCAGTTCCCAGACCCAATTTTCCCACCTGTTTCTTCATATCATTTCTGGCACCACCTTTGTTAATTTGGGTCCTCCAGGAAGAAAATGTCAAGACGAGATTAGATCTGCAAGAGATTTACTAGGGAAAATGCCAATGAAGGATAAAGGGAAGGAGTCAGAGAAAGCAGGGAGAGACCACGATGCAGGCAAAGGGGAAGTAAGGATTATGTAGGGAGGGTCTCAGGTGCAGTGCAGCTCTAAGAAAGTCTCAGCCAGGGACAGTCCAGCGGAGTCCTTAAGTCAAAGTCACCTGTTAAAGGAACCCCAGAACCCCATGTCTTGTAAAAATGGGCAGCATTAGAATACCTGTCACACTCAGACACTGGCTGGGAAAAGCCTCCAGGAAGCATGGCCTCAGGATGAAAACAAGAGTGACTCCGGAAAGGCAGTGTCTAGGGCCATTGCTCAAATATACTCCATGCAGTAGGAAATCTGAGAGATTCATTTTCATGACCACAAATGAGGAGTAGTTACAAATGAGGCCAGAAAAGTAGGCAAAGGTCAGGTGATAAAGTGCCTTGATAACACTACAAAGTTTAGAATTTTTCCTGTTGGTCCTACAGTGTAAGAAAGGGGTTGGAAAAAGAAAACAGTTTTCAAGAGATCACTATGAGATATGATTAAACAGGATTAGCAGGACGTGAGGACAAATTAGACTTGACAAGAAGAGAGAGCTTTGACTCCCAGGTTTCTCTCTTGGGAAATACATTATATATGTTGCGTGAAGTTAATATATTTGGGGCAAGATGAGTTGAAATCCATCCCCCACTATCAGGAGAGAAATTACCTTCCCTTCCCAGTCACCAAGCCTTAAAACTTTGCTATTGTGACTGAGTCCATCTATCATTATTAAATACCTACATGAATAATACATTATCTCTGCCTTCCAGGGGCTTGTTCCCTTAGTACAGTAATAATAGAACACATTACTATTTCCCAAACCTTAGTATTGGATTTGTATTAATAGGAAGAATCTAAATTCATGTTCAGAATAGATTGGGTTTTAGAAGAAAACTGAGATAAGTAAAGTGCATGTGCACTTAGGTAAATTCAAGAAGAAAATAGTCTATGCCATTGTTGGAGAGCCTGCAGTAAAACTGAAGCACTCACCAATTCCCCTGCTGCTTATCAGGACAGAACTCATTCCCTCTTCTTCAGGCCAGGAGACCTTTTGACAAACTTCTGGGCTGATTCCTAGGCAGACTCCTACGCTGACTCCTGGACTGAAAAATCTCCACATTCCTCTTACCATAGAACATAAGAGAGTAACTGTCGTTTTTAGTATTAAAGTTCAATGATTGTTGTAGATACCCCATTAAAAGTATAGGCAATTAACATAATGACTAATCAGGCAAAAACTAGTGTATTCCAAAGTTGATATGAATTATAGCATTGACTTAACTCAAAAAGTTAATAAAATTTTAAATTTTCCTCAAATGTCACACACTTTTGTCTTAAAAGATAATAAATGGTTTGAGGTGCTTCTTTTTTTGGAGATTAAAGAAAAAGAATATGATTTTTCATTATGATGAGGATAACGTTTTCAACATTCATATTAAAATAACAAATCTAATGAACTAAAAAGACATTGATGAATTATTTCTAAAAGTATCTGTTACTTACACTTTAGCCATTTATCTGTAACTACTTTATAAGCCCCTTAAAGGCAGAAATAATACATTATCTTTGTATAACTTCCATTCTCTAGCCATTGGCCTACACATAGTAGATATTTAATAACGATATTTTAATCTTGCATGGTAGAAACAAGGAAAATGAAATTGACAAAGAAGATAGTAAGGTAAGAGGACTTTAGACAAGAAGAAGACAATAGATCTTATCTATTCCCTAACAACATACATATTTTTACAACCTCACAAAGTCTATTGTGTTCTTCTGTTGTAAGGATTTCCTAAACCTGCTCTTACAAAACACCACAGTTATAAGAGGTATTGGGCTGCTGAAGTGGCACATAATAATTTAATTTAATTACATAATTTCCTCACTTTGAGATTACCTGCCATAAATTTATCTCAAATATTTTGTGACTGCAAATACACTAAAATTACCTAAAGTGTTTGTCTCCTACCACAACATCTGAAAGCAGCTAGATAAATTTATACCAAATTCGGGTGGTATAGTTGCATTCTGGATAAAACAGAGTTTGAATAGGAAAATTTAACATAAAGGGTGTTATATTAAGGGAAAAGGAATGAAAGAGACCTCTAAGGAACACAGAAATAACAAATGCAGAGAGCAGCTACTATTTCCTCAGAGACTCAGGAACAGTGGGCAAGGAAGGAACTAAGAATATAGAAGAGTCCTGCCACATAACCCAGGCTATATTCATGTCTTATTAGAGAGCGTATGGTTGTCACAGTCTGCCAACAGCATAGAAACTTGCCAGAAGGTACGTGCCAGATGTGGTTCACAAGAAGTGGCTCACATGGTGGCCAAGAAACTCCCTGGAGTGGAAAGGAGGCCTGAGTCTGGTTTGCAAGGGCTTCTGTGGTTAGAGCCTCTGGATCTCCCATATGTCAATCTACAGGCAGCCTCATGGAAGTAAATAACAAACTCTACCAGCAAGAAAAGCCTCTTCCTCTTGCTAGAACCTTAAAGTGTCCCTCCAGTGCCATTTATTGTCAAAAGCCTTATGTTGCACCATTTGGCAGTGGAGAGATGTTTACAGGGACCAGTTCCAAGATCACAAAGCTGGCAAAAATGATAGGTTGCCGCTGAGAGGCAATAAATTGACTTATGGCAGTTTGGGAAGGTGTATTTTAAAATGGAAGGTACAAATTTCATGTGGGGACTTAGAAGGTAGCACCTTGAAGAGAATGACAGGTGTCCCCCAGAGCAACTCAGTGTAACATACAATCAAAGAGATCTGTCCTGGTACTGTGTGTAGAGATGCCAGCAGTGGTATCAGATATGAGCTCCAATTTGAAAGTCACAAGGACAGAGCCTCTGAAATGAGATCCTGACTTACAAAATTGGTGCTTCTAGTGTAGACAACCCCATATAGATTGCCCCAGGGCAAAGAGCAGATAATATTTAGGTACTTAGTGATGATTAATGACTATCACAAGCAACATTAGATAATCGAACTAGTGAATCCAAAACCCCAGGAAAAGCCGATGGTAGATTGTTGGTGGTAGTTTTGGGAGTCAGGAACTAGTTAGGGCTGAGGACTGAGGTTGAACAGGAAAGCACTGGAGGAAACAAGCACTTTTCAACTGATTTTATTTTCCATATTCATTTTCAGGTAATAAATATTTTAACTCATATTTTAGAATTAAGTGTACCAATATTCCATAGAATTCTAAAAATTATACTATAACACATGTGCTCTACTATCTGAGCAAATTTAAGATTGTCTCTTCAAAAATTAGTATTAGGGAAGTGGATGTGGCACAAGGAATTGAGCTCCTGCCTACCACATGGGAAGTCCCTGGTTTAGTTCCCAGTGCCTCCTGGAGAAGAGGAGCAAGACAGCAAGCTGGTGCAACAGGCTGGGACAGCAAGCTGAGGCAACAAGATGGCGCAACTAGAAGACATAAAGAGGAAACACAATGAGAGCCACAACAAAGCAGGAAGCAGAGGTGGCTCAAGCAACTGAGCACCTCTCTCTCACATGGGAAGTCCCAGGTTCAGTTCCCAGTGCCTCCTTAAGAGAAGACGAGAGAGCACACAGCAAATGGACACAGAGAGCAGACAGTGAGCACAAACAACAAGGGGGGCAATAAATAAATAAAGTAAATCTTTAAAAAAAATTAGTATTTGAAGTGGGATAGGCCAATCTCTTCTAAATACTCAGGTAGTACTCTGATAAGGATGAGAAAACTAGGCTTAAATCAAAACCCAATTCCAACAATGTGCAAGGCATGATAAAACTAATTTTAATCTAAGTTGTAAGTCATATCAAACAATAGTTGACTTCCAGTTGGCCAAGATGGAGATTTGAGACACTTTAGAGTTCTCTTCCCCCACATAATCTTTGAACAACTAGCAAACACTGGCAGAGACATCTTCCTCAGAGCTCTAAAAAACAGGTAAAGGGTCACAGTAACTGAGCAAGTGCTAAATCAAGAAAATGCAACTTAAAAATTATAGAAAAAGCTTGTGGTACCCTTTCTGTTCCTTTTCCAAACCCTCCCCAATGCAATGGAGAGAGAGCCTGAACTCTCAGCATGGGTCCCTGACCCATTCTACAGGGAGCAGAGCAATCACTATGCACATACAGGGGTGCGTGTTTTTTTGTGATGATCTTTTTTGTGACAGCCTAAAGGACTGACTGAACCAGCACACTTGTCTCTGGCTCGCCATCCCAGAACTTGCCCTGCATGCAAAAGCAGCTTGTGGGCAGCTAAATTGGTGTAAGAAACAAGCAAATCAAAGCAACCTAGGGCAAAGGATTACTAGCTTTAAGACATACAATAAAGGACCCTGGAGGGAAGGAAAGTTTATTTCCTAGGAAGAAGAGGGGGCATTCGGATCCCTTCAAATAAGGGAATTCCTAAAGATATGAATGCAGGCTGGGACAAGATGTCCCAGCCTGCTCAGAAAAGACCTAATAGGACCCTGTGCTTTTGCCTCAGGCTGGTCTTCTTGGTAGGAGGGCTAATCTCTGAAACAGAAACCAGCCAACACAGAGCCAATTTTAAAAGACTATATAAAGTGATCTTTGTGTTTGTTTTTTGTTAGCTTTTGGCACTCAAGGAAATCTCTGCCATATCACTAGCTGGATACAAACTTAAGAAACAGACAGTTCAGGGACTAGATTTCAGCATTAACACATTAAAATATTTAATGTACAGTATGAAAAAAAAAAAAAAGATTAGAAGACAAAAAAATAGGAAAAGATGGCCCAACTAAAGGAAGAAGATAAAACATCAGAAACCATCAATGAATAACAGGCTTAGACATACCAGACAAATACTTCCAAAACATGGTCTTAAATATGCTCAAAGAGATAAAGGTAAACATGGAGAAAGAACTAAAGGACATCAGGAAAATGATACATGAACAATATGAGAATCTCAGTAAAGAAATAGAAATTATAAAAAGAAACCAAACAGAAATACAGAGTTGAAGACCACAATAACTGAAGTTAAAATGTCCCTAGTTGGTGATGAATGCTCAACACTGTGATTATACTAAAAGCCATTGATTGTATGGTATGTGAATATATCTTAATAAAGCTTTTTTTTTTTTAATTCTTAGTGGAAATAGTTCGATAGCAGATGCAGGCAGAAGAAAAAAAAAAATCAATGAACTCAAAGATAAGACCATTGAGATAAGTCCATTTGAGAAGCAGAAGGATAAAAGAATGAGGAAAAGTCTTCATTGAACAGAGACTTCGAGACTTATGAAACATCATCAAATGTACCAATATATGCATTATGGGAGTCCCAGAAGGAGGGGAAAGAGAGAAACAGAAAGAAGGAATATTTGAAGAAATAATGGCAGAAAACACCCCAAATTTAATGAAAGATATGAATATACACATTCAAGAAGCACAACGAGCCCCATAGAGGATAAACTCAAAGAGATCCATGTCCAAACATATTATAATCAAACTGTTGAATGCCAAAGACAAAGAGAAAATCCTGAAAACTGCAAGAGAGAAGCAATGTGTCATTGTACAAGGATGCCGCAATAAGGTTAAATGCATATTTCTCATCAGAAACCATGGAGGCAAAATGTCAGTGAGATGAAATAAAATGTTGAAAGAAAGTAATTGCCAACCAATAATTTTATATCTAGTGAAACTCTCTTTCAAAAATGAGGGAGAGAGAGGGAGAGGATGTGGCTCAAGTGATTGGGTGCCTGCCTCCCACTTGGGAGGTCCTGGTGCTTCCTAAAGAGAAAACAAACAGACAATGAGCAAACAATGAACAGACAACACGCAAGAACAACGAGCAAAAACAATGAGCAAACAGATGAGGGAGCCATTAGGTGGGGGGATAAAAAAAGAGGGAGACGGGAAGCGGCTGTGGCTCAATCAGTAGGGTTCCTGTTTACCATATGGGAGGCCCCGGGTTCAGTTCCCAGGGCCTCCTGGTGAAGGCAAGCCCACCCTCACGGCATGGTTAGCTGACCCAGCAAGCACAAGCAGCAAGGGGGGGATAAATGAATAAATAAATAAAATCTTAAAAAAAAAAAAAAAAGAGGGAGAGATTTAGATGTTCCCAGATAAACTAAAGCTGAGGAAGTTCATCACCACTAGACCTGCCCTACAGATTGAAAGGAAAGTGTGCTAGAAATTAGATAGAAATGACAAAGTTATAAAGATCCCCAATAAAGGTAAACAAATGGGTAAGTATAAATGCCAGTACTATTGTGTTGTATATTTGGTATGTAACTACATTTTTTACTTTTTACAGTTCTAAAATGCAAATGCATAAAAAGTAATGATAAATCTATGGTTTTGGTAACACAATGTATAACGATGTAATTTGTGACATGAACTACCAAAAGAAGATAGAGGGATATAGAACAGTTTGTGTATGCTATTGAATTCAATCAAATGTAATTGTTGTGGATTTAGGATGTAAAATTTAAGCTCCATGGTAAACACAGGGAAAATATTTGTAAAAATACACAGAAGGAAAAGAGAAGGGACTCAAATTGGTTCACTACAAAAGATCAAATAAATACAAATGTAGGCAGTAATGAAAGAATTGGGGGCCAAAAAAGGCATAAGACTTATACAAAAACCAAATAGCAAAATGGCAGAAGAAAATCCTGCACTATCAATAGTTACTTTAAATATAAACAGATTAAACTTTCCAGTCAAAAAGCAGAGACTGCTGGGAGTGGATGTAGCTCAGTGGTTGAGTGCCTGCTTCCCATGTATGAGATCCTGGGTTCAATCCCTGGCATCTCCTAATGATAATAGTGATAATAATAATAAAGCAGAAACTGGCAAAATGGAATTTTAAAAAGCATGAACCAAATATAAGCTGTTTACAGGAGACTCACCTTAAATTCAAAGACACAAGTAGGTTGAAAGTTAAAGGATGGAAAAAATATTCCACTGAAATAGTAAACAAAAGAGAG
This sequence comes from Tolypeutes matacus, assembly GCA_026826555.1. NCBI lineage: Eukaryota > Metazoa > Chordata > Mammalia > Cingulata > Chlamyphoridae > Tolypeutes > Tolypeutes matacus. Next base: position 1,222,130 of record JAKSZT010053779.1, on the reverse strand, counting down.
TTGGGATAACTACTGTAATATCAGACAAAATAGACTTTAAGTCAAAAACTGTTACAAGAGACAAAGTAGCACCCTATAAACTGATAAAGGGGTCAATTTAACAATTAGATATAGCAATAGTAAATATATTTGCAACTAATTACAGAGCCCCAAAATATATGAAGCAAAAGTTGACAGATTTGAAAGGAGAAAAGACAGTTCTACATTAATAGTAGGAGACTTCATGTCAAACTATAGAACTCACAATTACACTAACTTGATGCTGATAAAGTTTGGGGCACTTTTGCTAACATCTTATCCTCTAAATACTCAGTCACAACTTTTACACCTAGAAAATAACTACTCAGTGTTTAATGCTTAACTAAAGAGATATAGCCTCTATGAAGAATTAAAGTTGATTAATGGACTTTACTAATTCAAGGAACCAAAAGTTAATATAAGTTTATATAATTAAGTTTATATAATACATGTTTATATAATTTAAAAACAAATAAACTATAAAGCTCTCAGAAGAAAACATAAGGAAATATCTTCAAGAATTTGTATTAGACAATGGAATCTCAAATGCAACACCAAAAGCATGAGCAACAAAACAAAAAAATAGAGAAAGTGGACTTCATCAAAATTAAAAACTTTTGTGCATCAAAGGACATTATCAAGAAAGTGAGAGGACAACCAACAGAATAGGAGAAAATATCTGGAATTCATATATCTGATAAGGTCTTAATATGGAGACTATATAAAGAATTCCTATAATTCAACAACAAAAAGACAAACAACCCAATCGAAAAATGGGTAAAGGACTTGAATAGACATTTCTCCAAAGAAGATATACAAATGGCCAATAAGCACATAAGATGCTCAACAGCATTAATCATTAGAGAAATTCAAATCAAACAAAAGTACAATGAGATACCAACTCCTTCCCACTAGAATGGCTAACATTTTTCTAAAAAGGAAAATAAATACTGGTGAGGATGTGGAGAGATAGGAAGTCTTGAATATTGTTGGTGGGAATGGAAAATGATGTAGTCATATACCCAAAAGTTTTGAAAACAGTAACTTGAACAGATATCTGTACACCAGTCTTCATAGCAACATTTTTCACAGTAATCAAAAGTGGAAGCAACCCAAATGTTCAACAGATGAATGGATAAATGAAATGTGGTATATACATACAAGGTGGACTTATTCAAACTTAAAAAGCAATGAAGTTCTGATACATGCTACAATGTAGATGAAATTTTAAGACATGTTGAATGAAGTAAGCCAGACACAAAAGGACTGATATTGTATGATTCTGCTTATATGAAATAACTAGAAAGGAAAATTTATAGAAAGTATAGTGTAGGTTACCAAGGCGGGAGGTTGAAGTGGGGTAATGGGGACTTAATGCATAAGGGATCCTAAGTTTTTATTTGGGGCATTGGAAAATTTTTGGTAATGGATGGTAATGATTTTAGCAAGACATTATTAATATGATTGTTGTCACTGAATTGGATGCCTGGGAGTGTTTAAGAGGGAAAATTTTATGTTGTATATGTGTTAGAACAATTTTTTGAAAAAGAAAGAGGGACCAGAGAGAATGACTGTACATGATCCTGAACTGGATCTAATAATGGAAGAGATAATGCCCAAAGAGTTATTATTAGAACAATTTAAGTAATTGGAATATAGATTGTATGCCTATATCAATGTTAAATGTCTTGAACTTAATAATTGCACTTAATGTGGTTACGTAAGTGAGTATCTTTATTCTTAGGAAATACGTATGGAAGTAGTAATTTTAATAGTTTTAAAGGAACATGATGCATGCAATCTACTCTCAAGTGTTTAGAAAATAGATGGGAGATAGGCAGGTGGATGGATGGATAGGTAAGTAGGTAGGTAGGTAGAATGATATAAAAATGTGGCAAAATCTTAAAAGGTGGTAATTCTGGTTATCTGGGTAAGGAGTATATTGGAGTTTTCTGTATTTGTATTGTTTTTGTATTCTTTTTGCAACTTTCCTTCAAGTTTGAAATTATTTCAAAATAGAAAGTTTAAAAAATGTAACAAATATATACTTCAAGAGAATAAACCACAAGAGATAATACTAAGCTAATTAGTTTTGGTTAATTATTATACCAAGTGTCACATCAAATATAGTATCAATTTCCCCTATATATAAAGTTATCTGAATAAAGTATTTTAAATTTAGCCTATAAATAATGTAGGATAAATGTGAATATTCTCGTCTTGATTTTGCGATAATCAGGGTAGACTAAACAGTCGCTATATTAGAAATCATGCATGTGTCCTCAAACCTAGTTTTTCTCCCTAGGTCTGGCTTTTAGTATGCTGGTGATAAATTAAGCCTGATTTATTATTTGACCATCCTGTATGGGAAATGACTGTAACTCTAGACATCTTTGGTCAATCTTAAGAGATATAGCAGGGGAATGGATGTGGCTCAAATGGGCGGGTGTCCGTCTCCCATATGGAGGGACCTGGGTTCAATCCCCAGGACTTCCGGTAAAAATTTAAAAAAGAAAAACATGGAAGCCGCGTGGGCCACCAGGCCCTGTGTGCGGGTACGCAGCCAGGCCCCATAGGAGGGTGTGCTGCCAGGCCCCGCAAGCCCCACAGCAAGATGATGATGTAACAGGAGAGTGACACAAGGGAGAGCCAAGACAAGACATGCCAAAAAACCCGGGACTAAGGTGACGCAGGCGGTAGGATGCCTCTGTCCCACATCGGAGGTTCTGAAGATTGAATCCCAGTGAAGACAGGAGGAGAAGGAGGAGAAGAGAGGGCAGGAAATGGACACAGAGAGTTGCCCAGCAAATGGACACAAAAACAGCAAAAAAGGGGGGTCAGAGGGTAAAAAATGGATAAAAGTAAATAAATAAATAAATAAATAAATCCTTTTAAAAAAACGTATAGGGGAGTAAGATATGGACTATAGTTAGTAGTAATACTTTGATGATGCTCTTTCATAATGTATTTGTGGTGGGGTGATGCCCTGTATGATGTTATGCGTGTTTGTTTTGTAAGTTCACAATGTTTACTGAACACTTATTGTTTATGTATGTTCATGTATGAATGCTATACTTCAATAAATTGTTTTTAAAAAAAGAATATAGGATAAGTTGGTAGAACTTTAATTCAGTCTTTTCTAAGTGAAAACAGAATTTTGTTGATAAATTCATAGATACTGATATTTTCATATATTCTGAATTTGTTGTGCTGATAAAGAATTTATTATGGAGAAAGAAATTCTAAGGTATGACATATTATATTAGAGGCAGAATTGTTATTGAAATTGCAAAGTGTTATAGCTGTTTTTAAAGTGGTTTTTCTTTAACTTAATTCTTACCATTCTAATTGTTTTTTGCTCTTGTTGCTCTCTTGCTGTTTTTTTGCCAAAAATAATAACACACTGTGTTAGTCAGGGTTCTCCAGAGAAACAGAACTGACAAAATATATAAGTATTAAGAGAATGAGAGTGGGAATTGGCTTACACGACCAAAGGATTGGCAAATCCAAATTCCTTAGGGCAGGCGGCAAGTTGAAAACTTGATGAATGTGATGTTGAATTCCCCAGGAGAGGTCGACTGGCTGAAACAGAGGCAGGAATTCTTTCTGACTTCTGAAATCCTTAGTTCTGGCTTTAAAATCTCTAACTGATTGGATAAGGTAACTTGCTTCATGGCTTAGAACTATCACTTTTGTTGGCTATAGATGCAGTCAACTGACTATAGGTACAAATTCATCTATGAAATGCCTCACAGTAATAATCAGATCAGTGCTTACTTGACTAAAAAAAAACTGGACACCATATCCTAGCCAAGCTGATAAATGAAAGTAACCATCATATACACAATTTAAAGACTAAATTATTACCTTTGCTGCAGGGCTCCTGCAGATTACGCCCATCCCGGTGTTTTAGCTTGCTAAAAGCTGCCGAAAGCAATATACCAGAAATGGGTTGCCTTTTACAATGGGGATTTATTAACTGGTAAGTTTACAGTTCTGAGGCTGTGGAACTGTCTAAATCAAGGCTTCATCAGGCAATACTTTTCTTCCCCAGGACCAGCTGCTGGTGCTCCTGGATTCCTCTCTCATATTTGGCAAGGCCCCTGGTGAGGCATGTGGCAGTGTCTGTGCCTCCAGGTTCCTTGCTTTCTGCTCCATTTGTGGCTTTCTCTCTTAGCTTCTGTGGGTTCCTCTCTGAGCTCCTGTGGCTTTTCTCTGTCTGTGTGGCTCTGTATTCCTCCCATTTATAAAGGACTCCAGTAAGAGTAGTAAGACCAATCCTGGGTCATGCCTTACTGAAGTAATATAATCAAAAGGTCCCACCTACAATAGGTTTACATCCATAGGAATAGATTACTCCAAGGACATGATCTTTTCTGGTGTCCACAAAATCCTCACATTACCACACCAGGTTTGTGTTTTGTGTATATGGTACTCAGGTTTGAAGAGTTCCCATTACAAATTTCATCCTTTTAAAATTTGCCCCTCTATCTGATGGTCAAATCCAGACACAAATGATATACTATATCTGATTTCAATACCTATCAGGCCTCCTTTGCAATTTCCTTACCCCTTAAACTCACATTAAGGACAAGCTAGATTAAAATTTAAAACCATTCAACATATTGTTTTCAATAAATCCACAAAATATGGAGACCATAATTTCACCAGTGGTAAATTTTCAACTACTCTGTCCTGATAAGTTCTCCTTGGGCTTCTCATGGGAGGAATCCCTCAACAACAGGGACAGACTATTGTGCCGATGGATTTTAAAGTTACAGAATGCCGACGTTTAGAATTTTCTGTCAAATTAAAAATAATCATTACTTTTCCTAAAAATAAAACATATTCATTGTAGAAGGTTTAGAAAATAGAAATGAATAGAGTAAAAAAAAAATAACAGCTATAATGTTTCCATCCAGAGATAGTCGTCATTATCAGTAGCACAGACTTTTTTCTATGCATTCATGTATTTTTTTAAAAGTGAAATCATACTGCATATACCTTTTTATAACCTGTTTGTTTTCTCTTTCAGGGAATAATATGTCATTTTTTTCAACTAGGGATCACTGGGTTACAAGAAACAACATAATCAAGGAATCTTTAAAACAAAGTAGGGTTTTTATACAGATACACGCACATAAGCATTCCAGTTAGATTGTGCATCACTTTTTAACTTTTATGCCTAGTACAGTATAACTACACAGTTTGTTTTTTTTCCTCCCATTTCCCACCCTCCCCGCCCCAAGATGGCTCCCTCTGTTTTTTGCTTGCTGTCTGCTCATTTCTTCTTTAAGAGACACAGGGAACTGAACCTAGGACCTCCCATGTAGGAGGTAGGCACCCAACTGCTTAAGCCACATCCGCTTCCTGCTCATTTTTGGTTTTTTGCTTGCTGTCTGGTCATTGTTTGCTCATTGTCTTGCTCGCAGTCTGCTCATTGTCTGCTCATCTTTTTCCCCATCTGCTCACTGTTTTTGTTCATTGTCTGCTCGTTGTTTGTTTGTCTTCTTTAGTAGGCACGAGAACTGAACCTTGGACCTCCCATGTGGGAGGCAGGCACCCAACTGCTCAAGCCACATTCACTCCCTATAACTATAATTTCTATGCCTCTTATTTCTTTTTTTTTTTTAAAGATTTTATTTATTTATTTATCCCCGCCTCCTTGTTAATTTGCAGTCGTTGTCTGCTCTCTGTGTCCATTTGCTGTGTGTTCTGTGTCTGCTTGTCTTCTCCCCAGGAGGCACTGGGAACTGATTCCATGACCTTCCGGAGTAGAGAAAGGTGCTCAATCTCTTGCGCCACCTCAGCTGCTTGTCTAATGCGTCTCTCATTGTCTCTCTTCTGTGTCTCATTTTGTCGCACCATCTTGCTGCACCAGCTCTTCATGTGGGACAGCACTCCGTGCAGGCCAGCACTCCTGCGCAGGCCAGCACTCTGCATGGGCCAGCTCTCTGCTCAGGCCAGCTTGCCATGTAGCCAGCTTGCTTTTCACCAGGAGGCCCCAGGAATTGAACCCTGGACCTCCTTTATGGTAGACAGGAGCCCAAATGCTTGAGCCACATCTGCTTCCCCCTGTTATATCTAATTATTGGGAGAGAATTTGATTGTGATAATCCCTGTTCCAAAGAGTTATGATTACTGCAGTAGTATCATCTGATATTAACTTGGGAAACCAAGCCCACCTCTTAAGTAGGGACTATAATTTAAATGTAAAATAATCATGAGCTGGATGAGTAACCCAAACATTTCTATTATAGGGTTGAACCTTTTTCCTTGTCATTAAATATTAACTATAACAACATTTTTAGTGGCTACAGAGTACACTTTCATATGATTGCATGATAATCTATTTAAATAATCCACTATTTTGGACATTCATATTGATTCCAAATTTGAAATTATACACAAGCTGTGATGACTGCAGAAAAATCAGAGGGAATAGCCATCATTTTTAAAAATTAAATTCTTAGATAATTACTAGATCAAAGGTATGGTGGAGACTATCAAGTGTCTGCCAAAATCTGATCTTCCTAAACACATGGCTGCCCAACTAGTCTACATGTCCCATCCTTTCTTGCAGATAGGTGTGACCATGCAACTCCATTCTCACCAATGGAAGATGAGTGGAAGTGATGTGTGCCACATCCAGGCCTGGGCTTTATAACACTTGCTGTGCCTCCTCCATGCTTTTTTCCCTTTCCTGCTAGCTGGAACTTGGATGTGGTGATGACCCAGCTTTGACCATGCATATGAAGATAAGATCTTATAGCATGGCACAGCCTCCCTGCTAGCCTGTATCCCTGGATGCCTTCATAGAACAGAGAGAAAAAAGTAAACTTCTATCTTTTTAAAGGCGTTGTGTCTTGGAGTCTCTGTTACAGCAGTTTAACAACACCCCAGATAGAGAAGAATATTTTAAAGATTTGTATGTGATTTGCTAAATTGCTATCCAGAGAGCTTGCATGAGTTTGTATTTCCTCCAGCATTGTATGAAAGTTCCATTTTTCTATAACCTAGTCAACAATGGGGACAATCATTATTTTTCCAACTCCTTTACTTTTTTTTTTTTTTTTTTTTTGAGGTAGGTACTGGGGACCAGAGATTGAACCGGGGACTCATATGTGGGAAGCCGGGGCTCAACCACTGACTTATATTGGCTCCCCTGAGTTGATTTTTTTTGTTTGTTTTGCTTGTTTGTTTGTTCGTTTGTTTGTTTAGGAGATGTCGGAACCTGAACCCCAGACCTCCCTTGTGGGAAGCAGGCACTCAACCACTTGAGCCACATCCACTCCCAGCCCCTTACTTTTTTAAATTTGAGAATGAATTACTGTGAAATTCAAACATCTTTTCAAGTTTATTGACCACTTTAGTTCCTCATTTATGAATTTATAGCTCCTGTCCCTTGATCATTTTTCTATCATAGATTTGCAAGAGATTTTAATAGAAAGTGTGGGAACTAGATGAAATAAGATGAGCAAAGTATTAATATCTGTTGAAACTGAATGATGGCACATGGGAGAATTAGGTTGCTCTCTCTGCTCTTGTATATGTTTGAAATTTTGTATAATATAAGGTTTAAAATGTTATTGTATATTTAGCCCTATTTACTGAAAAGATCTAGAAGACATGGTCACCCTTAGCACCAGACTGTGATCTCTATATATATCATTCATCATTGAAAGAAACCAGAGCTCCTTAAAGAAGTGGTTGGATTCAGGCCCTGGTCAGGAAATGTATAAGACGAGCCTTGGACATCATGTTGTGATAAAAAAGGCAAGGAAGCTACCAAACTGTAATGTGTGCATGTCAAAAGGACATAAGAGCCAGCTTGACATGGAATACACTGGCCAAAAAATGGAATAAATCGAGCTTAAAATTAATAATGACCACAATTGATTGTAAAACATTAATTTTATTTAGAAATGTGAGTTATAATGATATCCAAAAAGAGAGAAAGAGAGAAGCAAAAAACAAAACTTAACCAGAACTCATCAGAAACCATTGCAGGTTAGGGCACTGACTCCTTAATTTGAAAAATGGCAATTAGGAAAAGAAATAAGGCTTTATCCTGTCAATCCTGCATAATACATTTATTTTTTTATTTTTGTTGTTTTTGTAATATATTTAAAATAGCTCCAGTTGATAAATGAAGGTTATTTAGAGAAAATTTCCAGATAATAATGTAGAAGAAATGATAGAAAAAGAAAGTCATAATTTTGTTGCTCCAAATGATTGATCCAAGGAGTAATCATTGGATGTCAAAACTGTTAGGAGAAAAATTGATGGGAAACTTTAACAATGGAAGGGTCAAGTTGCCACCACCAAAAATCAATAATCAATTTTAAGCATCACTAAAAGTTGGATATGATACAATATTGTTACAACCCAACTCCTGAAGGGCACAAGTTGGTCCAGATACAAGACTAAAGATCACACCTGGCATTTAGTCAGGCATAAGCTTTATTGAGACTTACAGACAGGAGAGAATCTCTGAAGGTGGTGGCTCAGAGAATGAAGACAGCGCTCCACAAAGAGATGAGAAAATGAGAGGTGATATATAAGGTGTTTCAGAACAAGGACATTCCATAGAGTATGAGAACAGAGTTTCTGCTAGGGTCATGTGAAGCATACACATGGGGTTTGGCGATGTCTTCACTACGCTCGTAGGAAGGACTTTTACAAAGGACATCTATCATTCTCTCCCCTCTGGGGAGGATGTTAACCTTTAACATTTAACTTATGTCTAGGTCATGCAGGCGAGGCTATGTGCTGAGGACTTGGGAGGGGGCCTGGGTCCCCACAATCCACCCGCACATAGTGACCTACGTTGACCATAGGACAAGCATTGCATCCACATTTCACAGCAGCAGTATAAAAGACAACAGCTAAAGCCATTATGTGTTTTTCAGGGACATTGCAGTTCTACTTGGCACAAAAATGGCCAATGGGTAGAACCACCAGGGATGCACTTTACTCTATATCTAACCTTGATAGTAAAATTACATAACTCTCGGGGTAACCACCCCACATAACGGATTCCCTCTTGTAATTCCATGCAGACAGGGGCTATGTGATCTAGGGTGACAGACTCAGCCATTAACCATCCTAAACCATTATATTCAGCATATGCTAATAAAGGCCTGGGTTATTCACCTGTCCCTTTACAAGGGAAAAATTATAATTATGAGTCTCATTGAAAGACGGCACTGAATCTTGTATTAAATGAGAAGGTCTTGTTCCAAACTTGTCGATGGGTTATGTTCTGCCATGCCAGCAAGGAGTTCTACACTGTCTAATTTGTGGGAGTCAAGATCCAAAGAAGGGCAGTAGTACCTGAGGATGGTAAGTCTGTGCACATTGGGTTTGATTATGGGCATGTGTTACTGCCAAAGCCCACTGGAGAAGAGTGATGGCTAGGGTGCTATGGGCAAAAAGAAAGATGTTTATGGGGAACAATAAAGGGCAGATTGTGCTGGCCTAACAATATACAAGCAATATTTCCATTAGTAGATAACAAATTAGTCCAGGACTTTCAAAAGTGGACCTTGTGACCAAGGTCTTTGGTGGGCTCTATTCTGACCAGCCATTTTCCCTGTTTCCTATACTAACCTGCCTCAATTCCCCCCTCAGAGAATTCACACTCTTATTCTTAAGGGGGAGCTGAAGGGCAATGGTCATTCTTCTGTAGTTGCTTTCCTGCTGGTTAGGGGCAGAAGACCTGCCTGGCAAGGTGTGAAACTTTCTGGCTATTCCATTGATGTTGAGGGAAGGCTGCTCCAGCAAGATGGTTGGAACTGGATGAAATCTCTGCATGACTAATATCTTGTTCTGGAAGGCATTGATTCTGGAAGAAATAAGCTTAGTTAGAATTTTGAAGATGCATGGTCTTACTAAAAGGATAAAGAAAATGGTGGTAAGCGACCCCAAAAAGGGAGCCAGCTATAACATATTGGACCATGGGAATGAGAAAGGTCACATGCCACAGAAGCTACACCCTCCTGAAGCTAATGGTCTTGATCGTGTAAGTTTCAAATGCTGTCTAGGAAACTGCCACCCCCAGTTCCCACAGTGGTGGTTATGCCTAGGACAGCTAGGAGAGGTAGTAGGAAAGGCACTGCCCTAGACATAAACTCACAAAGATAATACAAGCAACAACAAGATAAGCATATGGCAAGCAAAATAAAGACAATACTTAAGAAAGCTATTCTTTTATCTTATAGGCATGTTCATTGATTACTTAGAAAATGAACTAAGTTTACAAAGACTTTTAACATGTTCAATATCCTTCTGCATGTGATCTAGAATAGAAGAGACATTATTATATTCATCAGGTATTTAGGTAAAGTACTTAATATTAATCAATGTACTAATCAATGCACAAGTTCCTCTTTGAGTTGCAGTTAATAGATCTAAGATTCAGGTTTGCAATACCATACACGTTGTCTCTCCATGGGAGCAGGTCATAAAGCCAATTGTGTCTGTTTAGGTTACATTCACATTGCTCCACTTGCTATATCCTTCACACAGCCAGCATGCGGCAGCTCCATTAGCCTTTGGAGGGAAGCTTCAGTGTTTCATTTGTCTGGTCATAGCACCCTTCAGCACTATGAAATAGAGCCAATCTGGAAGCAATGTCCTTTGTAAATCTGGCCATATCAAGCCATCATCGGCTGCTGCAGGAGTTCGAAACTGCAACGTACTTTCCACCCACTTCAGGAGTCATGTCCAGAGATGTGGTATATCCTTTTATTATTTTAGGAGTTAAAGTGACAAACCTATCAAACCAAATCAAATGGAGAGGTACCATGCAGAATACTGGAGGCCTGGTTTGAATGCACCAACGAGTTTGACAATACTGAAGTCTCTCTCTTAAATTTTTATACACTTTCTAAATACTTCAATGAAGTTTATAACATATTAAATGGACTTAACTACTTTTAGTACTTTACTTTTTACTTCTACACTTTTACCATGATTATGTTAATTAGTGGGTATTTAACTTTAGCAGTATAGGAAAAACTACTTTCTCCATTATTTTATGAAAACCTAAGATTCCCAGTGGAATCAAGATTATCTTCCCTCTACCACCACTTTAATATGCAGCTTGAGGTGGCCTCTGACAGGTTTCCCTGTTATTAAGTTACTTTTTGTTATCAACATCAATTTAAGTTTCTATTTAATAATGGCTTCCTGGAATTAGCCATTTAAATAATATCTCAGTTTAGAAAATGCTTTTGCTGGAAGCAGATATGGCTCAAGCAATTGCCTACCACATGGAAGGTCCCTGGTTCGGTTCCCAGTGCCTCCTAAAGAAGACAGTGAACTGACAGGAAGACATGTGTGGTGAGCTGACACAACAAAATGACTCAACAAGAGACACAAGAAGAAAAACATGAATGACATAGCAAAGCAGGGAGCAGAGGTGGCTCAAGCAGTCAGGCACCTCCCTCCTACATCGTAGGTCCCAGGTATAGTTCCTGGTGCCTCCTAAAGAGACAAGGAAGATAAATAGACACAGCAAATGCAAACAATGAGGGGATGGGGAGAAATAAATAATAAAATAAATCTTTGAAAAAGAAAAGAAAATGCTTTTGCAAACTTCCTATAACCAACTATAACCACATCAACTATAGTTACTTCATCTCCAGACAAATTTCACCTTTACAAAACACATTCCCTTACTTAATGCTACCTTCTGCAATACCTTCTACAACTTTCTATATTCATTCAAGCCTTGTCTTATGTATTTCCACCCTGATTTTATGACAACCAGCCATCTTATCTTAGGACAAAACACATTCCCTTAAACAAACTTATCAAACTTTAGTCAGCATTGACTATGAATTCACTTCCACAAACCTTTTACTTCTTTCTATATCCATTTAAGTCTCCTATCCTTCATTCTGTACTATAAAAAAACTATTAATTTCAATTTAGACAAAAACATTTTTTAAAAGAGGTTTGTTATAATTTCATTAGCCAAAAAGTTACAATTTTCATCATCTTAAAGATTTAATACATTTAATGTTAATTTATTTTATTAGTATCCTATAAACCTAGGGAGATTACACCCAAGCTAAATAAAATTGAAACCTTTATAGTTTATGTAAGAGATATTCTTTTTTCTTCCTTCCTCCACAGGAGGCTAAAACCTCTTCTTTTCTTTAATAAAATTCTAAAATTGTGGATAACCCTAAAATCATACTGACGGCCAAGTTTTGGAATATATTATAATTTTTAAATTTGTTTTAATCATAATTTAGAAAAATCTTTCCATAGCTTTCAAGGACTTTTTCTTTACTTACTGAAATGTGGCCATTGGATTATTACTGTCATCTCAAAAGCTGTTAAAATTTAATTGGGGAATTATAGGACAGACTATACAAAATAAGGTTTATTCTGTAATATCCCCTCTGTCCCTATTATTTTAATTTCCAGGCCCAGTAAACTGAATTCTAGTCTAAACTCACATCTCCCCTATCTTTCCATACCCAGCCCATCCACTTAGTTTCCTTAACTGGTTTTAATGAGTCAGTGGAATTCAGTCAAGGTTAGGAGAAGACCCTGGGGGCACTAAAGGTTATAGAAAGAAAGATTATAGGACAATTCAGGATAAACTTTTTAGTTTCTTTCCTTTAAATAGTTTCTTTATTCAGATTTTATGTGACTTTTTAACCTGTTTGGCTTCTCCAACTTGGTCTTCAGGAGAACTTATCTACCTATATAAGCACCCATTTAATTTTTAGCAATTTGAATAGAGCTTTTTAAAGATTTTTCATTTATTAATTTAATATTACCATCCAGAGGTATGAAAATATACACTGAACAAACAGACAAACACAAAAAGAGTTAAGATACACCAACAGAAACATAAAACTCACCAATTTGACTCATAATTCTCACTCCTTTGATATGGCTATGTCTAAGCTCTCCATCATTTCACAGTCTTGCCTGTAATATGCAAGCTCGTTCTTGGAAACAGTTTTATTAGTAACCAGCAATCAGTTAGGAATACTTGAGCAATGTAAATGCAGTTACGCAATAATTTAGCAGTTTGGACAGACAGACATTTAACACATAAATTCTGGATTACTCTTCAGGAGTATACTTAGATTCAAAATTCAGGAGTAAGTGATTGATTCAAAACTGAAAGCTCTTTTTAACACCTTGATAAAAATTCTGATCAAAATTAAATTTGAATAAAACTTAAAACTGTCAAAATAACATCCCATTGAACTCTTCCAGTTTACACAGTTTTGCAATGTAACTGATCATCAACTTGGCATAGGCAATTGGTTAAAGAATCTTTCATCTCTGCCTGTGCTAGGACTTATCCCTTTCTAACTTTAACTGTCCTTCTAAGCAGCACATAGAGGCCTTTGCCACTTCTTCTGCCTCAGTAGCCACCTGCAAGTCTCCTAACAGGGGCCATACTATAGCTGCCACTATCTGGCAGTCTCCCTTTTCCTTATTTAAGCACGGTTGTTCTGCTATTTGCTCTCCACAGCCAGCATACCCGCCAGAGTGTTTTGGGAATTACCATATTCTCTCAGCGGTCCCATTTGTCCTGGAGGGCAACCACCCCTCCCCACATGGATGTTATAGGCCAACCTGGGATTTCCCCCATGGATTCTCCTTTCTCTGAGCTCATGCCCACTACTGTTGGTGGTCTTTCAGTCTCCTGGCTGGCTCTCCAATTGTTACAACCCAACTCCTAAAGAGCACATGTTGGTCCGGCCACAAAACCAAAGAACACACCTGGCATTAAGGCGGGCATAAGCTTTATTGGGACTTACGGACAAAAGAGAATCTCTGAAAGTGGTGGTTCAGAAAATGAAGATAGTGATCCACAAAGAGATGAGAAAATGAGGGGTGCTATATAAAGGGTTTCAGAACAAGGACATTCCTTAGGGTATGAGAACAGAGTTTCTGCTAGGGTCATATTAATTATACACATGGGGTCTGGAGATGTTTTCACTATGCTCATAGGAAGGACGTTTACCAAGGATGTTTACTGCTTTGGGAAAATTATAGTTTACAATAACATCTATCATTCTCCCCCCTCTGGGGAAGGTGTTAACCTTTAACTCATGTCTAAGTCACGTAGGCAGCTATGGTGCTATGGACTTGGTGTGTGGGGAGGGGGGGGCTGGGTCCCCATAAATATAGAATATATAGCACAAGCAGTCTTGACAAAAAAGTTAAATCTGAATCTTATTAAACCTTTCAAAACTTCTAGTTTAAGAAATGTAGGTTAAACAATAACACAAAGAAACAATCAGACAAATCAGAAAACTAGACATTCCTCAAGACAATTAACCTAGTTTCTCCGATCAATCACTAACAAATGAAACAATGATGAAAGGGGAAGAAAAAAAAAAAGTGGGGAAGACTGTTCTAGAGTGAAAGGGACCAAATAACACAATAATTGAATACCAAGTTGAATCTTGTTTGCATCCTGATTTAAACCAAAAATGAAAAGACATTTTTAATGCAATTTGGAAAATTTAAATATGAATTGCATTTCAAAAGATATTAAGAAAGTGTGCTAATTGTATTTGATATGATAATGGCATTGTGTTTATGTCAGAAACAAGTCCTTGTTTTTTTAGCTGTCAATATTAAAGTAATTTGGAGTAAAATGATCCATGTCAGGAATCTATCTTAAAAATAATACATAAAGGGAAAGCAGGGGTGAAGGAAAGAATAAAGTGGTAGATGAAACAAGGATGACAAATGTTAATTATTCAATCTGACGATGAAAGTATAGAGGTTCATTATACTATTCTTTCTGGTTTAGCTTGGAAAAGTGTACAGAGACTGTTTTCATTATCTGATATCTAGATTTGATCTTATAAGTTTGATAGTAATAAGATACTAAATATGGCTCAATTCTTCAGTGAATATGAGTGAATACTAAAGATTTTTAAATGCCAAGAATGTCACAAAATGTAGGATTAGAGACCTCTCAGGACAAAGGGCAAAGAGGACAAATTTACCTTTTAACATTTCCTCTCCTCCCTATGCTTTATAATGGGGTGGTTAATGTGTTGTGGGTGCGGCAGGGGTGATAGAGGGAGTCAGGAGAATTTGGAAACTTTGCGATTCTGGTGCTTATACAAAATTTACATGTTTCTATTTCTTAATCAGACTTGATCTGGAACAGGTATTGGCAAACTATGGCCCCTGTGCCAAATACAGCCTGCTGCCTTTTTTTGCAAATAAAACGTTATTGGGG
>JAKSZT010053779.1:1192497-1206771 GCA_026826555.1 Tolypeutes matacus | reverse complement strand
CCAAATACAGCCTGCTGCCTTTTTTTGCAAATAAAACGTTATTGGGGGAAAAAAAAATTTTTTTTAATTTATTGGAACACAGCCACTTTTTTTTTTCTTTTTTTTTTTTTATTATGGGTAAAAATCAAAATTCTCACAATACATACAAACATTTGCAAAATGATATATAAATATATATGCATATATGTGTATTTGCTTACAAAAATGTTATTTATATATATATACACATATATTCACATATGGTGATTCTAGCAATGCAAGAAATTATAACAATGAGGTGGAGCCAGTGGCCACTTGACACTTTTGGGGTAGGGAGGGGATGAGCAGTTGAAACACAGCCACTCTTAGTTGTTTACATATTGTCTATGGCTGCTTTTGCACTAACAATGGCAAAGTTAAATAGCTGTGACATAGACTGTATTGTCAGCAAAGCCCTTTACAAAAAAAGTTTGCTGACCCCTGATCTAGAAGTGTCTGGCTCCTATGGTGGGGAAAATACTCCATTGTAAAGAACACCTCCTCATAGTCTAGACCCTCTGCTTAAAATTTATATTTTCCCAGGATAGGGGAATACATTCTGGTCACTAAAACAATTGTTTCTCTCTGCTACTCTCTGCTTCCTTTGTTCATCTTCCTTGCTCTTTGTCACAGGTCTTCCTTCTTTGACTATCAAAGAGAGTACACAGGGGGTCGGATGTGGCTCAACTGGTTGGGCATCTGCCTCCCATATGGAGGGACCCAGGTTTGATCCCCGGGACCTCCCGGTGAAAAAAAAAAAAAAAAAGAGAGTACACAGTGTACTGCAATGGTGACCAAAATTTTTAGTGGTGCACCCATAACATATCAGTTAAAACTTTTTGAGCAAACATCCCCTATATATTTATTTATAAATTATTTATACATAAATTATAAACATATGTTTATATATTCTATATAAGCAATACTGTACCATATGTTATAAAACAAAAATATAAATATCTAAAAGATGAAATAGAAAATTTGAAAACAACTGTTTTATTCAAGCATAAAAATATTTTGTCCTTGCTAGTAATAATTAATACTAATGATATTTATCAAGATTAATATTTTATAAAGAATACTGTGACTATTTTATTATTCTTGAATATATATTTAATATTTGTAATTCATCAACTTGATGATCTAGGAGATCTGAGATCATTTTATTCAAAATTCTTGGATGTAATCATTTTTGTGGTTGAAAACTACAACATACAAAATTATGTAGATCTTAATGCAAAAAAATGCATCAAGTCTACTTACTAAAACAATTTCAGTCCAATATACTAATTGTGCAAAGATTTTAATTGAAATTTTAAAAGCAAACTTCCATCTTCCATGAATTCAATCCCTAAAATCTTTCAAATTCATCAAAAGATAATTTTTTTATTTTTAGTATATAGGTCCAAAATCACTGGAACTCTTCATACAGAAGAATTTTAAACAGATTAGAAAAATCTGTTTCTCAATTTTTCACTGTGCTTAGAGTTTTCCCAGGTGATACACTGTTGGGGTTTAGGTTCTCAGAAAGCAGGCATTGAAGAAGAATTTGGGGGCAAGATGTTAGCAACACCCAAGAAGAGAATGGGAGGAAGCAGAATGAGGGGGCAGAGGAAGAATTTGAACTGTTATCTAAGTGTAACGATTCCTTGGCTACCCCTTCAGCAGGAAAGTCTGGAAAAAATGTGTCTTGCATTGGTCAAAAATGGCTGAACCTCTATACCGCTCCCTCACTCAGTCACCAGTATCATAGGAAAGACATGACCTTGTGTGAGGTGGTGCTATTGCTGGGCCATACCAGGAAGAATCTGACGCTGGAGACTCTGTGCTGACCAAGATCCCCACAGCTGGGCAGCAAGCCCTTTCTTGACAGGAGATCTGAGCAGTGTACTTCCTGTATCCCATACACATATCCCATGAAGATGGAAATATTTGAAAAAGTCCATTTTTTTAAATGTTCTCTTCATAATACAACTTCTGCCAAAAATTAAATAATTACTTATTTTCTCCTATGTTATCTTTACCTAGAAGAAGCAGATTAAGTGTAATTATCTGATAGGTAGCAGGTAATGAAATAGCTAGACAGCTAAGTTTGTCTTGTCAGAAAAGGAACCTATATTATTTTTTAAAATAAAAATGCATACTCATCTAAAAGACTACTTAAAGTTTTTGGTATGAAATAACCAACCAGCCTCACTGTAATACAAAAAGATTTTCTTGGTTATGCCACATGTTATTGCAATATTTACAGCTCTTATTATAGCAATTGTTTTTATTTTTATGAAATTAACCATTTTGAACATCCTTCAATGCTTTGAGCATGTCTAATATCAATTTTGCTTCTACCATAACATGTTCATGAATGATGGAATTAATTAATTTGACTTGTGCTATCTCTCAAACCCATCTGTAACCCAGGAATACTTTTTAAATTCCAAGCAATGCAGCTTTGTTATATACATAAATTTTCTATAAATCATTGTTTTCACTAGGGAAGTCATTTACTATTGAGGGTATTGGAGAGGGTGGGTTCATATTCTTTAGTTGTTTATACAAAAAGTTTTGGTATTCTTTATTATTGAAAGAGAATCTAGCAAATAGCACAAGCTTAGACTTAGGAAATACATAGCTACTTTTGTGTAAGGCATGTCCTTCTATACTGTGTCTCTTATTCTAAGTAACATTGTTCACATCTTCAGCAATGTTCATTATGCATCTTCCAACACTTTTTGCTGTGAAAGGAATGTCTGTTAGTTAGCAACTATATTGGGTTTTGTCTATTATTCAGCCATTTTACTGTGGCAGGGTGAACATCTACTTTTTGCCTTTTGCAATTAAGTAAGAAACGTAAAAGCCGCTCTCAATATTTTCATTAACTTTTAGTAAAATTTTGTAAAATCCTGGATTGAATATGACTTCAAACATTGTGGGAAAAAATCCCAGGGACTGTATTTGTGTTCTGAGTACTTAGTGTTAAAATGACTTGCTAATAACAATAGCATTGTGTTATCATTAGCTAACATCTCATACACACCTCACGTGATGTTCATCAGTAATGGCAGTGGATGTAAATCAATATTTTAAATTGTCTTATTGATAGTTTAAATTTTTTTGGCCAACAGCTATTCAGATCACTAATTTTTTATTTTGCAAGCTGGCTGATAAAAATAGCTCACATCTGCAGTCTTTGAGAACCATTGTCTGAAAGAAGGTTAACAACAGAGAGAAAGAGAAGAGAAGACTATAAGCCATCACCCATACGGACATAATCTATGGTAAAGTGATAGAGTATAGTTGCATACTGAAGGATAGGACAGGTGGGTAGTGATATTACTGGGCTTGGTGGTGCAGAGTCGACAGATGGGTAGATTAGGAAGGGTGGGTTAGAATACCCAGGATACTGGGGGGAGAGATAGGAGAGGGACCAGGTGAACACGGGATTTGTGGGTATGAGGTTGAAAGTGCAGGAGTGGGAATGCTCTTATGGCAATATGACAAGGTAGTGTCACTGGTTTAGGGTGTTGGTTGGGGGGGGGCATTCAGGACGGGGAACATCTGGAATAGGCTTCTGGGGAGTGTGTGAGTGTTCATCCTGTCATAATGTGTTGTGTTGTGGAGTGGAGACCCACACGGTGAGTGGGAAGGAGATGGACCCCCATCTTTGGGAGGACCAATTCACCCAGAAACAGACAGGTGGGCGTCTCTTATGAGCAAGGGTGGATCCTAATAGGGGAGGACAATCAGTGTGTCAAGACCTCTTGTTGCATATAACTATGAATCTTGTCATCCAATGAGTCAAGACAGGGGGGTGTCATGTGCCCCAGGGGGATAGGGAGGGAAGAACAGACTAGATCAAACAGAGGGTATTTAGTGGTCAGGGGAAATATGTTTCATTACCTTACAGTGATGGACAAAGGACATCGTAGATATCATCAAAAATTATTAAACTGTACCATCTAAAATGTAAACCATACTGTGAACCATTGACAATGTTTAGTAGCTATGTTTCACTATCTGTATAACAGTTATAACAATGCTACCATCCCCATACAAAAAGGTTTTAATATGGGGTGAGGAAAGGGGGAGGAGGTTGGGTATATAAGAGTCTCTAGTATTCTGAGTGTGATTTTGCTGTGACCTAAAACTTCTTTGAACATTAAATGAAAATTTGAGAGACACTGGGGACTGAGAGGGAGAAGGTGCCACAGTACAGACTGGACACCCAATAATGCAGTGATAAAAGGAAAAATGTTTTTAAAATTTTTTTTTTGTTTTTTCCCATTTTTTGAATATTCCAATCCTTTAATTTTATTTTGAGTGGTTTTTTTTTTAAGTTTTCATGTATTTTATCTTTTACATTTAAACTTATCATTATTTCACTTATTAATTGTATTTGGCTATTATATGGGTTTCATCTTTAAGGAAGGTTTGGATCACAGAAGGGCTACAATGGGGGCAGGAGAGGATCATTGGTGGGGGGTGTCTGGGATGGGAGTTTCATGGGAGGAAGTTCACCTGAATATACATAAAAGATATATAAAATTGTTCAAATGATCAAAGGGTGGGTCATGGTCACAGTGGGTGGAGAATAATTCAATAAATGAGAGAATACTGAATTCCCAGCCTGGAGAGCTCTGCCACATTCTCCAAGGGAGCAGCAACAGTCCCCCAAGTGCAGGGGCAGTGTCTGGTGAAGGAGGATGGTCCACTAATGGGTTCTTGTTATTGATGACTAGCCTTACAAGTCTTTGCTGTTGTAATTGAAACTTAGCCTACTGTCATGGGGTGGCTAAGGGTTGCCACCTGAGAGCCTCCTTGTTGCTCAAATGTGGCCTCTCTCTAAGCCAAACTCGGCATATGAATGCATTACCTTCCCCCCAGCATGGGACATGACTCCCGGGAATGAGCCTCCCTGGCAACGAGGGATTAATATCAAATGCCAACTGGCAATATGACTGTAAAAAAACATTGAATAAATGGGGGGAAAGGTAAAGACAAATGAGTTCATGTGGCTAAGAGACTTCAAAGTGAGTCGGGAGGTCAGCCCAGAGTTAACACTTACGCACACCTCAGTAAGGGTCTCATAGAACACCAAAGTGGATATCACCCCAAAAAGAGGGGTTCCTGAGGGTTCTGGAGACACCCAGGTCCTTTATAAGGGGGGATAGCTCCAGAGATTGATGCCTTATCAGTGGGCTATACTTTGGAATCTGTGCTCCTGAGAGTGACAGAGTTGGACTCAAGTAAGTCCTCCCTGCACATGGTCCATCAGTCCCTTCTATTCAAACCTATATGTGGTGCTGGAGTTTGTAGGTGTACTTCCAGAGACTGGGGTCCCTGGCCTGCCCATGTGCCAGCTGTGCCTGGAATCTCGGTGGAGCTGCAACTCTTACTCTACAGCTCAATGGACTCACCCAAGTCACCTGGCAAGAAGATGATGATGGACAACGGCCATCCCAGGGAATGGAGAGAGTCTGCAGCTGCAGGCAGGATAATCCCATCCATCTTATCCATGGGATATGAAGCCCCTTTTCACTTGGAGGTGGAGGGGACATCACAAGCCCAGACTCCTCAGGATTGGGGGAAGAGCTATGGACTAGAGTGGACTTACTGGTATTCTGTTGTAGACATATTGCGATTCAAGCAATGGAAGAAATTACAACATTGATGTGGAGCCAGTGGCCACTGGAGGCTCCGGGGGCAGGGAGAGGGAAAAGCAGTTGTAATACAGGGGCTTTTTCCGAACTTGGGATTATCCTGAGTGACATTACAATGACAGATATAGGCCATTTTACATCAGCATATAACATGCAGAACTGTGTGGGAGAAAGTGTGGTCTACAATGTGAACTATGGTCCATGCTTATTGGCAAAGCCCCAGGATGTCTATATCCATTGCAGGTGATGTGCCACATTAATGAAAGATGTTTATGTGGGAGGTTGTGGAGGTGTGGGTGGGGAACATGGGAATCCCTGTAATTTTTGTGTAACATTTATGTAATCTAAGCATCTTTTAAAATATATTTTTTTAATTGCTCACAACTGAGTAAGAGAAGTGTCAGGTCTGCCATTTTCTTATTTGCTTGCGTAAGTATTATTAATATTAGCTCTGATCAGCATTTTCTTTACAGGTATCACTTTATGTCCTTTGCACATTTCATGAGGATGAGCTTAATTAAAAATGGGTCATAAAATCCGTAAATTGTCTTAACTGGGCACGTGCAAACTGTTCTACAACATGACTTGCTGAGACTGAGCATACAAGAGAGGGTGTCTCTGTGACGGCTTGCGCAGGGTGGCACCCCTACGTTTCTCTCTGGGCATCTCCTATGCCAAACATGACAGGGGGCATGACCACCTTACATACCGATTGCTTGAAATTGATGGCCAGATTGCACATTAAATGTCCGTAAAATTTACCTTCTACCTTATTTTTAGATTGAAAAAGTGGAAGGTTTTTTTTTTGTTTGTTTTTTCCCCACACCCAGTGAATTTTTTTGTGCAACCCTTGACTCCACGTTAGAGATCCCTGGGCAGCCTATGAAATTTTGGATTAAAAAAAGCAAACAATCAACTCAGAAAAGTCACTTAGACCTCTCTGGGTTTTGTTTTATTCATCTTTAAATAGGTAATAATAATAACACCATGCTGACCAGTTTACTATGAACATCAAATTGGGTATTATGTAAAAGCACAGTGTAAAGCATTATGTAACTTTAATTAATAGTAATAAACATTTCAGCAGGAGTTATAAGCCTGCAGGGTATTGAGACATAAGATGGGGGAAAGGATTATGTGAGGTGATCTGCATAATATTACTAGTATAAAAGTTTTACTGTGTTTCTAAAACTTAAAAAAAAAAAAAAATGATATTAAGATGCCCTGACATTGTAATATCATGGAATGCCAGAAACTGACCAATAATAAATCTTCTTGAAATAAGTTATTCTGATATAGTTGTATAAAATATGTATAGGAGCAGAATGAAGCAATAAATAAGACTACTAGCCATATTTAAGTTTCAAAATATCCCCCACTTTGAAAAAGTGGCTCTTCCTTAGCCCCACCTACCTAGTTTAAGTCACTTTAGGACATTTATTTGGAGAGATGACAACCAAATCAACCTGTTTGGGTAATGGAAGAAAAAATGATAAACATTAATTTTATCATCTTAAATTTCCATGTGCATTGCCTAACAATGACCACATTTAACTTAAATGAGAGGATCTCTCTTAGAGATTTTTCCATTCTCTAAAATTTAATTATAACTTCTTTATAGATTACTATTAAATATTTATTTTAACCCAATTTTCTCCCCTAAATTTTCATCCATCATGTGATAGTTTGAAACTGTGGATACTCCAGAAAAGTATGATCTTAAAGTTAATCCATTCCTGTGGGTGTGGTCCCACTGTAAGTAAGATCTTTTGATGACAGGATGTTTTTTTAATTTTTTTTTTAAGAGTCTGAAAAAAAGCTTCATTACTACAGGTAATGAGGTGAAGCAGTGCCCACTTCACATGCAATTTGTTTTTTGAAAAGCTCTGTATAAGTAACATTTTTGACCACACGATATTTAAATACACTTAAGGTAATGCACTATAGAGGAATCCTTTCATAAGGTTAAAGAATCCTTTGGTAAAAAAAAATGAATCTGCTGCTTTAGGGCCAGCTGCAAGTTTACTGTTTCTGGGGAGAGAAAGATGAAACACAGGCACTAGACTTGTTTAAAAGCCATCCATCAGAATTAGTCTGAATGGTTAGCTGGAAGTGCAACTAAGATATCAACTCTAAAAATTCCATATACTTGTTAGATTATTTTATATCCTTCACTGTTCCCATGGCTGTAATAATGGAGATTGGATCAGACCAAGGTTAAGTGCAACCCCACTCAAATACAGTGACACGCCACCTAGTGCTGCGGTACAAGGAAGCTCTGCACAGTAAAGGCTCGGCCCGCAGAGTCCAAGATGTGGGGGGCTGATCATCGACTTGACGCTTTAGGACTCTGCTGACTCCACTCCAGAAAAGTGCATGAAGAGGTCCCCAAGCTCTGTCATGTCAACTCGTCAGCGTTCGGGATGTTCTGGCTTTCTCGGTTCTCGATGAAGTCCCAGAGCCGCACTAAGTTAAAGAACCTCACAGTGCCTTCAGAACTGAGCTGTTTCTGTGGTTTTTCAGGCTCTGCTAGCCACCCATCAGGATAAGCATTTGCTTCCCAAAGGGCAGGTCCCTTTGCCCTGCTCAAAGTATTTACAAGCCTTTTTCCCCATTCCCTGTTTGAAAGCTTCAATCAACTCATTCTTTTTATCCTGATCTTCTACCCAGTACACGCTTGGAATTACAAACTCTGATATCACACCGCATTCTGGACAAGACTTAATGACTGGGTTCTCAAACTGCTTGGTACACATACACTGTTGGATGCAGGACAAGCAGTACGTGTGATTACAGTTGGAGAGAATGCCAAATCTCCTTTCAGAAGCATATGCTTTCTCGAGGATCACTTCCATGCAGATACTGCACACTTTGTCCTGACTTGCCTGGAAGGCAAAAGCCTTTTCCATCTGGTGTTCAAATGTTGACATGCAGATCTTCTCATGTGCTTTTCTTTGCTCTGGGTCGAAGGGGTGCAGGACCCGCAATCTACAGATTTCACACAATTCTCCACGCAGGTAGACACAAGCATCTCCAAAATGGCACTCCCCGGCAGCTGCATAGGGGCAGAGCTGCTGCTCGCTGCTGTAGGAGCTGCTGGCTTCTGAATCATCAGGGCCACTCCTGATTGCTTCTAGGTAGGAATGCGGCTTCATCTCTGGGCTATTCTGGCAGTCACTGCAGCCTCCTGGATTACTTACCACACAGGGCCGAGTCTTTTCTTTAGCCATACCACAGAGATTTTGGTCTCAAGTATCAATGTTCTCTTTTCACGTTGCCCAGGTTCATGTAAGTTAGTTTTCATAATAGATGCAGTGAGGTTGGAAGGAGGGTGAGGGCTATGGAGACATGGGGAGGGCACGCTGTGAGGCATGGTACCCATGGCACCACCAGCTGCAGCAGAGGACCTCATGTGATTGTATTTGCAACGAGTTCATAGGCGCAATAACCCTTCTGATAGTATTTGCAGATGGTGGATAGCTTGCTGTTTGCCAAGTCATGTGAAAACAGGCACTGGTGTCCTTCCCGACACGCACCATGCTTAAAATACCTGCAAGTGATCTTGTGCTTGGTGCTCATGGTGGTCGGGCTGGGAGGCCTTCGTCGTGCCGCCACCTCTCGCTGCCAGCCTTGGCCCTTGATGATAGGATCTTAACTTAAAATGTGACCCACCTCAGTCCTTTTTTTTTTTTTTTTTTTAAGATTTTATTTATTTATTCATTTATCCCCCCTTTGCTGCTTGTGCTCACTGGGTCAGCTAACCATGCCATGCGGGCGGGCTTGCCTTCACCAGGAGGCCCCGGGAACCGAACCCGGGGCCTCCCATATGGTAAATGGGAGCCCTACTGATTGAGCCACAGCCGCTTCCCCACCTCAGTCCTTGAGTGTAATAAATCTTCTTATTGGAATCCTTTATGAGAGAATGAAAGTCAGACAGAGAGAAAGAAAGCCACAGAAGTAAGAAACTGAAAGCAACAAAACCCATAAGAGAATGGAGAGACCAGCAGATGACGCCGTGTGTCATGCCATATGACAGAAGAGTCAAGGATCACTAGCAACCGGTCTTCAGGAAGAAAGCATCACCTTGTTGATGCCTCAATTTGGACATTTTTCTCAGCTTCAAAACTGTAAGCTTGTAAGTTAAGAAATTTCCGTTTTAAAAGCCAACACATTTTGTGTTATCTACTTGAGCAGCTTAGAAACTAGAACACCTCACTTTAAACTGTCTGCTGGATATTTATACCTATATACTTCCCAATCTCCTTAAAATTAGAGTTTCTAAAATTTACTTCCAATGCCTCCCCCTCCCAACCTGGCATTAGGTTCCTCTTTACTAGCAATGGAACAGTGTTCTTGTTATCCTGGCTTTGAATCAGAAAGCCATCTTTCACGTGGCTCTCCTTTTCTTTACAATCCCCCCAAAAAACCAAATCCTTTTTATTCTTCCTTTAAACGTTTCTCACATCATTCCTACCTTGCTACTCTTGTTGAGGCCTTACTTCTGCTACAGTTAAGCCTCTTCACTTCTAATCTCTGATCCCTCCTTAATGTAGCCCTTCTTGCATTCTGCCAATAGACTAATCTTCCAAAAGCATTGTTTTCCCATGTCACTCTTCTGTCACAAATTGTTCAAGCAATTGTTATATTATCTATAGAATGAAGACGTAAACCACTCATCCAAAATTTAATCCCATTTAACCTTTCCTAACATGCATATTGCAACTTTCAACCAAGCTAGAGAAATATCATTTTTCTAAATATGCTCTTTCCTGCCTCTCTGTTTTGTCACATGATAGACCAGAGGAAATGCCCTTTCTCTTTCTCTGTTCTCATCTCTTCCATCCACTCATTTATTCTTAATTAAACGTGTACTTGGAACAATGTTCCAAGCTCTATATAAATAGAGATGAACAAGCTATGGTCTCTGACTTTATAATCTACTGAATTAAACAGAAACAAAAACAACTAATGTAATAATCCTGTAATGGAGGCATAAGAAAAGGAGCAATGCCTACATCTAATCAGTTATTCAGTCTATTTATTCTCTCTCTAAATTTTGAGAGGAATGCCTCAACTTGGAGTGGGGAAGTCTCCCACCATGAAGCAATGGCAAGGGTGGGAAATATAATTCTGTAACAGAAAGGGAGTGAAGCCAGTCTACCATAGCTAAGAAAAATAAAATTGCTAAAGGAAACCAAACATTTAAAAGTGAATACAGAAACCAGAATCCAAATATTTTTTAGAGCCTGTGATGATTAATTTCATATGTCAATTTGACTAGGTTATGGTGTTCAGTTATTTGGTCAAACACTTCTTGTTATTTCACCACTGTGGAGGTATTTTGTAGATAGATTTATATCTACAGTAGGTTGATTGCATCTACAACCAACAAAGGAGATTGCCCTCAGCAACAAGAGACTCCTCTCCAATTAGTTGGAGGTCTTAAAAGTCAGAACTGAGGATTTCAGTAGTCAGAAAGAATGGGAAGCAGATGTGGCTCAAGTGTTTGGGCTCCCATCTACCATATGGAGGGTTCCGGGTTCAGTTCCCGGGACCTCCTGGTGAAAGCAAGCTGGCTGCGCAGAGAGCTGGCCCATTTGCTTCCCAAAGGGCAGGTCCCTTTGCCCTGCTCAAAGTATTTACAAGCCTTTTTCCCCATTCCCTGTTTGAAAGCTTCAATCAACTCATTCTTTTTATTCTGATCTTCTACCCAGTACACGCTTGGAATTACAAACTCTGATATCACACCGCATTCTGGACAAGACTTAATGACTGGGTTCTCAAACTGCTTGGTACACATACACTGTTGGATGCAGGACAAGCAGTACGTGTGATTACAGTCTCCATGAGGAGAGCTGGTGCAACAAGATGATGCAAGAAAAAAGAGACACAGAAGACAGACAGTGAGAGACACAACAAACCAGGAAGCTGGGGTGGCTCAAGTGATTGAGTACCTCTCTCCCACGTCGGAAGGTCCCCATATCGGTTCCTGGTGCTTCCTAAAGAGAAGGTAAGAAGAGAAGACAAGCAGACACAGAAGAAAGCACAGTGAATGGACACAGAGAGCAGACTGCGAGTGCAAGTGGCAGGGATTGAGGGGGGAGTAATAACTAAATAAAATAAATCTTAAAAAAAAAAAAAGTCAGAAAGAATAATTACTGCACCTACTTCAGCCAGCTAGCTTCTCCTCAGGAATTCAACTTCACCTTCATCAGAGTTTCCAACTTGTGGCCTGCCCTGCAGAATTTGGACTCACCAATGCCCACAGCCATGTGAGCCAATTCTTATAATAAATCTCTTTTCTCTCTCTCTGTCTCTCTCTCTCTTTCTCAATATATCTTGTTGATTCTGTTTCTCTGGAGAACCCTGACTAATACCGAGTCCATCTCCTATCTGTGAATGGAACAGCAAGTGGGCTACAGCATAGGGTGGCTAGATCATGACTGCTGCTATTCATGCTGGCACTGGCCCTTTGTGCCTTGAGGGAGCCTGTGAGGGCAACCTTAAATGTATCTGCAACCACTGTGAGGAAGTGAGGTCAGGTTAAAAGAACACATTATTGATCCAACGGGTATTTTTATGCTCCCTTTGACCAAGATAGCACATTTTAAAAAATGACAAAAATCGGCCACAGGTGTAATAATGGACAGAATAAACCTAAGGAGTGTTTGTAATTTAGTTGCTTGTGGTGATCTATCACTTGTTTCATTTGCATGCCTGTGGAAAGAATCTAATAACATAAAGTGTTTATTTTCTCAAATTGTCATGCAAGAGTTTATCTGCTCCCTACTCATGCTTGCAGGAAGTCACAATTCTCATTATTTTTTAAATAGAGTCAGTAACCCTTTTGTATTATGCAGAACTAACCAATCAATCAAAAATATTTTGAGAGTAACTGCAATATGCTGGGAATAATAAGAAAGGAGAAAAGTGGAGGTTGAGAAAGGATAAGAGAAGTGAAATGGATGCAAAGTAGGAGCAGATGTTTTTGCACTGCCCTCTTGGAAGGGATAAAGGAAACTGAGGCAAAGTTGAATGGATCTGCATTGTTTAGATTCGGATGTCAGAGACTGAAATCTGTGTAGGTGAGAAATTAATGCAGTCGGATCAGAGACTTACTGTGAATCAGAAGTATAAGGAAGAAAATTCAACCACCCTCAGAGGGTGGGAGAGGTGGGAGGTGAGGAAAGCGGCTGACAAATTCTGAAAATAGATAGGGAGTCGTCTGCGTGTAGCCACTGCATAGAGAAATAAGGTGTTCCCATCTAAACCTACCAAGCAATTTTGTCTCTGGAGTTGTTGTGGTGAGCCCCCACTAACCACATAGTGTACAAAAAGAACTATAAATATTTAGTCCTTGCCCCTTGAGGAGTTCATACTCAAATTAGACAAATACTTGCATTTACATGAAGAAACAGACACACAAACATTTCAATGCAGTGCAATTATTCCTCCCAGTTCCAGGTTCATTTTGTGAAAGTTTGAATATATATGAATTTACTTCTAATTTTTGACAATTTTAATCTCCATTTTAGATTTTGTTGAGGACAAGAAAAAAAAGAATCCAGGGATTGGCTAGAGAAAAGTAGATGGCAGAGGATTTTTTTTTTTTTTTTTAATAGCAAAGTCTTGAGAGAGATAAAAACAAGAGAAAGTAAATCTGGGCCTTAGAACTACACCCTAGTGGTAACTGTGAGAAGAAAATGTATACCAAACTTAGAATCAATAAAGCTCATTATTCACACAGAACAAGAGGGCTCCTTTGGAGGCCAGGATGCTCCAAATTTTTTTATCAGTTGAATATGTTATAGAATATACAACATATCTTCTAAATCAACATTACCTTAGAGGTATAATTTTTAACACCGAGAGTCTCTAAACCTTAGCATTTCAGACTTTTATTACAGGGAGTGTGCTGAATACTGAACAGGCATATATTTGGCTTTCCTTCCTCCATAATTTTACTTGTTGTGCCACCTCTCTGAAATATCCTCACCACACACAGGCTCAACTGATCTTTTAGGACCAAACCCTTATGATCTCTCTAGGTTATCAGATTACTCTCCTCTGTAAAGTCTTCCCCTTCCACTCTAGGGCAAAGTGAACCTATTTTCTATGAACACCTAGGGCATATTTAGATAATCATTTGAAAAAGATATTGTACTACCTTTAAATACGTCGTATATATTTATTTTGTTCAATTTTTCTGACTGACTCTCCAACCAGATTTTTTTTTTTTTTTTCAGAAGAACTGAAAACAAAAATACAAACAGATATATGCACACCAATGTTCATAGCGGCATTGTTCACCATTGCCAAAAGTTGGAATCAGCCCCGGTGCCCATCAACAGACGAATGGATAAGCAAAATGTGGTACATACATACAAAGGAATATTACTCAGCTGTAAGAAGGAACAAAGTGCTAACACATGGAATAACGTGGATGAATCTTGAAGACCTTATATTGAGTGAAGCAAGCCAGGCACTGAAGGATGAACAGTATATGACCTCACTGATCTGAACTGAGGAAAGTGAGCAGTCTCTGAGAACCATTGTCTGAAAGATAGGTTAACAAAGGAGAGTAAGAGAAGAGCAGGCT